>JAVIAB010000101.1:33399250-33764250 GCA_032433765.1 Megaustenia siamemsis
GTATTGTCTACGTTCTCATTTATTTGTCTCATATTACCCCCCCCCCCCTCTTTCTCTCCTCTCTCTCTTTCTCTCTCTCTTATGTGTGTGTATCTGTCTATCTGTCTGGAAACTGATCCGAGTTACGTTGATTTCTTTTACATCGTCCTTGCATTATGATCACTTTAATTTTCTGGTATTTGGTGCATCATTAGAGATAATAATCTCGATAAAAATTTCTTAAAATATGGTGTTCTCTAAATCCTAAATACTTAATGAAACTAAATATATTGTACCATTTTTTGTGGGATTTTTAAATACTTTTGTTTTTATTTAGAATGTACGTTCATTATCAACTACTTTCTCTAAAACGTTAGCTCGATCAATGGACCTATCAAGCGGTATGTCTTATATTTGTCCATTAGTTCACAAATATGACAATGTTCTGTCAATAATTATCCAAACAATTGATTATTGAGTTGGTTGCGGGTCATCATCATTGCACTCCGAACATGTCCATAGGTGCTCAGCAAGTCCCCCCCCCCCTCCTCAGCAAGTCCGCAGTATCCAACTCTGCGACTCCAGTTCTGTGTGGTTGATAAGTCTTCTTACACGCCGACGAAGTATCTCATTTCTGGCTGTGCCCATCTTAACTCACATCTTTTTCATCCAAAGAAGTGACGTGGATTCGTGGTCGTCAAAGTCCTGTGCTTTTCCCACATCTCGGAGGGCATTGATGATGTCCGCCCGATCATTGGTTGACCATCTTCAACGACAGCGCAGCTAGCCAACCTGTCCGCTCTTTCATTTCCCTGTATTCTCGCTTGTCCTGGGACATAGACAAAGGTGACCTACGTATTTGAATTTCTGCAACGACTCTACCCATTGCATGTGTACAGAGCCCGCCTCCACTTTTTTTATAATGCTCATCGAATCACACAGAATCCAACCAATGTGTATTGCATAGTAAGTATTTTGTTTTATTACTTGATATAAGACATGAATTGTTGAAGATATATGTTCTCAAATAGAGAATATTATATATATATATATATATATATATATATATATATATATATATATTCTTCTTCCTGTACTTCTTCTTTCCTTCCTCATTGCCTTTCCGTGTCGAGGAGATATTATTTTTGCGGTCTGTTGCTCTACTGTTCGCTTCTGCTGCTGTTATGTTTCCTAGTGTTTTTAATATTCTGTCAATCCATCTTTTTCATGGTCGGCTCTTGGGTCTAGTATTCTCGCAACGTTTATTGAAGACTCGTGTGTTTTGATCTTTCTGCCTTGTCACATGGCAAACACTTTGTATCTGTTGTTTCTTTATATATTCTGTGGCGGAGTTATTTCTACATTTTTTATCAGTTCTTCATTTCTGTTCTTATCTCTCAGGCTGTTTCCTGTCATTCGTCTAACACATTTCATCTCAGTAGAGTTTATTTTTCTTATTGTTCTTGCATCTAGGATCAAGGACTGGCATTGGTGTATATTTATATCTTTATGAACTTTATTGCAAAACAATCAGAAGTCTACTAAGTCGACACAAGGACCCGTTTAACCATCTCGATTATCTGTTCTTGAACTCACAACTAATTGAATGCTTCTAGTAAATCATCAGTGTTCAACCTCTTCAAGAATAATATTAATATATTTTACACACACGTTTTCAGTAGTTGTACGTACCACATGGGATCCTTGTTCTCGACTGTGTATTTCAATCATTGTACGATCTAAACACTGCATTAACTGTGCCACTCGTATAGGTAAGGAACGACGTCGAGGATGTCTTAATTTAGCTCTTGTTAGCATTAGTTGAAGACAGTTTATGAATGATTTCAGTGGATGAGCTCTCTTGTGAACATGATCGTATATTATTGAGCCTCATGTATCATGGAAATGGTTCCCTTTCGTTGCACACGTCATTCATTCATGTCGTAGACAGTGGCTTTTGACAATAATAAGCAGCAGTGAGGAGTATAATTTCTTACAAATATTGCTTCATTTAACGGTGTCGTTTCAGACTGTAAAGGTGATTCAATTATGAAATAATGAAATACTGTACACAACCTGGAATAACAATTGGAGTCATAATATAAATAATCAAAGGTATGCTGATGATACAGTCTTAATCGCTAAGAGTGGAAATGAGTTACAAGAAATGTGTGGACATTATAGTGAAAGACAGAAAAATTAAAGGACTCAGCCTTAATAGCAAAAAGACAGAAGTAAGGGTAACAACAAAGAAAAAACACCACCTCAGTGCAAAATAAAGACACGTGAACCAATATTAAAACAGGTAAATCAATTTAAATATTTGGACATTGTTAACCTCAGACGGAAGATGTACAAAAGAGGTGAGATGCAGAATGGCTCAGGCAAAAAGCAGCTGTCCAAAAAATGAGGAAGATCCTATGCAATCCATTTTTGCCAATAGAAACAACAAAAAAATAGTTATTAAATGTTATATAGATCAGTCCAAAACATGGATGTGAATCATTGACAAATAGGACAAAAGACAAGAAAACACTGGAGTCTGTAGGAATGTGGTTTTACAGAAGAATGTTTAAGAGAGTAATGAAAATGTTCCGAAAGAGGCCAAAGGAAAAAGAGAGCTAATTTCTAATATTAGGAAAGAACAATCATCATTTTTTTGACCATGTAATGAGAAGAAAACAACTGGAATAATTGTAACAACTGGAAAATTGAGGGACGAAGAGATAGAGGGAAACAAAGAGAAAAAATACCAGACAGCTTAAGAGAATACTTGGCAGAAGGTCAACAACAGAAATGATAAAAACTGTCGAGATCGAAAGTTGAGGAGAGACATGATCACCTACGACAACAGGCCCGGTAGTTGATGATGTTGATGATACAGACACAGCAGACATGAAAGACGTAATTAATCTGACAACATATAATTATTTACAAACATGGCAATATTTTGTTCTAATGCTTACGTTTGTTCTTTACTCCTGATGAATTCTCAACAAAATTCTCAAGGAAGAGAAACAGTAATTACAATATGGTAAGTACCTTTAGTCTACATCCAATCGTTATTACAGAGATGGTGTTGGCATCAAGAAAATATGTCATCTTTTTAGAGATGGTGCTGAAAAATATTATCAATTTCCATAGATGGTATTGCATAGAAAATATGTCATTTTCTAGAGATGGTATTGGTACAGAAAATATGTCATTTCCACAGATGGTATTGGTACAGAAAATATGTCATTTTCTAGAGATGGTATTGGTACAGAAAATATGTCATTTTCTAGAGATGGTATTAAACATAGAAAATATGTCATTTCTGTACATGGTATTGGTATAGAAAATATGTAATTTTCTATACATGGTATTGGCATATAAAATAAGGCATTTCTAGAGATGGTATTGGCATAGAAATATGTCATTTTCTAGAGATAGTGCTGGCAAAAAATATGTCAATTTCTGGAGATGGTGCTGGTAAAAAGGTGCATTATTTTGTTGTTTAAGGCCGATTTTGTGCTTTACATTATGATGGTATATGGGGATTTTAATGATTTATTGGGGATAAGTACACAGATAAAATATACAAAATATGAAATACTTGCGAGCAGAGCTGCAGAGAACATGTAAAATAAACACACATTAGTAATCAAGCATCTAAACGAGTAAAGAGACGAGACAAACTGCGTCGTTTCGGCAAAAGCCTTCAGTAGGTACAATTATGAAGACTTGTCTTAAGGTCATGGCTTGGCTTATCTCTATACTAGCTTAGCTGATAGGTAACATTTGTGTTTATTTTAACGTTTTCTTGACATAAATTATGTTTAAAGGAGGTTCACTGTGAGAAAAATACGCATACATACATATATATATATATATATTATATATATATATATATATATATATATATATATATATGTATATATACATATATATACATATATTTGTTTTTGCCTTACAACGAAAACTATTATTAGATCAATAGTATATATAAACATAAATGAAGTAGACGGTCAGAACATAACAAAATGTGTGATATGCGGATGATAAAGTCGTAATAGCAGAGACAGAGAATGAACTACAAGAAATGATAGACATAATAGTAAAAGAAGCAACAAAAAAGGTGTAAGCCTGAATTGTGAGAAAGCAGAAGTGATGGTCATATCGAAGAAACAATCATCATCATGATGCAGCATAAAAATAAACAGGACAAATCTGAAATAAGTGCAACGCTTCAAATACTTGGACACATAATAACATCAGATGGAAGATGTATTACAGAAATAAAACAGAATAGCTCAGGCAAAAAGAGTATTTCAGAAAAAGAAAAATATCTTATGCAACAAATCTTTGTCAATAGAAGTAAGAAAAAAAAATTAATCGGCGCTATATAGAGCCAGTTCTGACTTATGGAAGCGAATCATGGGCAGTAAGCAACCAGGTGAATAGATGATTAGAGGCCACAGAAATGGATTTCTCAGAAGAATGTTGAAAGTTCCCTGACAGCTAAAAAGACCAATGAAGAATTCTCAAAGAATCCAACACAAAAAGGAAGCCGGTAAGTAACATCAGAAAGAAACAATCATCATTTTTCAGGCAGTATCATGAGTAGAAGAAAGTTGGAATACTTAGTTACAACTGGCAACATACAGGGAAACGTAGATCGCGGAAGACAAAGAGAGAAAATATTGGATAGCTTGGTGCCATGGCATAGAGAACAGCCAACAACAGAATTGATACGATGCACTGCAGATAAAGAATGTGGAAGGACATGATCGCCTACGCCAACCGTATGGCACACGATAAAAAAAAATAAAAATGTGACATGATTTTCGCGTTTGTGCAATTCTGAATGTAAATTTAAGATTACTGTTCACACTTGAGCAGTGCAGCCAACACCACACACACAACTTATTCTAACAATCATCATCATCAACATGTGCCATACCTGTTGGCGTGGGCGATCAAGTCCTTCCACAATCTTCTATCTACAGTGCATCGTATCAGTTCTGTTGTTGACTGTTTTCCATGTCATGACACTAACCTAACTAGCATTTTCTCTCTTTGTCGTCGCGATCTCTCTTTCATTTTATTTTGCTAGTTGTAACCTAGCATTCCAACTTTCCTCTCTCTCATGAAAAATGTTGATTGCTTCTTTCTAATGTTTCTTAAGAGCTCCTTTTTGAGTGGCCTCTTTGAGAACTTCCTCATTGGTCCTTTTAGCTGTCAGGGAACTTTCAACATTCTTCTGAGAAATCCCATCTCTGTGGCCTCTAATCGTCTTTTCATTTGTTTGTCTACTGTCCATGATAGTAGTATACCAGGAAGGATTTGGATATTATTGTGGCGCTAATTTAACAAAGATATATAGGCGGCGCGCGGCGCGCATAAAGCGTGTGGCGCAGGGGGAGTAACCGTGACATTTCGTGTCGAGGTGTTGACCTCTAGTCCGGTGACACCGAAGTGACGTGTTTATGTCTGGTGTATGCTGACTTGGAGTTCTTGCTGTACTTGCTCGATAGTGATAGGTTAGTAGATTATACAACATCAATGAAAAACAATCAAAATAAAACAAAAGACAAAAGATATATTTATTCTTTTATTATCTCAATAGGTGTATAACATACAGTGGATATTATATATCATTACAAACATATTTAGTACACGAAGTAAATATATAGTACAAGGATAACATTTATTTATAGCTATGTAGTTGGGCGTCTGCTTAGCTTTGTGTCATAAATGAAGCATAATGGGTGAAACTGTTAGAGATTGCTGGTTAGTCTAAGCTGGTAGTGTAAATATGTCTCTCGGTGTTAGTGGTTCGCTATCTCTCTCTCTCTCTCTCTCTCTCTCTCTCTCTCTCTCTCTCTGTGTGTCTCTCTCTCTACTATTCCAGCCTAGATTTCCCTCCATTGAAACACTTACTCATTCTCTCCATTTATCCCTATCATTGCGCCTTCCTTCTCTCTCTCTCTCTTTCTCCCCTATCCTCTCTTAGACTTCTAACACTAGCAGTCCACCCTCCGCCTCTCCCTTTAGCTCCCCCGCCCTCCCTCATATTTTTTAGCGTCCCTTCTATTGTAACACTTGATTATTCTCACCATTAATACATAGCATCTCGCATTCTTTCTCATAGGCTTCTCTCGCTCTCTCTCTCTCTCTCTCTCTCTCTCTCTCTCTCTCTCTCTCGCTCTTCTAACCCCTACTAGACTTCTCTCCTACCATTCCACCTTTCTTCTCTATCTCTCTCTCTCTCTCTCTCTCTCTCTCTCTCTCTCTCTTTACCTCGCCTAGCGTTCCGCCTTCATTCGTATTTTACCTTACCGCCAGTGTAACACATTAATAACATTGAATTCAATTACAAAAAGACTTGAAAAATCTACTTTTTAAAGAACCAATAAGATAAACATATGAAAAACGAAGGAATAATACACGCGACAAGGCTTAACATACGTACTTTATACACATCACCATTATACAACTGAAATTCCTTTAATGATAACCTATCACATCGTTATGAGCTAAGAGAAAACAGAAAAAAAAATTCAACTTACACCGTAAAATATTCCACTACAACACAGACCGCTAGACTGAACAGTACTATGAAAATAAACGGCCGTGAATCAAGCGCGCTTATAACACGAAGTCTCACATCCGACTAGTTTAAATATAATCTGGTAAATAAAAGTTAGGAGACAAGGGCAGAAACCTAGGAGGCAAGGGCAGAAACCTAGGAGGCAAGGACAGAAACCTAGGAGGCAAGGACAGAAACCTAGGAGGTAAGGGCAGAAACCTAAGAGGCAAGGTAGAAACCTAAGAGGCAAAGACAGAAACCTAGGAGGCAAGGGCAGAAACCTAGGAGGCAAGGACAGAAAACTAGGAAGCAAGGCTGAAACAAGGAGGGAAGATCAGAATCTAGGAAGCTGTGTTAGAAAACAAGGAGGGAAGGTCAGAAACCTAGGAGGCAAGGTCAGAAACCTAGGAGGCAAGGTCAGAAACCTAGGAGGCAAGGTCAGAAACCTAGGAGGCAAAGGCAGAAACCAAAGAGGCAAGGGCAGAAACCTAGGAGGCAAGATCAGAAACCTAGGAGGCAATGTCAGAAACCTAGGAGGCAAGGGCAGAAACCAAAGACACAAAGGCAGAAACCAAAGAGGCAAGGGCAGAAACCTAGGAGGCACCTCGATGGACAGCTAGACAACGGAAGAAGCAGAGATTATCATTGTAAACTTTAGAATGGGAATCGGTTTGAAGGATATTATTACCTTGATTTGATGCAATGTAGTGTGGGATATCTAGCAGACACCCTATAGGATAATCTTGAAGTTTATAAACATAAACACTCGTACTGACTAAGGCTTCCAAGGTGTATTTGGTTGTATCCCTATTTTTGTCTGTATAACCTAATATATCACTTTCATTTAATCTATCGATATACGTTTCAAAGTCATTTCTGTTGTTAACTAACAAGGGTTTGTCTAACCCTGTCGCGTTATTTGAGCTTGCGTGAAAGTAACGCAGCCCCTGTGTATAGGCCAAATCGCAAACATTTTACCCCCAGAACACAAAAAATTTAGGCTCATACTCAAAATGTCGATCCAAAACCATAAAAATCTACTCCCATACTCATACTAGTTAGACACATCGAACAGATAGTTACATCCAAAGTCCCAAATAGTTAGGCCAAATCACTAACATTTTACCCACAGAACACAAAAATATAGGCTCATACGCAAAAAATCGACCTCAACACCCTAAAAAGGTACTCACATAGTCATACTAGTTAGACACATCGAACAGATAGTTACAGCCAAAGTCCCAACAGAGTGGCCATATCACTAACATTTTACCTCCAGAACACAAAAATTTAGGCTCATACTAAAAAAGTCGACCTAAAAATCCAGAAAAAGCTACTCACATAGTCATAATAGTTAGACACATCGAACAGATAGTTACATCCAAAGGCCCAAATAGTTAGGCCAAATCACTAACATTTTACCCACAGAACACAAAAATATAGGCTCATACGCAAAAAATCGACCTCAACACCCTAAAAAGGTACTCACATAGTCATACTAGTTAGACACATCGAACAGATAGTTACAGCCAAAGTCCCAAACAGAGTGGCCATATCACTAACATTTTACCTCCAGAACACAAAAATTTAGGCTCATACTAAAAAAGTCGATCCCAAAACCAGAAAAAGCTACTCTCATAGTCATAATAGTTAGACACATCGAACAGATAGTTGCATCCAAAGTCCCAAATAGTTAGGCCAAATCACTAACATTTTACCCACAGAACACAAAAATATAGGCTCATACGCAAAAAATCGACCTCAACACCCTAAAAAGGTACTCACATAGTCATACTAGTTAGACACATCGAACAGATAGTTACAGCCAAAGTCCCAAACAGAGTGGCATATCACTAACATTTTACCTCCAGAACACAAAAATTTAGGCTCATACTAAAAAAGTCGACCTAAAAATCCAGAAAAAGCTACTCACATAGTCATAATAGTTAGACACAACGAGTCGAAAGTTATATTCAAGCGACCTCAACACCATAAAAAAGGTACTCACATAGTCATACTAGTTAGACACATCGAACAGATAGTTACAGCCAAAGTCCCAAAAAAAAAAAAAAGTTTGGTCAAATCGAAACTATTTTACCCACAGAACACAACAATGTAGGCTCATACTAAAAAATCGACCTCAACACGATAAAAAGGTACTCACATAGTCATACTAGTTAGACACATCGAACAGATAGTTACATCCAAAAGCCCAAATCACTAACATTTTACCTCCAGAACACAAAAATTTAGGCTCATACTAAAAAAGTCGACCTATAAACCATAAAAATCTACTCACATAGTCATACTAGTTAGACACATCGAACAGATAGTTACAGCCAAAGGCCCAAACAGAGTGGCCATATCACTAACATTTTACCTCCATAACACAAAAATTTAGGCTCATACTAAAAAAGTCGACCTAAAAATCCAGAAAAAGCTACTCACATAGTCATAATAGTTAGACACAACGAGTCGAAAGTTATATTCAAGGTCCAAAAAAAAAAACCGTCATTTTAGACATCCTCATTGCAAAAATTTACATAAAAAACCACTTTTAGGATTTTACCCCCTTAGCATTTTTGAGGGTTACGCCCATTAAATCGGTAAAAAAATCGTAATTTTAGCACGTAGGCTTACCTAAAACTTTATTTTAGACATCCCCACACCAAAAATTTACTTAAAAATCACTTTTGAGATTGTTACCCCTTACCATTTTTGAGGGTTACGCCCATGGAATCGATAAAAATCGTAAATTTAGCACATAGGCTTACCTAAAACTTTATTTTAGACATCCCCATTGCAAAAATTTACATTAAAAACCACTTTTAGGATTTTACCCCCTTATCATTTTTTGAGGGTTACGCCCATAGAATTGATAAAATCGTAAATTTAACACGTAGGCTTACCTAAAACTTTATTTTAGACATCCCCACACCAAAAATTTACTTAAAAAGCACTTTTGAAATTGTAACCCCCCTTACCATTTTTGAGGGTTACGCCCCTGAAATCGATAAAAATCGTTAATTTAGCACGTAGGCTTACCTAAAACTTTATTTTAGACATCCCCACACCAAAAATTTACTTAAAAATCACTTTTGAAATTGTTACCCCCCTTAAAATTTTTTAGGGTTACGCCCCTGAAAGCGATAAAAAATTGAAATATAACCTCAAGGCATACCTCCCACATAATTTTTGACACCCCTACATATCAAATTTCATCAAAAAAACAACAAAAAGCTAGTAGTGTAGGTGGCTGTGAACTCAACAGAAAAGTGGAATAACATGCACCGAAATACAATAGATTTGGCACCGAAACTGTTTCGGTGCCAAAACATGCACGAGAAGTAGTATGTTAGGGTTCACAGCCACCTACACTACTAGCTTTTTGTTGTTTTTTTGATGAAATTTGATATGTAGGGGTGTCAAAAATTATGTGGGAGGTATGCCTTGAGGTTATATTTCAATTTTTTATCGCTTTCAGGGCGTAACCCTAAAAAATTTTAAGGGGGTAACAATTTCAAAAGTGATTTTTAAGTAAATTTTTGTGTGGGGATGTCTAAAATAAAGTTTTAGGTAAGCCTACGTGCTAAATTAACGATTTTTATCGATTTCAGGGGCGTAACCCTCAAAAATGGTAAGGGGGGTTACATTTCAAAAGTGCTTTTTAAGTAAATTTTTGGTGTGGGGATGTCTAAAATAAAGTTTTAGGTAAGCCTACGTGTTAAATTTACGATTTTTATCAATTCTATGGGCGTAACCCTCAAAAAATGATAAGGGGGTAAAATCCTAAAAGTGGTTTTTAATGTAAATTTTTGCAATGGGGATGTCTAAAATAAAGTTTTAGGTAAGCCTATGTGCTAAATTTACGATTTTTATCGATTCCATGGGCGTAACCCTCAAAAATGGTAAGGGGGTAACAATCTCAAAGTGATTTTTAAGTAAATTTTTGGTGTGGGGATGTCTAAAATAAAGTTTTAGGTAAGCCTACGTGCTAAAATTACGATTTTTTTACCGATTTAATGGGCGTAACCCTCAAAAATGCTAAGGGGGTAAAATCCTAAAAGTGGTTTTTTATGTAAATTTTTGCAATGAGGATGTCTAAAATGACGGTTTTTTTTTTTGGACCTTGAATATAACTTTCGACTCGTTGTGTCTAACTATTATGACTATGTGAGTAGCTTTTTCTGGATTTTTAGGTCGACTTTTTTAGTATGAGCCTAAATTTTTGTGTTATGGAGGTAAAATGTTAGTGATATGGCCACTCTGTTTGGGCCTTTGGCTGTAACTATCTGTTCGATGTGTCTAACTAGTATGACTATGTGAGTAGATTTTTATGGTTTATAGGTCGACTTTTTTAGTATGAGCCTAAATTTTTGTGTTCTGGAGGTAAAATGTTAGTGATTTGGGCTTTTGGATGTAACTATCTGTTCGATGTGTCTAACTAGTATGACTATGTGAGTACCTTTTTATCGTGTTGAGGTCGATTTTTTAGTATGAGCCTACATTGTTGTGTTCTGTGGGTAAAATAGTTTCGATTTGACCAAACTTTTTTTTTTTTTTTGGGACTTTGGCTGTAACTATCTGTTCGATGTGTCTAACTAGTATGACTATGTGAGTACCTTTTTTATGGTGTTGAGGTCGCTTGAATATAACTTTCGACTCGTTGTGTCTAACTATTATGACTATGTGAGTAGCTTTTTCTGGATTTTTAGGTCGACTTTTTTAGTATGAGCCTAAATTTTTGTGTTCTGGAGGTAAAATGTTAGTGATATGGCCACTCTGTTTGGGACTTTGGCTGTAACTATCTGTTCGATGTGTCTAACTAGTATGACTATGTGAGTACCTTTTTAGGGTGTTGAGGTCGATTTTTTGCGTATGAGCCTATATTTTGTGTTCTGTGGGTAAAATGTTAGTGATTTGGCCTAACTATTTGGGACTTTGGATGCAACTATCTGTTCGATGTGTCTAACTATTATGACTATGAGAGTAGCTTTTTCTGGTTTTGGGATCGACTTTTTTAGTATGAGCCTAAATTTTTGTGTTCTGGAGGTAAAATGTTAGTGATATGGCCACTCTGTTTGGGACTTTGGCTGTAACTATCTGTTCGATGTGTCTAACTAGTATGACTATGTGAGTACCTTTTTAGGGTGTTGAGGTCGATTTTTTGCGTATGAGCCTATATTTTTGTGTTCTGTGGGTAAAATGTTAGTGATTTGGCCTAACTATTTGGGCCTTTGGATGTAACTATCTGTTCGATGTGTCTAACTATTATGACTATGTGAGTAGCTTTTTCTGGATTTTTAGGTCGACTTTTTAGTATGAGCCTAAATTTTTGTGTTCTGGAGGTAAAATGTTAGTGATATGGCCACTCTGTTTGGGACTTTGGCTGTAACTATCTGTTCGATGTGTCTAACTAGTATGACTATGTGAGTACCTTTTTAGGGTGTTGAGGTCGATTTTTTGCGTATGAGCCTATATTTTTGTGTTCTGTGGGTAAAATGTTAGTGATTTGGCCTAACTATTTGGGACTTTGGATGTAACTATCTGTTCGATGTGTCTAACTAGTATGAGTATGGAGTAGATTTTTATGGTTTTGGGATCGACATTTTGAGTATGAGCCTAAATTTTTTGTGTTCTGGGGGTAAAATGTTTGCGATTTGGCCTATACACAGGGCTGCGTTACTTTCACGCAAGCTCAAATAACGCGACAGGGTTAGACAAACCCTTGTTAGTTAACAACAGAAATGACTTTGAAACGTATATCGATAGATTAAATGAAAGTGATATATTAGGTTATACAGACAAAAATAGGGATACAACCAAATACACCTTGGAAGCCTTAGTCAGTACGAGTGTTTATGTTTATAAACTTCAGATTATCCTATAGGGTGTCTGCTAGATATCCCACACTACATTGCATCAAATCAAGGTAATAATATCCTTCAAACCGATTCCCATTCTAAAGTTTACAATGATAATCTCTGCTTCTTCCGTTGTCTAGCTGTCCATCGAGGTGCCTCCTAGGTTTCTGCCCTTGCCTCTTTGGTTTCTGCCTTTGTGTCTTTGGTTTCTGCCCTTGCCTCCTAGGTTTCTGACATTGCCTCCTAGGTTTCTGATCTTGCCTCCTAGGTTTCTGCCCTTGCCTCTTTGGTTTCTGCCTTTGCCTCCTAGGTTTCTGACCTTGCCTCCTAGGTTTCTGACCTTGCCTCCTAGGTTTCTGACCTTGCCTCCTAGGTTTCTGACCTTCCCTCCTTGTTTTCTAACACAGCTTCCTAGATTTCTGATCTTCCCTCCTTGTTTTCAGCCTTTGCTTCCTAGTTTTCTGTCCTTGCCTCCTAGGTTTCTGCCCTTGCCTCCTAGGTTTCTGTCTTTGCCTCTTAGGTTTCTACCCTTGCCTCTTAGGTTTCTGCCCTTACCTCCTAGGTTTCTGTCCTTGCCTCCTAGGTTTCTGTCCTTGCCTCCTAGGTTTCTGCCCTTGCCTCCTAGGTTTCTGCCCTTGTCTCCTAACTTTTATTTACCAGATTATATTTAACTAGTCGGATGTGAGACTTCGTGTTATAAGCGCGCTTGATTCACGGCCGTTTATTTTCATAGTACTGTTCAGTCTAGCGGTCTGTGTTGTAGTGGAATATTTTACGGTGTAAGTTGAATTTTTTTTTTCTGTTTTTCTCTTAGCTCATAACGATGTGATAGGTTATCATTAAAGGAATTTCAGTTGTATTAATGGTGATGTGTATAAAGTACGTATGTTAAGCCTTGTCGCGTGTATTATTCCTTCGTTTTTCATATGTTTATCTTATTGGTTCTTTAAAAAGTAGATTTTTCAAGTCTTTTTGTAATTGATATTCAATGTTATTAATGTGTTACACTGGCGGTAAGGTAAAAATACGAATGAAGGCGGAACGCTAGGCGAGGTAAAGAGAGAGAGAGAGAGAGAGAGAGAGAGAGAGAGAGAGAGATAGAGAAGAAAGGTGGAATGGTAGGAGAGAAGTCTAGTAGGGGTTAGAGAGCGAGAGAGAGAGAGAGAGAGAGAGAGAGAGAGAGAGAGCGAGAGAAGCCTATGAGAAAGAAGGCGAGATGCTATGTATTAATGGTGAGAATAATCAAGTGTTACAATAGAAGGGACGCTAAAAAATATGAGGGAGGGCGGGGAGCTAAAGGGAGAGGCGGAGGGTGGACTGCTAGGTTAGAAGTCTAAGAGAGGATAGGGGAGAAAGAGAGAGAGAGAGAAGGAAGGCGCAATGATAGGGATAAATGGAGAGAATGAGTAAGTGTTTCAATGGAGGGAAATCTAGGCTGGAATAGTAGAGAGAGAGACACACAGAGAGAGAGAGAGAGAGAGAGAGAGAGAGAGAGAGATAGCGAACCACTAACACCGAGAGACATATTTACACTACCAGCTTAGACTAACCAGCAATCTCTAACAGTTTCACCCATTATGCTTCATTTATGACACAAAGCTAAGCAGACGCCCAACTACATAGCTATAAATAAATGTTATCCTTGTACTATATATTTACTTCGTGTACTAAATATGTTTGTAATGATATATAATATCCACTGTATGTTATACACCTATTGAGATAATAAAAGAATAAAATATATCTTTTGTCTTTTGTTTTATTTTGATTGTTTTTCATTGATGTTGTATAATCTACTAACCTATCACTATCGAGCAAGTACAGCAAGAACTCCAAAGTCAGCATACACCAGACATAAACACGTCACTTCCGGGGTCACCGGGACTAGAGGTCAACACCTCGACACGAAATGTCACGGTTAACTCCCCCTGCGCCACACGCTTTATGCGCGCCGCGCGCCGCCCTATATATCTTTGTTAAATTAGCGCCACAATAATATCCAAATCCTTCCTGGTATACTACTCATGATTCGCTTACATAGATCAGATTTGGTTATATATAGGACCGATGAACTGTCTTTCTCATTTCTATTGACATATATTTGATGCAAAAGATATTTTTCATTTTCTGAAATGCTATTTTCTAGCCTGAGCTATTCTGCTTTTTATTTATGTGGTGCATCTCCAATCTGATGTTATTCTAACAATGGCAGATTATAACTAAAATAAGTGATAATATAAGAGTGTTTGCCTCTTAGATCTCAGAACAGAATCAACACATTGTTTCCTAGTAATGATATTTAATGCAGGAAAACACAAACAAGCGTGTCGGCACACACCTACACAGTGGTTGATCACAAGCTTTATTAAAATAATGTAAACCAGAAATCAAGAAGCTTGTTTGGAGAAACATCAAAAACATGATCACTCAAGAATATTCTATCTAAAGGATGTAATCTCGGGTAATATAGCCACTTAAGTTATAAGCATATTGATTATTTTAATCAATACAATTATATTCATGTACGGGAGCCGCGATAGCTCAGTGGTTAGTGAACTGAAATAGAAAGGACAAGAAGCCTGGTTCGATCCTGATCAACAGCTTCCAGGTTAACCTATCCTTAATCGGGTACCGGACTTTTACTGGGAAAGTAATACGGCACGGGAGTAATACCGACCATATTACCCCAAAAATCATGTGCCGAAGGTCTATAAAAAGTATGGTCATTAACACCATATTCCCTATACACCACTTGGTGAGACGGGGCTCTTTACTATTTGTTTCTTACTATATTCATGTAACATGGCGGTACCATATCGTCACATGCTCCAGGGAAATAAAATGGCAGATAGATTTTGACAAACAGAAGGCGAGACTCATATATCCCAAAGAGCTTTCTGTAACGCATCGTAATATATTTATGACTGTTTTCTGTTTGTTTTAAATAGTGACAGACATGTTAATAAATATTGCTAGCATGGGTATAATTTGTTTACATGCACTGTCCATTTTGAAAAAAAAATGATTAAAATTTTTATTTGTAGAAATCAACAAAATAAAACCGTTTTTTGTGTTTGATGGCATTCATATAATCTATGGATTTATATGCATTTCTAACATTTCTTATATAAACTCTACCTCGGAAATAAGAACTGGAAACCAATTGGGGATGTTTCAACAAATAAAACAGTGTGTTAGACAAGGTTGTGTGCTGTCACCAGATTTGTTTAATATTTATAGTGAGATTATATTAAGATCCAAAAGAGGCATGCCTGGAATAACATTTTTAGGTCATAATATAAATAATCTAAGGTATGTTAATGATAGTCTTAATCGCTAAGCGTGAAAATGAGTTACAAGAAATGTTGGACATTATAGTGAAAGAAAGCAAAAATAAAGGGCTCAGCCTTAATAGCAAAAACACAGAAGTTATGGTAACAACAAAGAAAAAGACATCACCTCAGAGCTAAATAAAGACAAGTGGGACAATATTAAAACAGATAAATGAATCTAAATATTTGGGAATATTGTTAACCTCAGACGGAAGATGTATAAAAGAGGTGAGATGCTGAATGGTTCAGGCAAAAGCAACCTTCCATAAAATGAGGAAGATACTTTGCAATTAATTTTTGACAATAGAAACAAGAAAAAGAGTTCTTACATGTTATGTAGAGCCAGTTTTTACATATTTACGTGAATCATGGACAATAGTACAACAGACAAGAAAATCTCTGGAGTGTGTAGAAATGTGGTTTTACAGAAGAATGTTGAGAATACCATGGACAGCTAAGAAGAGTAATGAAAATGTTCTGAAAGAGGTCAAAGCAAAAATAAAGCTAATATTAAATATTAGGAAGAAACAAGCATAATTTTTTGTCCATGTAATGAGAAGAGAACAACTGGAATATATTGTAACAACTGGACAAATTGTGTGACGAAGAGATAGAGGGAAGCAAAGAGAAAAAAATACCAGACAGCTTAAGAGAATACTTGTCAGAAGGTCAACAACAGAAATTATAAATAATTGCTGTCGAGATCGAAAGTTGCGGAGAGATATGATCACCTACGCCAGCAGGCCCGGTACTTGATGACGATGGAGAGATCTTTACCCGAGCTAGTGAAAGTCGAAGCAGTGAGTCCAGTCTACGTGCTTAATCTCTGCCATCGACAAATTGTGGCGATTGTTAGTGAACAAATAAAACATATACAATTCAGACTTTAAGCATGTGTGTACTAATATTAACGTGGTGTTTTCGTAGCGTATATACTGGTGTGGGTTAATAAATTATTGTCACCCATTGGTTAGCTCTCAAGGCATTGATATTCATTCTTCGTGATATTCAACCAATAAATCAATCATTGAACCAAGATCTATCTATCTATCTATTGACCTTTCGAGCCGTTGCCGGCCCATAGGGGGTAGACCAAGATACACCTTCACATATCTGAATGTTTGTTCTAGCAGTTTTCTTTTAAAGATATTTTATCAAATCTCGCCATTTGTCTCTGTTCTGTGCAAGCAGCTCTATCTCATTGAGGGAGCCGAATCCTGCTGCTCTTGCCTCTCTCATCAATGTTCTTCTCAGTGTCTCCCTGGGTCTTCCTCTTTTTCTCTAACCTGTTTTTTCCCATATGAGGGCCTGCTTTGCTATTTGAACCAAGATACTATGAAAAAAATACAACGGCTCTATAACTGTCTCCATTATTTAAAGAAATAAAAAACCAGGATTTAATAAATGTCTTAATTGGTTATTGGTTATTGGTTATGGAAGGCCGCGGTCTCACAGCAAACGAATTAAAATCCATAATTGCTCAACCGCCCGTGCCAGTGGAATCATCCGAATTACTAACTCATCTCCCAAACAAAGAAATGTAACTGTAGTCCCCATCGCAGCAGTCTCAGCACACGCCAAAAGACATAAGGCGAAACCGCGCAGAAAGTGAACACAGCCAACTGTTCCCCGTCATACGATATCATCATTCATCGCAAACAAGCGGGATATCGAAGCAGGATCAAAACGGATGAGACACACAGCTCACGGTGTGCACAGAGCACTTAACTCAGTAGCTCCTGCAACAAGCCGGACTTGGAATATGAGGAAACTGCAAGAAGGAACACTTTTCAGACATAGCCTTCAATGGTTCCTGCCGCCTATCCACCATATACCATGGGAGTTTACGTCCTCCCGAAAATGATGATCGTCGTAGCACTTGATGATGTTAGGCCATCATTGATGACTCTAATTCCAAACATATAGACACACAAGGGTGGTAAGTTATCATTTCCAATCCAACAGAAGCCACATGACCTGTAGTTAGTAAAAACACAATTGATGATGTTCTCCGCTCCCTTCTTGTAGCTGCCGCCACACGATTCTGATGTCTCATTATCTTGGACATCATTCAAGAACAATGTCAGATGAACATTCCATAGATATGGCTTTGCTGATGAAGTGCTTGGTGCAACAGTTGTATCAATCATACTGGAGGCTCCTCGTCTGTGGTCATTAATATCACAGAAGGCACATGATGTTGTTATATTCAGAATTTCTTTCTGGGGTGTAAATATGTGGCACACACACGGAGCGTGGTTTGTGGTCACAGTAATCCCATTAAAGGCAATTCTAGGGTAGCATGGCATAGCTGTTTCAGAACAGCACAATCCTGTGATGTTTTCTGTGTTCGCTATAAAGCTGCTGCTGCTACCCAATCCTGACCAATTATAGGTGTGGACATTATTCAAAATGACAAAACTGCTTTGTTTACATCATAAACCTCTGGAAGCGAATTATTTATGGGACTAATAGTAAAATTTATTCTTCCATCGGGGATATCTTCATTGAGTCCCAAAAAAAAGTCTTTGGTTAAAAAGCACATATGCTTTTGAGTTAAACACAAAATGAGCCCACTTCATAGATTCAAAATGATCCTTGCCAATGCCATCCGTTTGCACAAGTTAGGTCCTTAGCAACCAAGGTCACAAACTAAGCCATCAATTTAACGACTTTATCTACAGCGAAGGTTAACGAACTGTGAACAAACATTTATGTTCAAACCCCTGAATACATTTTCAAAAATCTGCCAACTCGCTGCAATAATATATATCGTGGTATTCAAAGTAAACATTGCTTAGTCCATAGCTCGAATGTAAATCATTTAATTATTTAAAGAGAAAAGAAAACAATTATTTAATAACTGTCTCCATTTTTTATAGAACACAAGAAAATAAGGGTTTTTATAACTGTCTCCATTATTTAATCATCTAGTCATTTAAAATGTCATCATTTCAATACTTGCGACAGAATATGTGCATATGTGCTGAATATATGGACAATATATGAGCGTATGCTACTACGTTAACCAAAATCTCATTAAGTTAGGTGGATAGTCTAACATCAGTCCGGACATTTTGCCATTATTCAGGCTCAAGTGCACTAGGAGACTGACAGCATGACCGAGGTTGATCAATCTCTTTCCCACCATTAGAGCGTCAAGAAAATAAACAGTCAAAACACTTGCTTGACGAGTTTATTTCTGGTGATTGCTTTATAACTACAGATCCTAAAGTAAACTTTCAGGGTGCTACATTATCTGAGTACGTTATTGTGCACATTTTCAGTGCATTTGCTACTTTAGAAACAGTGAATGGAATGTATTTTTGAGACATTTATTTAAAATTGTTTTTCTCATTCAGAACCCTTGAAAACCAGAATTAGTTTTATATTTCAACCACTCCTATTAATGTAGCATATATATTCCGGCTGAGCCATCATTGTATCATCATCATCATCGTTAAATTGTTTGTCCTTTTGCAGAGTGTTGCACTGATCATAGACGTCTGAAAGAATATATTTCATTAGCCAGATCTCCCACGCCTTCTGTTGTCATGTGCACGATATCCATGATGTCTTTAAACCACCTTCTTATTGGTCTGTTCCTGTCTCGTTTTCCTGGAAAAAAACCAATTCAATTATTTCCCTCCAGCCAGCCTTGTGTTTTGACGTGACTAGTATTTTAATTTCCACTGATCATCATCATCATCACCATCAAGTACCGAGCCTGTTGTCGTAGGTGATCATGTCTCTCCACAACTTTCGATCTCGACACTTATTTATCATTTCTGTTGTTGACCTTCTGCCAAGCCATTAAGCTGTCTGGTATTTTTTCTCTTTGCTTCCCTTTATCTCATCGTCCCTCAATTTTTCCAATTGTTACAATATATTCCAGTTGTTCTCTTCTCATGACATGGCCAAAAAATGATGATTGTTTCTTCCTAATATTTCCATTGATAGATGTTGCTTGTTAGCTAGTTATTATCAGTGTATGTGTCATTTAATATGTTTTGATTGCATTTTTACAATATCGAATGCATCTAAAGGATATGTCTTTTACATTTTGTTTCGAAGGAGCCAATTTTCTTCACTGTTGTTTTCGACATCGTCCATCATTCACATCAACGTGTTGCTATATGAAAATTGCATACCGTCAGTAATGTCAATTTTACTGACTTGTTGGTATTTTGCCACATATTCTTCATGGTTTATAACGTATATGTTGCTAATGCTAATTTTCATTTGATCTCCTTCTTGTAGTCGCTATTGTTATGTACTACCTATACCATCTATTCATAGGTTTTTTATTATATTTTTTATTTCTTGATTTGCATGGCCCTTTCTCATATGTCTAAACTAATATTGAATTCATACATTGTTTAGAAAATATTTCCTTAGATATGTGTTTTCAAATATACCTACAACTCTATTTCTTTAGTTGATCTCCATCTTTCAAATGAATACTATTAAAATTTAAAAAATACCCATATTACTTGTAAGTGGAATAGAAGATATCAGAACAACCGTAAATAAATATCAAACAGATTTGACTATTTAAATGAAATTATATGACGATGTTCAATAACTATTACTAATCTTCTTTCTATCTCCTTCTTGAAAAATGAGAAAGAGAGTTCGTCGGTGCTATATAGAACAAATTCTGACCTATGGAAGCGAATCATGGACAGTGGACAAACAAATGAAAAGACGATTGGAGGCCACAGAAATGGGATTTCTCAGAAGAATGTTGAAAGTTCCCTGGACAGCTATAAAGACCAATGAGGAAGTTCTCAAAGAGGCCAACACAAAAAGGGAGCTCTTAAAAAACATCAGAAAGAAACAATCAACATTTTTCGCGCACATCATGAGAATAGGAAAGTTGGAATACTTGGTTACAACTGGCAAAATAAAAGGAAAGAGAGATCGCGGGCGACGAAGAGAGAAAATACTGGATAGCTTGGTGTCATGGCATGGAAAACAGTCAACAACAGAACTGATACGATGCACTGTAGATAGAAGATTGTGGAGGGACATGATCACCTACGCCAACCGGTATGGCATATGGTGATGATCCCCTTCTTGAAGTCACTATTGTTATTTACTACCTATACCGGATATTCACATTTTTTTCACATTTTTATTTCTTAAAATGATGATGGCAATTTTCGGTTAGGACTTTTCTTTTTCAATAGACATTAACTTCGTTTTCTGTATATGAATGTTTTTTTTCTTCTGTTCAATGTGTTGATTAACCCATTCAACTGTCTCTTTTAATTTCTTTGCACGCCTCGGTGTATGGCGTTCTATATATGCAGACCAGACTTATCCGCTAGAGGGGTTACACATCAGTAAATCAAATTAAACGAACCTTTAAATGAGACATAAAAATAGATAATAGACATAATCTCGTAATATCCATTGACATGTTGGCACTATTAATATTCTAAATAATTTATCAAACTGTCATTTATGCTATCTATTGATATGTTGGCACTATTAATATTCTAATTAATTTATCAAACTGTCATTTATGCTATCTATTGATATGTTGGCACTATTAATATTCTAAATAATTTATCAAACTGTCATTTATGCTATCTATTGATATGTTGGCACTATTAATATTCTAATTAATTTATCAAACTGTAATTTATGTTATCTATTGATATGTTGGCACTATTAATATTCTAATTAATTTATCAAACTGTAATTTATGTTACCTATTGATATGTTGGCACTATTAATATTCTAATTAATTTATCAAACTGTAATTTATGTTACCTATTGATAAGTTGACACTATTAATATTCTAATTAATTTATCAAACTGTAATTTATGTTACCTATTGATATGTTGGCACTATTAATATTCGAATTAATTTATCAAACTGTCATTTATGCTATCTATTGATATGATGGCACTATTAATATTCTATTTAATTTATCAAACTGTAATTTATGTTACCTATTGATATGTTGACACTATTAATATTCTAATTAATTTATCAAACTGTAATTTATGTTACCCGTGTGTTACCGGGGCCTCATTATGAGGGAGGTAAAGAATAGTGACACTGTGACCTTCCAGGCATGTCGTAAGAGGCGACTAAGGAGGTTGATCGATGGCTTGACAAGCTGTCATTGTAAAAGTATTGTTATGGAAACAGCGCCATAGATTTTAGAGCAGTGATCTCTGCAATATGTGCCATTTTGGCACGCAAGGTTTCTGTTTTGAGATTGTGGTTCTGCCCTATGTGCCGTCTTCGGCTCGAAAGGACAATAGATAGAATTTATGTTACCTATTGATATGTTGGCACTATTAATATTCTAATTAATTTCTCAAACTGTCATTTATGCTATCTATTGATATGTTGGCACTATTAATATTCTAATTAATTTATCAAACTGTCATTTATGCTATCAAGCTAACAAGTGAGGAAATAAAAGATACCGCGAAAAAGGTAAGTTAAATGAATCAGTAGACTTGCTAGAGAAACAAGTTGCAAAAACAATACAATACTGAGGGGAAAAAAAACCCAAACTGTGATAACACTGCAAAAACAATACAATACTGAAGGGGAAAAAACCCAAACTGTGATAACACTGCAGATACAATACCCAGTTCAAACATGTTCATCAATTAACATATAACATTTGAGGTGTCATCATCAATTCTGGTTGAAGGTTAGAAATATCAGGTCGGAATTTACTCTATTCTACATTTACATAATTATCAATACTAACAACAGCTAGCAATATCAGCAGATCATATACATATTCCATAAGCAATAAATTGGCTCCTCATTAGGTTCAAACATTGGCAGATAACTCAAACATAATGCCATATTTCTATTCATCTCAAACACAGACCGCTGAAGTAAAAAGTTCGAGTAAAGCAAGATAACACCACAGAGCATATTTTTCCTATATGACCGGGCACTATTTGTTAATAGTGCCCGGTCATACAAGGTATGCTTAAAGACAAATACGAAGACGTTAACTAAGCCTGTGTATATTGCAAAATTAAAATTAACAGTAGTAGTCTTCGACAGTCACAATCAACTAGTAGTAGTCTTCGACAGTCACAATTAACTAGTAGTAGCCTCCGACAGTCACAATCAGCAAGTAGTAGTCTTCGACAGTCACAATCAACTAGTAGTAGTCATCGACAGACACAATCAAATAATAGTAGCCTCCGTCAGTCACAATTAACTAGTAGTAGTCTCCGACAGTCACAATCAACTACTAGTAGTCTCCGAAAGTCACAATCAACTACTAGTAGTCTTCGACAGTCACAATCAACTAGTAGTAGTCTTCGACAGTCACATTTAACGAGTAGTAGTCTCCGTCAGTAACAATCAACTTTTCGTAGTCTCCGTCAGTCACAATCAACTAGTAGTAGTCTCCGTCAGTCACAATCAACTAGTAGTAGTTTCTGTCAGTGACAATTAACTAGTAGTAGTCTCTGACAATCACAATTAGTTAGTAGTAGTCTCCGTCAGTCACAATTAACTAGTAGTAGTCTCCTTCAGTCACAATCAACATTTCGTAGTCTCCGTCAGTAACAATTAATTAGTAGTAGTCTTCGACAGTCACAATAAACTATTAGTAGTCTCTGACAATCACAATTAACTAGTAGTAGTCTCCGTCAGTCACAATCAACTAGTAGTAGTTTCCGTCAGTGACAATTAACTAGTAGTAGCCCCCGTCAGTCACAATCAACTAGTAGTAGTCTACGTCAGTCACAATTAACTAGTAGTAGTCTCCGACAGTCACAATTAACTAGTAGTAGTCTCCGTCAGTCACAATTAACTAGTAGTAGTCTTCGACAGTCACAATCAACTAGTAGTAGTCTTCGACAGTCACAATTAACTAGTAGTAGTCTCTGACAGTCACAATCAACTAGTATTAGTCTTCGACAGTAACAATCAACTAGTAGTAGCGTCCGTCAGTCACAATTAACTAGTAGTAGTCTCCGACAGTCACAAACAACTAGTATTAGTCTTCGACAGTCACAATCAACTAGCAATAGTCTTCGACAGTCACATTTAACTAGTAGTAGTCTCCGTCAGTCACAATTAACTAGTAGTGGTCTCTGACAGTCACAATTAACTAGTAGTAGTCTCCGTCAGTCACAATTAACTAGTAGTAGTCTCTGACAGTCACAATCAACTAGTATTAGTCTTCGACAGTCACAATCAACTAGTATTAGTCTTCGACAGTCACAATCAACTAGTAGTAGCGTCCGTCAGTCACAATTAACTAGTAGTAGTCTCCGACAGTCACAAACAACTACTAGTAGTCTTCGACAGTCACAATCAACTAGCAGTAGTCTTCGACAGTCACATTTAACTAGTAGTAGTCTCCGTCAGTCACAATTAATTAGTAGTAGTCTCCGTCAGTCACAATCAACTATCAGTAGTCTCTGACAATCACAAATAACTAGTAGTAGTCTCCGTCAGTCACAATTCACTAGTAGTAGTCTCTGATAGTCACAATTAAGTACTAGTAGTCTTCGTCAGTCACAATCAACTAGTAGTAGTTTCTGACAGTCACAATTAACTAGTAGTAGTCTCTGACAGTCACAATTAACTAGTAGTAGTCTCTGATTGTCACAATTAACTAGTAGTAGTCTCCGTCAGTCATAATCAACTAGTAGTAGTCTCTGACAGTCACAATTAACTAGTAGTAGTCTCTGACAGTCACAATTAACTAGTAGTAGTTTACGTCAGTCACAATTAACTAGTAGTAGTCTCCGTCAGTCACAATCAACTAGTAGTAGTCTTCGTCAGTCACAATCAACTAGTAGTAGTCTCTGGCAGTCACAATTAACTAGTAGTAGTCTCCGTCAGTCACAATGAACTAGTAGTAGTCTCCGTCAGTCACAATCAACTAGTAGTAGTCTCCGTCAGTCACAATCAATTAGTAGTAGTCTCTGACAGTCACAATCAACTAGTAGTAGTCTCTGACAGTCACAATTAACTAGTAGTAGTCTCCGTCAGTCACAATAAACTCGTAGTAACCTCCGTCAGTCACAATTAACTAGTAGTAGTCTCCGTCAGTCACAATCAACTAGTAGTAGTCTCCGTCAGTCACAATCAACTAGTAGTAGTCTCTGGCAGTCACAATTAACTATTAGTAACCTCCGTCAGTCACCATTAACTAGTAGTAACCTCCGTCAGTCACAATTAACTAGTAGTAACCTCCGTCAGTCACAATCAACTAGTAGTAGTCTCTGACAGTCACAATTAACTAGTAGTAACCTCCGTCAGTCACAATTAACTAGTAGTAACCTCCGTCAGTCACAATTGCCTAGTAGTATCCTTAGTCAGTCACAATTACCTAATAGTATCCTTAGTCAGTCACAATTATCTAGTAGTATCCTTAGTCAGTCACAATTAACTAGTAGTAACCTCCGTCAGTCACAATTAACTAGTAGTAGTCTCCGTCAGTCACAATCAACTAGTAGTAGTCTCTGACAGTCACAATTAACTAGTAGTAGTCTCTGACAGTCACAATTAACTATTAGTAACCTCCGACAGTCACAATTACCTAGTAGTAGCGTCCGTCAGTCACAATTAACTAGTAGTAGTCTCTGACAGTCACAATTAACTATTAGTAACCTTCGACAGTCACAATCAACTAGTAGTAGCGTCCGTCAGTCACAATCAACTAGTAGTAGTCTCCGTCAGTCACAATCAACTAGTAGTAGTCTCTGACTGTCACAATTAACTATTAGTAACCTCCGACAGTCACAATTACCTAGTAGTATCCTCAGTCAGTGACAATTAACTAGTAGTAGTCTCTGACAGTCACAATTAACTATTAGTAGCCTCCGTCAGTCACAATTAACTAGTAGTAGTCTCTGACAGTCACAATTAACTAGTAGTAGCGTCCGTCAGTCACAATCAACTAGTAGTAGTCTCCGTCAGTTACAATCAACTAGTAGTAGTCTCTGACAGTCACAATTAACTATTAGTAACCTCCGACAGTCACAATTACCTAGTAGTATCCTCAGTCAGTGACAATTAACTAGTAGTAGTCTCTAACAGTCACAATTAACTATTAGTAGCCTCCGTCAGTCACAATTAACTAGTAGTAGTCTCTGACAGTCACAATTAACTAGTAGTAAACTCCGTCAGTCACAATTAACTATTAGTAACCTCCGACAGTCACAATTAACTAGTAGTATCCTCAGTCAGTCACAATTAACTAGTAGTATCCTCAGTCAGTCACAATTAACTAGTAGTATCCTCAGTCAGTCACAATTAACTAGTAGTATCCTCAGTCAGTCACAATTAACTAGTAGTATCCACAGTCAGTCACAATTACCTAGTAGTATCCTCAGTCAGTCACAATTAACTAGTAGTATCCTCAGTCAGTCACAATTAACTAGTAGTATCCTTAGTCAGTCACAATTAACTAGTAGTATCCTTAGTCAGTCACAATTAACTAGTAGTATCCTTAGTCAGTCTCAATTAACTAGTAGTATCCTTAGTCAGTGACAATTAACTAGTAGTATCCTTAGTCAGTCACAATTAACTAGTAGTATCCTTAGTCAGTGACAATTAACTAGTAGTATCCTCAGTCAGTCATAGATGACTATGGATTTTGCAGCGGCCCTAGAAAATGGTAGGGTGTCCGGTTAGCGCAATCGATAGGCGGTTGGCTTACCACGGCAACAGCCGGGGTTCGTACCCTGGCGAGGACACCTGGGTTTTACTAATTCCCTAAAATTAGTAGGAGCCGCGATAGCTCAGTGGTTAGTGAACTGGACTACTACGGACAAGGGGTAGGGTTCGATCCCAACCGACGGCTCCGGGTTCACCCAGCCTTAAATGGGTACCGGATTTTTTCTGGGAAAGTAAAAGCAGCACGGGCGTAATACCGACCACATTACCCCAAAATCATGTGCTGAAGGTCTGTAAAATATAGGGTCACTAACACCATATTTCCCTATACGCCACTTGGCGTGACGGGGGGTACTTTACTTTACTTTACCTAGAAAATGGTATTTCTTTTCTTCGTTCGCCGTGTATTCTCTTTTTCTATGAAATCGTTTGCCTCTTGCATGAGTTGTAACCCTAGAACGTATATAATATATAGTATATATATATATATCATCATCACCATCAAGTACCGGGCCTACTGGCGTAGGTGGTCATGTCTCTCCACAACTTTCGATCTCGGCAGGTATTTATCATTTCTATTGTTGACCTTCTGCCACGCCATTCTTTTAAGCAGTCTGTTATTTTTTCTCTTTGCTTCCCTCTATCTCTTCGTTCCTCAATTTTTCTAGTTGTTACAATATATTCCAGTTGTTCTCTTCTCATTACATAGCCAAAAAATGATGAATGTTTCTTCCTAATACTTGTATCCGCGTATATGCAACGGAATTTTTAGCGCCATCTAGTTCATTTGTCAACTACTAGTTGCTCATAAAACATATCTTTTGATGTGTGGCCGTCTTTCATGTATTTGACCAAACCATCATAATCTGCATTGTTTGAGCAGCGTATAGGTGTTCCGGAGGCATGTCCGAGTGTGGAGCTCCACGTATGTCACTTCGTCTTTCCAGGTGACATCAACAATATGACCTGTGAATTTCATATCATAAAAACAACATCGATAACAGTAATAATCAATAAAAACAATAAAGAAACGGAAAGGGCAGTAACAAGAAACGGATAAATAAGTATATTATTCTGGAGATTACAAATTATTATGAAATGACATATCATCAATGAAGGAAAGCTAACAAGAAAGGGTTGACAACTGATCTTCTAATGCAAACAAAGTGATTGCATTACATTTGATTCTACAGATTTCCAGTGTAGACATGCAACATCAAATACAGTGGTAACACTTTATGACCAAGTAGTCATGACAATGCTGTGATACCAACATCAAATACAGTGGAAACACTTTATGACCAAGTATTCATGACAATGCTGTGATACCAACATCAAATACAGTGGTAACACTTTATGACCAAGTAGTCATGACAATGCTGTGATGCCAACATCAAATACAGTGGTAACACTTTATGACCAAGTATTCATGACAATGCTGTGATACCAACATCAAATACAGTGGTAACACTTTATGACCAAGTAGTCATGACAATGCTGTGATGCCAACATCAAATACAGTGGAAACACTTCATGACCAAGCAGTCATGACAATGCTGTGATACCAACATCAAATACAGTGGTAACACTTTATGACCAAGTAGTCATGACAATGCTGTGATACCAACATCAAATACAGTGGTAACACTTTATGACCAAGTATTCATGACAATGCTGTGATACCAACATCAAATACAGTGGTAACACTTTATGACCAAGTAGTCATGACAATGCTGTGATGCCAACATCAAATACAGTGGAAACACTTCATGACCAAGCAGTCATGACAATGCTGTGATACCAACATCAAATACAGTGGTAACACTTTATGACCAAGTAGTCATGACAATGCTGTGATACCAACATCAAATACAGTGGAAACACTTCATGACCAAGCAGTCATGACAATGCTGTGATACCAACATCAAATACAGTGGAAACACTTCATGACCAAGTAGTCATGACAATGCTGTGATACCAACATCAAATACAGTGGAAACACTTTATGACCAAGTAGTCATGACAATGCTGTGATACCAACATCAAACTTTCATAATAAGTTTAACAGACAAGCATTACAAGAGATACGGTATACGTTAAAATAATATTGCATATGGCAGTCAAGTAAATGCAAAATTTAAAATGACCATATATGAAAAAAAACAAGAGTTTAATTTATGCTGTTGTTGAATCGAAATCAGGAAACAGCGGATTATATAGCCTGAGCTTGTATACCATGATTAGACAATATGCCACGATCTGAGAAGCAAATCAAAGACAGTAATGATAGACCTTGACCTAGAATGCTCTAGCAAAATGAAATATTATACACAGTAATTGACACTGAGAAAAAGAGGAAGACCCAGGGAGACACTGAGAAGAACATTGATGAGAGAGGCAAGAGCAGCAGGAATCGGCTCCCTCAATGAGATAGAACTGCTTGCACAGAACAGAGACAGATGGCGAGATTTGATAAAATATCTTTAAAAGAAAACTGCTAGAACAAAAATTCATATAGGAGAAGGTGTATCTTGGTCTACGCCCTATGGGCCGGTTACGGCTCGAAAGGTCAATAGATAGAATTGACACTGCATGAAACAGAGCACTGACCGGAAAACTAAATGTTCTCTCCGCAATGAACAACAACAGCAGGCAGAGAAAAGTAAGGTAGAAAAAAGATCCAAGAAACTTGTTTTCTAGATTAAAATTTTACATTTATAACTGCAGATTACAGAATTGACAAAAGATGTAAGTAAAGTAGTAGAGATATATTGCTAACGTTAGTAACTTATTGTAAATTTAGTATTGTCTTTAAAAAGATAAACTACGAACTGTTTGATAACACAGCCGAACACTGCGCAATTGGTACAGAGATATTGAACAACATCCCTGACTACATTTGACTCATGACACGATCTAATGTTTTACACAAAAAGTAATTTTATTGTGTGGACACAGCTGTAAGCTATCGGCGGTTTAAAGTAGTCACATTTCGTCTAATGATTAACCTTTTTCCACGGTTAACGAGTCTCAAATCCGCTAACGAGTCTCAAATCATCTAACGAGTCTCAAATCCGCTAACGAGTCTCAAATCATCTAACGAGTCTCAAACACGCTAACGAGTCTCAAATCATCTAACGAGTCTCAAACCAGCTAAGGAGTTTCAAATCAGCTAACGAGTCACAAACCAGCTAACGAGTCTCAAACCCGCTAACGAGTATCAAACTAGCTAAATGGTTTCAAACTCACAAAAGAGTCTCAAAACCACTAACGAGTCTCAAGCCTGCTAACGAGTCTCACATACGCTAACGAGTCTCAAATCATCTAACGAGCCTCAAACACGCTAACGAGTCTCAAATCATCTAACGAGTCTCAAACAAGCTAAGGAGTCTCAAATCAGCTAACGAGTCACAAACCAGCTAACGAGTCTCAAACCAGCTAACGAGTCTCAAACCCGCTAACGAGTCTCAAACCAGCAACGAGTATCAAACTAGCTAAAGGGTTTCAAACCCACTAAAGAGTCTCAAAACCGCTAACGAGTCTCAAACCCACTAACGAGTCTCAGCCTGCTAACGAGTCTCAAACCCACTAACGAGTCTCAAACCCACTAACGAGTCTCAAGCCTGCTAACGAGTCTCAAGCCTGCTAACGAGTCTCAAAACCGCTAACGAGTCTCAAAACCGAAAACGAGTGTCAAACCAGCTAACGAGTATCAAATCGCTTACAATTCTCAAACCAGCTAACGAGACTCAAAACCGCTAAAGAGTCTCAAACCCGATAACGAGTCTCAGAACCGCTAACGAGTTTCATACCAGCTAACGAATCTCATACCAGCTAATGAATCTCAAAATCGCTAAAATGTCTCAAACCCGCTAACGAGTCTCAAAACCGCTATTTATTCTCAAACCAGCTAAAGAATCTCAAAACCGCAAACGAGTCTCAAACCCACTAACGAGTCTCAAACCCACTAACGAGTCTCAACCCGCTAACGAGTCTCAAACCCGCTAACGAGTCTCAAACCCACTAACGAGTCTCAAACCCACTAACGAGTCTCAAACCCGCTAACGAGTCTCAAACCCACTAACGAGTCTCAAACCCACTAACGAGTCTCAAACCCGCTAACGAGTTTCAAACCCACTAACGAGTCTCAAACCCACTAACGAGTTTCAAACCCACTAACGAGTCTCAAACCCACTAACGAGTCTCAAACCCACTAACGAGTTTCAAACCCACTAACGAGTCTCAAACCCACTAACGCGTCTCAAACCCGCTAACGAATCTCAAACCCACTAACGAGTTTCAAACCCACTAACGCGTCTCAAACCCGCTAACGAATCTCAAACCCACTAACGAGTCTTAAACCCACTAACGAGAGAACAACATCCCCGACTACATTTGCCTCATGACACGATCTAATGTTTTACACAAAACGTAACTTAATTGTGTGGACACAGCTGTAAGCTATCGGCGGTTTAAAGTAGTCATTTTTCTTCTAAATGATCAATTTTTTTACACGGCTAACGAGTCTCAAACCCGCTAACGAATCTCAAACCAGCTAACGAGTCTAAATCCAGCTAAAGAGTCTAAAACCCACTAACGAGTCTCAAACCCACTAACGAATCTCAACCCCACTAACGAATCTCAAAACCACTAACGAGTCTCAAACCCATTAACGAATTTCAAAACCATTATCGAGTCAAACAAACAAACGAGTCTCAAAACCGCTAACTAGTCTCAAACCATCTAAAGAATCTCAAACAGCTAACGAGTCTCAAACCCGCTAACGAGTCTCAAAACCGCTAACGAGTCTCAAACCAGATAACGAATCTCAAAACCGCTAACGAATCTCAAACCAGCTAACGAGTCTCAAAACCGCTAACGAGTCTCAAAACCGCTAACGAGTCTCAAACCAGCTAACGAGTCTCAAACCAGCTAACGAGTCTCAAACCAGCTACAAGTCTCAAACCAGCTAACGAGTTTCAAACCAGCTAACGAGTCTCAAAACAGATAACGTGTCTCAAACCCATTAAATAGTCTCAAACCCACTAACGAGTCTCAAACCAGCTAACGAGTCTCAAACCAGCTAACGAGTTTCAAAGCAGCTAACGAGTCTCAAAACAGCTAACTTGTCTCAAACCTACTCAATAGTCTCAAACCTACTAATGAGTCTCAAACCCGCTAACGAGTCTCAACCCGTTAACGAATCTCAAAACCGCTAACGAGTCTCAAACCAGCTAACGAGTCTCAAACCCACTAACGATCCTCAAAACCCGCTAACATGTCCCAAAACCAGCTAATGAGTCTTAAACCAGGTAACGAGTTTCAAACCCACTAACGAGTCTCAAACCCACTAACGAGTCTCAAACCCACTAACGAGTCTCAAACCCACTAACGAGTCTCAAACCCACTAACGAATCTCAAACCCTTTAACGTGTCTCAAAACGCTAACGAGTCTTATACCAGCTAACGATTCTCAAAACAGCTAACGAGTCTCAAAACCAGCTGACGAGTATCAAACCCGCTAATGAATCTCAAACACACTAACGAGTCTCAAACCCGCTAAAGCGTCTCAAAACTGCTAACGAGTCTCAAACCCATTAACGAGTCTCAAAACCGCTAACAAGTCTCAAACCAGCCAACGAGTCTCAAAACCGCTAACAAGTCTCAAACCAGCCAACGAGTCTCCAAACCGCTAACGGGTCTCATACCGGCTAAGGAATCTCATACCAGTTAAGGAATCTCAAATCAGCTAAGGAATCTCATACCAACCAAGGAATCTCATACCAGTTAAGGAATCTCATATCAGTTAAGGAATCTCATATCCGTTAAGGAATCTCATACCAGTTAAGGAATCTCATATCAGTTAAGGAATCTCATACCAACTAACGAATCTCATACCAACCAAGGAATCTCATATCAGCTAAGGAACCTTGTCAATCCCCAGTAAACACGTTGAACAGTCCACCCCACGTCACTGGTTGCTATTCATATCTTATTTAAAAAAAAAATATATGGAATCATTTCGCGGCATGTCACCGTTATTCAAAGTTCTACAATACCTGTTCGTATTTTAGTGTACGACTTAGACACTTACAATTACCCTCTATATTTGGAAATCTTTTCATAATTTAAGTCTTTGGTCGAAATAATTGTTGAATGATTAGTCTTGTGCACAAGTGAAAGCTGAAACAGCACATTGTTAAATTGTTTCTCCCTTATTCATCTCATAACTCTGAGGGTCATTGGAACGCCACTGACAAACTTCACGAAGCTATCTCAATTTACCTCTTTCTCTAGTCATTCTTCGGAATCGCAGACAAATCATCACCATCAGCATGTGCAATACCGGTTGGCGTAGGCGATCATGTCCTTCCACAATCTTCTATCTACAATGTTGTATCAGTTTTGTTGTTCACTGTATGCCATGCCATGACACCAAGATATATAGTATTTTTTCACGTTGTCGTACGCGATCTCTCTTTCCTTGTATTTTGCCTGTTGTAACCAAGTATTCCAACTTTCCTCTTCTCATGATGTGCCCGAAAATGTTGATTGTTTCTTTCTGATGTTTTTTAGACGATCCTTTTTTGTGTTGGCCTCTTTGAGAATTTTCCCATTAGTCTTTTTAGCTATCCAGGAAACTTTCAACATTCTTCTGAGCAATCCTATCTCTGTTGCATCTAACCATCTTTTCATTTGTTTGTCTACTGTCCATGATTCTCTTCCATAGGTCAGAATTGGTTCTATATAGCACAGATAAACTCTCTTTCTCACTTCTATTGACATAAATTTGTTGGAATAAATTTTTTTTTTTAATTTTGAAAAGCTATTGTGGCCTGAGCTATTCTGCTTTTAATTTCTGTGGCGCATCTTCCATCTGATGTTATTATTGTGCCCATGTATTTGAAATGGGAACCGCGATAGCTCAGTGGTTAGTGAACTGGACTACAAAGGACAAGAGGTAGGGTTCGATCCCAACCGACGGTTTTAGGGTTCACCAAGCCTTAAATGGGTACCGGAATTTTTCTGGGAAAGTAAAGCGACACGGGCGTAATACCGACCACATTACCCAAAAATCATGTGCTGAATGTCTGTAAAATTTATGGTCACTAAGACCATATTCCCTATACGCTACTTTGGCGGGACGGGGCTCTTTGCTTTTCTCTAAGTATTTGAAACATTGCACTTATTTGTGCATGTTTGTATTTGTCATGTTTATTTTTATGCTGCATGATAGTGATGATTTTGTTTTCGATATGACAATTACTTCTGTTTTCTTACTATTCAGACTTAGACCTTTCTTATTGCTTTCCTTTACTATTACGTCTATCATTTCTTGTAGCTCATGCTCTGTCTCTGCTTAAAATGCAATGTGTCATCCGCATATATCAAATTATTTATTTTGTGACCGTTGACTTCAATTCCTTTTTTGTTTACTATTGATCTAATAATATTTTCACTGTAAAGTGAAAATAAAATCCGGCAACAGATCACAGCCATGTCTGACACGTTATTTTATATATTTGAATATTCATGTTGCTAATTTGTATTGTTGCTGTTTGTTGCAAGTTAATTGTTTGTATGATTTGCAAATAATTGCATTCAATGTTTAATTTCTCCAGAATATTAATTGTTTGCACATGCTTTACTTCGGAGACAAATGATCATAATAAATTAGAATTATTATGGAGGGAAACTTCCGAGGCGATAGATCGGCGAATAATCTCAGGGGAAATGGTATGTCTACAGCACTAGGAGAAAAAAAAACCACAAATAAACAACAGCAGAAATAAACTAAGAAAAATAGAAAAATAGATTGTCAGTGGTCCAGTGTCATCTCAATCAAGATCAGAATTCAACCTGACGAATGAATAACAAGATCTTCCACAAGATGGCAATTAGTTTATTCATTTCATTCTCTGATGTTCACAATCTAATCTACATTATCTGTAATTTGCTCAGCTAGACTAATCCTGTACTAACTAAGGAGAGATTGATTGCTAACTGTTGACTACTCCTATATACTTGACCGTTAACTGCTCTGCTCTGACTGTTCCGCTGACTGTTCAGCTCTGACTGTTCCGCTGACTGTTCAGCTCTGACTGTTCCGCTGACCGTTCTGCTCTGACTGTTCCGCTGACCGTTCAGCTCTGACTGTTCCGCTGACTGTTCAGCTCTGACTGTTCCGCTGACCGTTCAGCTCTGACTGTTCCGCTGACCGTTCTGCTCTGACTGTTCCGCTGACTGTTCAGCTCTGACTGTTCCGCTGACCGTTCAGCTCTGACTGTTCCGCTGACCGTTCTGCTCTGACTGTTCCGCTGACCGTTCAGCTCTGACTGTTCCGCTGACTGTTCTGCTCTGACTGTTCCGCTGACCGTTCAGCTCTGACTGCTTCGTTGAGTGTCTTCTAAACTTTATATTTCCCCTGGTTGCAATCCCAAGCTCCCTCACTCGGCCAATCAAATTCTGCCACTCTAATTTCCGTTGTCTCCTAGTTTCTACACAAATACGTCACGACCGTTTAAACAATACGTCACCTCTTTTCCCCCTTCTAGAAATGTCCAAACCGCACCATCTTGAACACTTCATGTACATATGTTATATTTCCATACTTTGAACACTTTCTACAATCTCCTGGTTCACTATTACATCAGCAGCATGATCTAACACCTACACCTCGGCACAGAGCCTTAACGTAGCAATCTTGTGACAACGTTGTGCCGAGGAGAACGGGTTCGATCTTGCTTTGGATCATCTAGTGTTTTTTTGTTCTCTTTCTGTTGCCGATTATTTGTGACATTTTTTCCGAGTGTTGTAAACATACTTCATCCTCTGAAATGATTCGCATTTTTCGGAATCCCTCGAAGTCGATGCCTATTCCTTCTTTTATTTTATATTCTAATTCCTACCTCTGTCAACCTGTTATTTTTATAGCATTTCAGTTTTTTAGGCTTTTTAAAGCTTGTTTTGTTTGATTGTTCCACGTATGGTTGCGTCTGATATAGATCAAACTGTTATAGATCACAGCAACATACAGAACTTGTAATATCTTTATCAGAATTTTAGGTTCACATAGATCATGCATCATATTTATTACTGGGTGAACAATCAGCCGATGAAAGCTTTTGTGAGTTTATTTTCTGTCATCGTGTATGGTATCATATATGTTGTAAATACAAGTGACATTGTTTATTTACAATGTTCACATCTAGTTACTGGATGTCATATTAGCCCGATGATCAGTTATAGTCCGTTCAGATTCGTTTGCCGAGATGTTATGATTTATAATTCAAAAAGTTCTTGATGATTTCACATGATTGTTGGCATACGGTGTTAAAATGTCCATGTCACGAGAACATATGTGTTACTCGATGTCTAGCTATAACGGTTTTCTTAAAGCGGCGAATTCCTTTGATCTTTGCCCATGTAACTATTATTTTGACCCTAATCAAAATGTTTTACAGTAATCTAGTGCAACGATGACCCATAGGCGTGTCCATAAAATTTTACTTGGTGGCAAGTATACAAATTTTAAATTATATATAGAACTTTTGTTCGTAGAGTCAATTTGATATAGTTCCATGCTCTTGGTGTGAGTTTCCCAAATGTTGTCGCTGCCTTTCAAATACGTACATTTAGTTCCTCATCTAAGGAAAGTGTGGCTGTAATAGTGGATCCAAGATAGCTGAACTTCTGTACTGATTCAAGCAGGCTTCCATTCAAAGTAATAGTTGTTGGTTTGCTTATAACATATTTTTGATTGCTTGGGTGGTCTTGAACAATAAACTGTTTAACAAATCAACTAGGAAATTTTGCAAATCAAACTATTTATCTGTAGACTTAATCAGAGTAATGATCATTCAGAATCAGGCGAGTCAAATAGGTCGATTACTGCTTTCGGCTGAACAAACAACAAACCATCCTTTTTCCAATATTCCTCTTCTTGTCGTAACACATGATCCTCACATTTTACCCAGTAGTCTTTATTTATATTTGATAGAGCCTGATTTGTAAGTGTCTCAACATCGCATAATTTGAAAGTTTTATTTGTATATGCTACGTGTCCTTTAACTTTTGCCCAAACTAGTTCTATAGGATTTAAGTGTGCATGATATGGAGGTAGTCTCAAACATCTATGGCCATGTTCTTGAATTAACTTGTCTATTTTAAATATCTTTGTACGTTGTGTCTGTTTTACAAGGCTAAGCAATTCGGGTTTCAAGTAGCTGTCGTTAACTTGTATGTGTTCTTTTATGAGCCACGTTTTGATTGCATCTTTTGTACTTGATGATGTTGAGATTCTATCTTCTACGTTAACTACGTTATGGTATGAAGCATTGTCCATTATCAGACAAGAAGGTCGATCTAATATTGGAAGGATACTTTTCTCGATCCAGTCTTTAAATATGTGCCCATTCATTTCGGAGTGGTAGTCTCTATTGTCTATGGATTTTGAAATGAAAACGAGATGAGCATTCTGCAACAACCCATTATGTCTGCTACCTGCATGTGCAACTATCAAACGTTGCCCTTTACTGCTTGGTACTGATCTTTTAATACTTCCATCTGCTAACTGCCATTCCTTTTCATTTGTATGATGAGCGTTGATCCAAGTTTCATCTAAATAAACAATATCATAATCATTTTCGCGCATTTCCTTCACTTCACGTAAATACTTGCTTCTAAGAGCTACTAGATGTGGCTTCTCACAAATAATGTTTTTTCCACCAGCATACTTTCTAAAGGTGAAGCCTGCACTTCTTAATATTTCCATAATGAAGTTTTTGATATTACAATGTCGTTGTTAGTTTTCAGCCAAAGCTTCAACTTTCTAAGTGTCACTTCTTCGTTTATATCAAACATTCGACAGATTTCTCTTTTTACTAGGTCCTTATCAAAACTGTCTAACGTTTCTTTCCTTCCTTGCTTTCTTGCATTTGTTGGCAATAAATATCCGCTTCCTTTAACTATTCGATCAAATGAACGTTTACACAAACCTAAAATATGCATTGTTCTCTTCTCAGGGTTTGATAAAGAACAATAAAGATGTCCCTTTTTACGCTCTCTGCAGAAGTATTGATAAATCTTTATAGCAATGTTATGCTCAGTAAAATATTTTGCCTTTATATTCATTCTCACATAGACTTGCAGAAGATAATATGGATAGTGCCGCCTCCTTTCTGTAAATATTGAGATTTGCCTCTGAATTATGACTCGAACTCGAGTCTACGGCCGTGATTTTGACGTCACATAATTTCCGGTTTCGGCTAAAATGTCATTTTGTGCTAAACGGGAAATTTCATATGTAACATTTCTTTATAAAAATTTATAGTGGAAACATAACTATTTTAGGACGGTGCGCATTCAGCCGTGAAGGTCATGCCTATATGTTAAAGAATCAGCTGTGAGATGTAAGCATCTACATAATCCCGCCGGTGTTTATAATATCGATTAACTTTTTTTTAATATAGGTTAAATAAGGCATCTTTGAAACTGGATCACATTTCTTTGATAACAAAATATTTTATAGCGACATTAGTATTCTAAACCTAACTTCAAAAGATCAATGGAAATGAACAATAAGTTTTTGAAAAAAATAAATAATGTCTAGGCAAACGAATCTGAACGGACTATAGTAGTGGTGCTGTGAACTGTTGGTATTGAGACAATTTCTAGATGAACACCGATGGATAGTGAAATTGTCTTCTAATGCTTTTCGACGCACATCTCCTAACCTTCTGTCCAGTTGTACTTTGTGGAATTGAACACTTTTTCCTACTAATAATGTGTGAGTAAAAGGTCGACAGTGTGATATAATTGTGATGGATAGTGAAGTCTCACTGTGCATGTTGGAGCGAGCAAAGCACTTGCCGTTGACTCCGTTGTAATTTGTGGAATTGAACATGTTATTCCTATTACTCATGTGTGAGCTAGAGGTCGATAGTGTGCTGTACGTCTGATGGACAGTGAAGTCTCAGTGTGCATTTTTGGTGCGAGCAAAGCCGTTGGTTCAGTGTAATTGGTGGAAGTAAACATTTATTATTTCTTATTAACCATGTGTGAACCAGAGGTCGACAGTGTACTGTAATTATGATTGGACAGTGAAGTATTATTGAGTATTATTATCGAGCAAGGAGCTTGCTACACTGAATTTATATTTGTAGAATTGAACATTGTCATGTGCGTTATGTGTGTGCACGGTGATCTTCAGTTGGTTCCGCCATAGTAGCAGAGCGGAATGTCTTCAAGTCAATAAAGTCAGGTTTCTTTTATGAACAAATAGTCTTGGTCAGTAATTGAACCAGTGTTGTGTTCAGGATGAGTATGACGAAGAGCGAATTGAGGGTTGCGGAACAGTTTACAGGTCTGGAGATCTGCATCAACAATCATTAAGAAACCAGCACTAAGTACCACTATACGGAGAATAATACGGAACCCCAGCACAGCAGTAGTTTCCGAACCAGTCCGGCAGCAAAGCAATTCATGAGTCAATTTGTCAAGTAAATTCTGTCGTAAGGAAATTCGCCAGTCAGTACAGCAGGCGGCCAGCATTAACATCGACGTTAGGGTCCAGCACACTGAGAGGTGGAACGGTTAGATACATATATATATATATAAGAGTGAAAGAAAGCCAGAGATATCCTGAACATGAAACCAAAGCATCTGTTTTGTGACAAAGGCATGACAGGAAAAACTGACAAGAGATAAAACTGAGCATTTTCATATATATATATATATAATTACGTAGTTATATGTCTGCGTGTCGCTGACATATGAATTTGTTTTTATTATTTTAAATTATGTTTAATTTAATCATATTTAACAAAAGATGTTGGTCATTTGTTGGGCATGTTATGAGAAGAGATAATAACCGAATAGCAAAGCAAGCCCTCGTGTGGGAAATAACAGGTAAGAGGAAAAGGGGAAGAGCCAGAGAAATACTGAGAAAAACATTGATCAGAGAGGCAAGAGCAGCAGGAATATATGTCCCTCAATGAGATAGAGCTGCTTGCACAGAACAGAGATAAATGGCGAGATTTGATAAAATATCTTTAAAAGAATTGAAAATTGCTAGAACAAAAATTCAGATAAGAGAAGGATTATCTTGGTTTACGCCCTATGGGCCGGCAACGGCTTGAAAGGTCAATAGATAGATATTTAACAACTTCTGTCTTCAAATCGATGTTAATACTGAAGTTGTTTTTAGAAACTAATTTTAATTTTCAAAACTAAGCCTGGATGTTTTTATTCTCCAGATTTTCAAAGAGTTTGACAGAAAGTTAGGAGTAAGTAAACAAATAATGCTTATTTTTTTTTTAATTGTAGGATATAATGATTCTTCTACTCTTCTACCTTTTTAGCTCCCAGTGGAGCATAGGTCTTCAAAAAACACTTTCCGAGTTATTCTGTTTTTTTTGCCATTCTTTTAAGATCATGTCTTCCCCATCATCTTCATCTCTGCTTCTATCTGTCTTCTCCAAGAATTCCTTGGTCTCCCTCATTGTCTTTTCCCCCGGGATTCCAAAAAAGGGCCTGTTGTGTAATACCCTCAGTTGGCTTCCGTAGTGTATGTCCTATCCAGCGTCATCGTCTTCGCTGTATCTCTTTATCCAATTGGTATTTGACTGGTACATTTCCATAATTCTATGTTATATCGTCTTCGCTGTATCTCTTTATCCACTAGTATTTGACTGGTATATTTCTATAATTCTATGTTAGTGATTTTGTCCTGCCATTTCCATCCTTTTATTCTGCGTAATCATCCATTAATGAAAGTCTGTATCTTCGTGATTGTCAATTTTGTTGTTCTCCATGTTTCACAGCCATATAATAGGACCGACTTAACATTTAAGGATATAATGATTGGCTTGTATTATTTACTTAATTTATATATCTAGAAACGAGAGAGGAAGAACTCGATTTCAAAGCTCACCCTAAGGCGATTTACTTCTTCTTTCCTTCCTCATTTGTCTTCCAGTGTCGTGTCGAGGGCGGGGGGGGGGATAAATAATTTGCGATCTTTTGCTCTTCTGGTCTCCTCTGCTGCTGTTATATTTCCTTGTGTTTCTAATATTCCGTCAATCTTTTTCTGGGTCTGCCCTTTGTATAGGTGTTCTCGCAACGTTTATTGCCATTATTATTTAAGACATCATTATCGTCATCAAGTACCGGGCCTGCTGACGTAAGAGATCATGTCTGTCCACAACTTTCGATCTCGACAGTTATTTATCATTTCTGTTGTAGACTTTCTGCAAAGCCATTCTCTTAATGCCTTGCTTCCCTCTATCTCTTCGTCCCTCAAATTTCCCAGTTGTTACAATATATTCCAGTTGTTCCCTTCTCATTACATTGCCAAAAAAATGATGATTGTTTCTTCCTAATATTGGAAATTAGAGGTAATGGCATCAAGATGCACCAAGATGCGTAAAGATGCGCAGCTGCTGTAAAGCTGATGATAAAAGCAATAACATTGCTTTATTTGAACTATTGCTTTTATTGGAAATTAGCTCTCATTTTGTTTTGGCCTCTTTCAGAACGTTTTCATTACTCTTCTTAGCTGTCCACGGTATTCTCAACATTCTCTGTAAAACCACATTTCTACAGACTCCAGTGATTTTCTTGTCTGTTGTCATATTGTCTATGATTCACATCCATATGTTAAGACTGGCTCTACATAACTCTTTTTCTTGTTTCTATTGTCAAAAATGGATTGCATAGTATCTTCTTCATGTTTTGGAAAGCTGCTTTTGCCTGAGCCATTCTGCATCTCACCTCTTTTGTACATCTTCCGTCAGAGGTTAATACAGTTCCCAAATATTTAAAATCATTTACCTGTTTTAATATTTTTCCACTTGACTTTATTATGCACTGAGGTGATGTCTTTTTCTTTATTACCATTACTACTGCCTGATTCGCTCCATCAGACTTACAGCAAATAAAACCTCGTTGATCCCCTTGTCTCTGCTGGGTTGGCTAACTTGCATATATAGTCCATGTATGTAATAAACATTAAACGGGGGGGGGGGGGTTTAGTACGCATCCCTGTATTACATCTGATCTAACTTCATAGTGGTCTGTGTTACCTGTGCCGTTCTGACTGTGCAGCTGCTGTTGATGTAGAGACTTGCAAATTATGTTGGTTAGATGTTGGCTTAATCCATATGTTGTTAGTTTCTCCAACAGTTGTACCATATTGACTCGGTCGAATGTTTTCCTTGATCAATCAAAGCTGTGTACAATTCTTGGTTGTGTTCTTAAGGCGATGGTGATTAAAAAAAAAACAATATAGGAAACAAAGGATTCATTGTTATCTTTATGGCGTTAACCTTCCCTGGTCTCTTGATAGTGCAATGTAGACCTCTAGTTCTCTCGATTAACGGAACAATAACAGGAGATCTCTTTTACGCCCGTGCACGTTTAAGAACCAGTTACAAATAGAAATATGGCAGTTAAAATCAAGCAGAGTTGGTCATAAAGTGTGGCCGTTGATTGGTCAAAATTGTCAGGTAAAAAAACCAATCCATACCGTGGATTCTGGCCCGTGCTACGTAGTTCGTGTATGTGGGTCAGGTGTGCCCTCTGTTTTTTGAAGATTTGTGAGAGGGATATCGGAACACCTATGGGTTCGTCCGGTGTGCAGTGATCATAATCCTCACACAATAACCTAAAGAAGAAAAAGCAATTAAATGAATCAAGACTAGAACAAATCTGACGCTCGCAGGATATATAATAGTCTGTTAAATATATACATCTATGGTTTGACATGTTGAGATGTATAATTCAACAGAGAACAGACAAATAATTGCGATGCTGCAGATGTCATCAGACATGTAGTTACAGTTTATTGTATTCCACCGTTTGTTGTCGTTGTCCTTGTATTCTGAAGAAAGTCACAGGCCGAAACGTCAGTATTGAGTTGTGTTCCTTCCTTGTAAACCTGTCATCATACCTTGTAGTGATTATCACACCACACTATTGGCTCCTACATAATTCAACAGCCGCAGGAATAACTCTAACTCCAGAAGTAAACCTTGATATCTGTAAACATATCCACAATGAAATCGTTATTCACTGTTCTTCAGCAGAGATCACTCAATCAAGAGAGCAACAACATTACAAGATCCGAAACTTATTTGCGAAATCGGCGTTCACCATTCGGTCATAAGGATTCAAGAGGATAGATAACATCCCAGTAGACATAATAGCAAGCGCAGGAGAACAGTAGTGACATGGCAGCACATAATATTCAATGTATCATGACACCAACAAAAAGCCCCAGATGACTGGCAACAAGCAATCATCGTACCAAATGGAAGAAGACATGTAGCAAAAGAGACTGCAATCAATATGGAGGTATATCGCTATCTCAGTCATGTAGGAGAGTTATGCATCAAAATTATGGGAAAAGGCTGAGACCAATAATAGAACTACAGTTAAGCGATTCTCAAATGGGGTTCCCAAAGACAGAGGATGTACTGACGCTCTATTCATCTTAAAACAGCCAGCAGAAAACACAACGGATCACTTCGAAGTCAGATTAGGCGTAAGACAGGAGTGCGTACTATCCCACCAACTGTTTCTTACATTAAAAAAAAGTAAAGAACACCATCACACCAAGTGGCGTATAGGGAATGTGGTGTTAGTGACCATAACAGATGATAATGAACTTCATTCATCATTATGTACCACACCGGTTGGAGTTGGCGATCATGTCCTTCCATAATCTTCTATCCACCGTGCATCGTATCAGTTCTGTTGTTGACTGTTTCCCATGCCATGAAACTAAGCTATCTAGTTTTTTTTTTTCTCTTGTCATCCGCGACTTCTCTTGCCCTGTATTTTGCCAGTTTTAGCCAAGTATAACAACTTTCCTCTTCTCATTATGTGCCCGAACAACTGTTTATTTCAGCATAAATTTAATTGTTAAAACTAAAAGGTAGTCTACCATTCCTTTTCTTCTTGGCGATCACTGTACTAGCCGGAGATCGCAGCCATTGTCTCTATACATGAGATCCTCTGCCTGCCATCACGGTGTGCGGACCATAACCGCCACTACTTTTCGGCTGCTCCCACAACACCATGCACCACCTGCTTCAATGGCTTCACAGATACACTGATATGGGATGGTGGCTAAACGAAGCTCCACCTTGCCCAAGGGGGTCCCAAAGACTAGCGGAGGAAAGGAGACGATTTACTCCTCCTTTGGTAGGGAAGAACCTGCCCCTCTAATCCAATTCGACGACTAATTCTCTTTAAAATTAAAAAAAAACGACTAAATCTCTTTAAAATTAAAAAAAAACAACTAATTCTCTTTAAAATTAAAAGACAACTAATTCTCTTTAAAATTAAAAGACAACTAATTCTCTTTAAAATTAAAAGACGACAATTATCTTTAAAATTAAAAGACAACTAATTCTCTTTAAAATTAAAAGACAACTAATTATCTTTATTGCCTGCCATTATAAGGTGGTTACGTGGACGTAGATACATGATGTCGATAGTTACCGATATTACGCATAATCTGAGCATCTCGGTCAGCTACCTTTTGCATCGGTTTAGTATATTTAGATATCTGGTTGCCTTCCCTTTTTAATCCATTCTCACTTGGACAGGTTTGTTACGACAGGGGCGCTGACTGGATAGGATCTAGATCTGCAATTTTTTTTTTTACACGTTACAAATAGTATACAATAGGATGTAGATTTTCTCTGCTGTTGGAGGGGGGCCTCGGTAGCCTAGTTGGGAAAAATGCTCGACTACCGACGTTCGGACAACCCGTGTTTGATTCCCGCTGGAAGCAGTGGGAGCTGTACTCGTGGTTAGATAAAAAAATATCCCCGCGGTCGACACAGCCGCTGGCAGAAATGGGTACCAGGGTAGCACTCTGAGAAGTTGAGGAATGCCGCCTCACATTGTGAGTTCGATGCTTGGGGTGACACTATCCAGAAGTCTCCGAACACTTCTAAAAAGACGACCGAGCACATGTGGGTGAAAACTCGCGTGCTAAAACGTCGATTCAAGACTCGTACTTTACCGTACCTCTGGTGTTGGAGAATCACAGGTTTGATCATCACAGGTTTCTTTAGGATAAGGATTTTCACTGTTGTTGGGAGGTTATAGGTAGGATAACATAGGTTTTCTGTTTGGTCTGTTGTGACGTCACAGGGAAGATCACGTAGGTTTTCTGTTTGGCCTGTTGTTGTGACGTCACAGTGAGGATCACGTAGGTTTTCTGTTTGGTCTGTTGTGACGTCACAGGGAAGATCACGTAGGTTTTCTGTTTGGCCTGTTGTTGTGACGTCACAGGGAAGATCACGTAGGTTTTCTGTTTGGTCTGTTGTTGTGACGTCACAGGGAAGATCACGAACGATCTGTTTGGTCTGTTGTTGTGACGTCACAGGGAGTAAAAGGTATGATATATATATATTATCTGTTGTTTTCCCTATCATACAGTCATCTGTAAGTCTCTAACCGCTCTTAGCCCAGGGTCTGGTGGGCATCATTGTTGCTCCTAAATCATGTAGTAGGAAACTCTATGTACAGAGCTTTGCAGCAGGAGGCAATCTGATCATCAGAAGTTGATCCCCGATCGAAAGACTGTTTAAGTGTTCAGCACGCGAACAATCACACCCCCAACAAAGATGTTACTGTTATCTCCAAAATATATTTGAGCATTGCCAAGAAATACAATTAAAATTGCCAAATATTTTAAACCAACTATTTTATTAATCAAACTGTATAACTTTTATTAATTTATGGAAACGTTGGAAAGTCTAAAAGATTATGTCAAATTTAATTGTTGTAAGCAACAAGTTAGCAGGTGTTGTAGGAATAAATGTAGAATGTGTGGGCAGCAGTTGTGCATAGATACCTCAACAGATGGCAGTGCAACATACTTTGTTGTCTGTAGTAAAAGTACATTATCTTTTTTTTTTTATTTCAGATTTATTCGGCATACAAATATGTAAGCAATGTGTGCTGGAAATTGCATAAATGTGAATAAGGACTGTTTAATATGATTAAATATTGTAAAAAAGTAGAGACCCCCGTCACGCTAAGTGACGTATAAGGAATATGGTGTAAATGACCATAAATTTTACAGACCTTCGGCACATGATTTTTGGGGTAATATGGTCGGTATTACGCCCGTGCCGCTCTACTTTCCCCCCAAAAATCAGGTACCCATTTAAGGCTGGGTGAACCCGGAAGTCGTCGGTTGGGATCGGACCCAACCCCTTGTCTTTTGCAGTCCAGTTCACTAACCAGTGAGCTATCGCGGCTCCCTATGATTAAACATGCATGTGTTTAAAATATTTGTTGTTCAATTATTAAGCGATTGTAATCTTAAAACTCTTTGAGCGTCTTTTTAACTCTGTAATCTGATGACCTTTTTGTTATTATAGAAGTCCGTAAACCTTCGGTAGTAAAGTAAAGTGACTACTACAATGCCACAACAAGAAAGGTCTCAGTCGGAAGAATTAAAACGCAGTAGTTTTTGTCATATCGAAAAAATAATCATCACCATCATGCAGCATAAACAATACAGTGGACAAATCTGAAACAAGTGCAACGCGCCAAATACTTGGGCACAATAACAACATCAGATGAAAAATGCACCACAGAATTAAAAAGGAACAGAATAGCTCAGGCCAAAATAGCGTTCCAGAAAATGAAAAACATTTTGTGCAACAAGTCTATATCAATAGGAGTGGGAAAAAGAGTTCAACTATGTTATATAGGGCCAATTCTGACCTATAGAGGCGAATCATGACAAGTAAACAAACAAATGAAAATACATTTGAAGCCACAGAGATGTGATTTCTCAGAAATGTATTGAGAGTCCCCTGTGCAGCTGAAAAGACCAACGAGGGAATTCTCAAGGAGGCCTAAACAAAAAGCGATTGTCAGGAAGAAACAATCGACATTTTTCTTCGGGCACATCATGAGAAGAGGAAAGTTGGAATATTTGGTTACAACTGGCAAAATAAAAGGAAAGAGAGATCGCTGATGACAAAGAGAAAAGATACACGATAGCTTGATGTCATGGTAAGGAAAACAGTCAACAACATAAGTGATAGAATGCGATGTGGACAGAGAATAGTGGAAGGACAAGACCGCCTACGTCAACCAGTATGGAACATGATTATAATGATGATGACAACACTACCACCATCGACACTTATGAATCTGTCAGTGTTAACAACTAATTACACAACAACTTTCAACATTCTTCTGAGAAATCCTATCTCCGCGGCCTTTAATCCTCTTTTCATTTGTTTTTCTATTGTCCCTGCTTTGTCAGAGTGCTATTAGTTGTGGTGTGGTGTTAGTTTCGTTCGACAATGTCGTTAGTGTCCCAGCGAATAACTTGTCAAAAGCCGGTGTGTACGAGATATATTGGCTCTTTTATTGAGTTAAGAGCATTTTATTCTACTTTCTTTAATGTCATCAGTTACTACATTCATTGGGCTGGATTTGCATTAGTCCCACTTTTTCATTATTTATTTTCATGTTTATATCTGGCTTAGAAGAGAATTTTGCATGAATATACACTAATATGAGTATCGGACAGAACCAGGAGATGGCTGATAACATATGACACAGGAAGTGTAATGCATGAAGTATGCATATATTAGGACGCACGGAACGACATTGAAAGCTTTCCTAGAAACAACTACAGCGCGACGAAAGCAAAATGGAGGATGGAAACGCGGAAAGCTTACATTGATAATTAAAAAAAGAAAACTTGACAACCAGATCCCACACACCGAAGACATGACTCAAGGTAGTTATACTGCTGCACTACATCAAGTTTGTAATTGTTAATAAAGATGTGATTCAGTATATACGCGATTTGCGAGTTTCAGCAGCCTTCCTAAAGTGACTGGCGAAGGTCTTGCCGATGATGCTGAGTAAGGAGACCTCTGTAGTTGTTGCAGTCGCTTCTATCTCCTTTAATTTCGTAGAGAGTTACAATCACGAAGTGTGTTATATCTTCCTAGAATTGGTTTTATCTTTCCAGCATTGATGTTGTACTTTGAGCAGGTGATGTAACAGAGCCCTTTTGCAGAGTTTGATCAGATCGAGAGGAATCCTATCATGTCCTGACGTCTTGGTCAAGCTATCTTTGTCCTTGCTAAGTTTATCTACAGTTGGTTCAATGTCTAACCCTTAAATAGATGGAAGACATTGTATGGCGTCAAAGACGTTTGATGTAACAATGTTTTCTATTGAATAAAGTGAGGAATGTTGCTCCACCCATATTTCCATCTGTTTGCCTCTATCTGTTATTTTCTCCCCAGTGGACGACTTTAGTGGGGCTAAGGTACACTTTGTTGGTCTGAGGGCTTTCTTTATGCTATCATACATAGCTCACAGGTTGCCAGTTTGAGATGCAATTTGGACGCTGTCATTAAGCTGGAGCCAAAACTCGTTTGCGCAGTGTCGAGCTGTACTTTGTTTCTGGCCATTTTATGAGCCAGTAGAGTATTCGCACTAGGTACTGGTTTGTGATCTAAGAAGGCCAAACATTTAGCTTTGTTTACGGGGGTCATAACATAGGAGTTAGATTCAAATCAATCATGAGACCCAAATGTCAATTTTTCAAAGAGACTCAACGCTGACAGACTGAATACGAGACTTAATTCCCTGACATACTAACTAGACTCAACTCTGGCAGACTAACTACGAGATTAAACTCTGACAGACTTAATGCGAAACTCAACTCTGACAGGCTAAATACGAGACTGAACTCTAGGAGACTAACTGCTAGACTCAATTCACTGACATACTAACTACGAGACTCAACACTGACAGACTAACTACGAGACTCAACTCTAACAGACTAATTGCTAGACTCAAGTCACTGACAGATTAATCACTAGATTCAACTCACTGACAGACTAACTACAAGACTAAACTGTGATAGACTAACTACAAGACTCGACTCTAACAGCCTAACTAGACTCAACTCTGGCAGACTAACTACGAGATTAAACTCTGACAGACTTACTGCGAAACTCAACTCTGACAGACTTAATACGAGACTCAACTAAAGGAGACTAACTGCTGGACTCAATCCACTGTCAGACTAATTACGAAACTCAACTTTGCCAGACTAACTACGAGACTCAACTCTGACAGACTAACTACGAGACTGAACTCTGACAGACTAACTACGAGACTCAACACTGACAGACTAACTACGAGACTCAACTCTGACAAACTAACTACGAGAATCAACTCTGACAGACTAACTACGAGACTCAACTCTGACAGACTAACTACGAGACTCAACTCTGACAAACCTACTACGAGACTCAACTCCGACAGACTAACTACGAGACTCAACTCTTACAGCCTAACTACGAAACTCAATTATAACAGACTTACTACGAGACTCAACTCTTACAGACTAACTACGAGACTCAACTCTGACATAATTATAACGAGACTCAACTCTGACATACTTACTACGAGACTCATCTCTGACAAACTACGAGACTCAAACAGACAAAATGTGAGACTCAAGTCACTGACAGACTAATTACGAGACTTAATTCACTGACATACTAAATGCTACACTCAACTCACCGACAGACTAACTAGACTCAACTCTGGCAGACTAACTACGAGACTCAACTCTGACAGACTTACTGCGAAACTCAACTCTGACAGACTTAATACGAGACTCAACTAAAGGAGACTAACTGCTGGACTCAATCCACTGTCAGACTAATTACGAAACTCAACTTTGCCAGACTAACTACGAGACTCAACTCTGACAGACTAACTACGAGACTGAACTCTGACAGACTAACTACGAGACTCAACACTGACAGACTAACTACGAGACTCAACTCTGACAGACTAACTACGAGACTCAACTCTGACAGACTAACTACGAGACTCAACTCTGACAAACCAACTACTAGACTCAACTCTGACAGACTAACTACGAGACTCAACTCTGACAGACTAACTACGAGACTCAACTCTGACAGACTAACTACGAGACTCAACTCTGACAGACTAACTACGAGACTCAACTCTGACAAACCAACTACGAGACTCAACTCTGACAGACTAACTACGAGACTCAACTCTGACAAACCAACTACGAGACTCAACTCTGACAGACTAACTACGAGACTCAACTCTGACAAACCAACTACGAGACTCAACTCTGACAAACCAACTACGAGACTCAACTCTGACAGACTAACTACGAGACTCAACTATGACAGACTAACAACGTTCCCCCATTTACTGATTTTATCTCAGAGTTTACTCCCGTAAACTTCCCTATAGGTCTATGTGGGTACTCTTGCTTGTTTGGGCTCACCCGATGACTAAAAGTTATCACCTCGACATCATCCACCCTTAAGAGGACTTTAAATGGGCTTGTCTGCGGTTTGGTGTGATTTGCAGCATAACTTAGTGTGCTCCTTTCGGCCCAAAACATCTGACTTCTGCATGCTATTTTAACCATGCATAAAGTGCCGGGTTGTCTTCCCTCTTCAATCCCTACTCGCATGGCCAGACTAGACAGGTTAATCTGTTAGTGGAGGCACCACGGAGAGGTAGAGTAGGGTCTAGATATTTCTGGTTCACCGATCCTGTCGCAAGCCATCAGCTTTGGGTCGGTGACAGCTTCAGTTCTGTTGCTGGGAAGCGACTTTGCCCTCCCTATGTGGGTATACAGAAAAAAGAAGCAGAGGGTGCAAATTTTATGTTGCATTTCTCCTGCACTCCATCATGTTGGATGCCATAGGGAAAGCTGGTAGCACGTCAACATCGCTGATTCACTTTTCGGTCATCCAATATTTTTGTTATATGATGACCTGACCTATGCAGCTAATTAATGTTATCTTTACGTTGTTTGGTCGTCAGCAATTTATCGAATAATCACAGCGGTTTTCTCTTATGAATGTTATTCTACAAAACGACAGCTGTGGTAACGCCAGGTAGTAAGACATGCTAATGCAGCAAAATGTTAAAATTTATTAAACAGAAAAAAATAATGTATCAACAAAACACGCGCAAAACGGTTTCCCTAAAGGGAGAAAAATTGTTATTGTTATTATTGTTATTGGCTATGGAAGGCCTCGGTCTCACAGCAAACGAATTAAAATCCATAATTGCTCAACCGCCCGTGCCAGTGGAATCATCCGAATTACTAACTCATCTCCCAAACAAAGAAAGGTAACTGTAGTCCCCATCGCAGCAGTCTCAGCACACCCCAAAGACATAAGGCGAAACCGCGCAGAAAGTGAACACAGCCAACTGTTCCCCGTCATATGATATCATCATTCATAGGGAGAAAAATATCTGAAGTTAACAAAAACAATTTAAGTTAACAGTTAACAGTGTTTGACTGACTCAAAACATCTCTGTCTAGTGCTTTAAAAAAAAACTTTTAATTTCTCACGAAACTGTCGAACTATTAACATCTGCATTACTAGAACTATTCTATTTTGTTTCCGTCTTCTTACTGAGGTGTACGATATGTGTGTATGTGTGTATTTATTAATTTATTGATAACACTACTTTGTATGAGGTGGCTGAGTGGTTAGTGCACTAACTATAGAATAGAAAAATTCCAGGTTTAAGCTCAGGGACTTGACTTACTTGTTGCAGCCCCTCGTGGAACAAACCACACCCTGCCATCAGACCAGGTTCTGTGCTATCTTCTCTAACTGACCCCACATCCATCCTACAACACTCTCCCAAAAGACCCGGTTCTGTGCTATTTTCCCTAACTGACCCCACATCCATGCTATAATACTCTCCCAAAAGACCCGGTTCTGTGCTATTTACCCTAACTGACCCCACATCCATCCTACAACACTCTCCCAAAAGACCCGGTTCTGTGCTATTTTCCCTAACTGACCCGACATCCATGCTATAATACTCTCCCAAAAGACCCGGTTCTGTGCTATTTTCCCTAACTGACACGACGTCCATCATTCTGCCTTTGTTTCTGTGTTAACGATTCTTCTTCAGGCCTGCTTGGGTCTTCCAGCTTTCCTGTTTCCTTGTGGATTCCAGCTCAGTGACAGCCTAGAAATATTGCTTGCTGTTCTTTGCAGTGTGTGACCAGTCAGTTGTTATTTCCTTTTCTTGATCTCCGCTCATATTGGTATATGGACAGTACTTTCCCAACGGCTTTCATTTGTAATCTAATTTCATGTTATATGCGTGGTTTTAGTTTTGTTTTATTGGGCCGGGTACTGCTTCGGAACTCAGTAAATATCTGAAATTGATTGACGTGAATTGTTTAGGGGTAATATCGCGGTCTCGTGTGATACCGACCGTTTCACCTATAAAAATAACCGTTGGTAATATAAAAGCAGTGACGCCTACACAAAATCCATCATATTTCTAAGATGCAGATAGAAACTACTTAAATTATAATGTTAGCAGCACGCTGTGTACTGTAAACACTTTACAAGAAAATATAATAAATGCATTTCAATGCCTTGCCTAAGACGCTTTCGTAGTCTGTCAGTGAGCTAAAGTTGTAACCGATAAAGTGGTCATATTGCAACGTGGTATCGTCTAATAAAACTGAAATGCATATATAGAAACTAGGGAAGACATATTTTCAGTTAAGATGGAGCTCGTTTCCTAAACACAAAATGGGATGTTAATTGTTTACGGAAATGATTAAGGATTAAGCATGAAATACAGACAAATGACACAAAGGAAATGTTTTAATACCAAGATGTAACTCGTAAACTCATACCTGTAACGGAAAATAGAAAGATTACTGATTTGATGACAATTGTGTAGGAGTGATCACTAATGAGTAATGAACATAAACGGTTCACTGAAAACAGTTGATTGAGTGAGAAGATTCAAATCAAAAGAGGAGTGGATGAATGAATGTAAAAATGGGAGAGTTAGTGAGAAAGTGATCATTTTAGTAACAAAGTGAGTGGAGGGAGAAGGTATGAAAGTCACGGACGAAACGAGAGATTGAGTAATGTTATGTTCCATGTAACATTATAGATCATTATTTGCCTGTATTATTAAAACATTAGTACATGCACAGACTACATTACCCAAAAAAATAATGTGCCAAGTCTGTAAAATGTATGGTCACTAACACCATATCCCCTATTCGCCACTTGGCGTGACGGGGGCACTTTACATTTTTTTTACTTACATGCACACACTAGAGAAATAAATAAGATATTAAAAGCTTTGCTTATAAAGATTGTAAAGAAATATTACAAAAACAGATATATAGATTATTGAAGGTATAAAGAAGGTATTTAAAATTCAATCAGTAAGACATACTAGCTCTTATGATTAAAAAACACTATTTGTTATTGAGGCTTAAAGAAAATCTATCTATCTATTGACCTTTCGAGTCGTAGCCGGCGCATAGGCGTAGACCAAGATACTTTTTCACTTATCTAAATTTTTATTCTAGGAGTTTTCAATTCTGTTAAATATATGTTATCAAATCTCGCCATTTGTCTCTGTTCTGTGCAAGCAGCTCTATCTTATTGAGGGGCAGAGTAAAGAAAATAAGTGGTATAAAATCGATTCCCATTTTAAAAATCTTGATAGTCCATTAGTCCTAACATGTGGATGTAAAAGTTGGAAATCCAGCCATACTTTAGAATGAAATTAATTGCCTTTGAAAGCGAATGTATTTGTAGGATCTCAAGCATTAGGTGGAGAGAATGCATTACAAATGAACGGATAAGAGACGAATAGAAACTAGAATACGCGTCGAGCTTTATAAGAAGAAGGCATTGGAATTACATCAGTCATGCACTGAGAATTACTGCAGAAAAACTTCCCCATCAGGCATTTACGTAGAAATCATCTGGTAAAAGAAAACAAGACAGACGAAGAGAATCGGTATGCATAATAATTACTAGGTAAGGATCAATCAAGTGACTAAAAAACAACACAAGCCTATACGAACTAACAGCATATCAGCAATTGTGAGAACTATGAATTCCACCCTATGTGACGTCTTCGGCCACAGAGGAAAAAGAATGCAAATTAATGATTCAATTTATTTTTTGTGTAACTGCATAACACTGCAACAATATAGTAAAGGCTTTTCAGTTTGTAAGTAAGTAAAGTACCCCCGTCACGCCAAGTGGCGTATAGGGAAATATGGTGTTAGAGACCCTATATTTTACAGACCTTCAGCACATGATTTTTGGGGTAATGTGGTCAGTATTACGCCCGTGCTGCTTTACTTTCCCAGAAAAAAATCCGGTACCCATTTAAGGCTGGGTGAACCCGGAAGCCATCGGTTGGGATCGAACCCTACCCCTTGTCCGTGGTAGTCCAGTTCACTAACCACTGAGCTATCGCGGCTCCCCTTTTCAGTTTGTACGCACAATATATTCTTCAAACGCACGTATTGAATACACTTGTATGATTCTTAAAATCACATATAAACGTGAACATAAAAACCCGGAGTAAACGAACTTCTTGTACCTTTTTAGCATCTTATTTATAATAAAAATGGCATAAATATGTAAGTTCTAGTAATTTCAAAGTTAAATTATTTTTTTCTTCAGCTACGTCAGTTGTACAATCCAGCAAAGGAAGTATGTATTATGGTGAAGTGACATGAATATGTATGAGGAATCGTTACAAGTGAAGATATGTAATTGGTTTCCAATTTAAATTTACATTGAGCGGTGAAAGGCTTTAGCGGACCGCCTGATCTATAGCTCGTTTCAAATCATGTGCCCAACTTCAAAACGCTATACTCTCTAACCGTTTGTTAAAAACTTTTGAAATTTTCCAAATGTTATTAGAATGCAAAAGACCCTTTAAATGTATATTTAACAAATATCTTGCAGCTGCAGTTTTCTTAAAGCGGCGATATTTCTTTGATGTTTGTCAAAATTGTAAATTGTGAAGCCCTAAAGAATAGAAATTACCGTAGTTGCTGGTCTATGATTAATTTTCACTAGGTAAAGGCGTGGCCGTAATGGGGAAATAACTGGATAAAACAAAACACCAGGAGAATTATTGTCTGCTCAGTTCGAGGACGGACGATAATATCAAGGTATACCTGTATGTCCAATTTTCATAGTTGTGCGGTCCTGAAAAGGACCGTTTGTTGAACTAATTTAAGGTAATATAGGGGCCAACATTGTGGGGGCTATATAATTTCATTTTGAATCAGACGAGTCTAAAAGATTAATAACTGTTTGGGGTTGAACATTCCACAAACCATCATTTTTTCCAATATTCCTCTTCCTGTTTTAAGACGTGGTCTTCACATTTAGCCCAATAATCTTTGTCTATATTTAATAAAGCGAGATTAGCAAGAGTCTTTACATCGCATATTTTGAATGTTGTATTTTCATCTGCCACTTGTCCTTTTAATTTTGCCCAGATTAGTTCTATTGGATTTAAATGAGCATGGTAAGGTGGCAGCCTCAAACTTATATGACCGTGCTCTTGGATAATCTTATCTATTTGAAAAATCTTTGTCCTCTGTTTTTGCTTTACTAGAGATAGTAATTCAGGTTTTAAGTACATGTTATTAAATTGTATGTGCTCCTTTGTGAGCCATATCTTAATAGCATCTTTTGTACTGGATGACGTCGGGACTTTATCTTCAAGTGCAACAATGTTGTGGTACGCTGCATTGTCCATTATTAGGCAAGATGGTCGATCTAGTGATGGGAGAACATAATTTTCAATCCAATGTCTAAATATGTGACCATTCATCTCAGAGTGATAATCCCGATTGTCTATGGATTTTGAAAGAAAAATGAGCTCTGCATTCTGTATTAGTCCATGTTGTCGACTACCTGCATGAGCAATTATCAAGCGCTGTCCTTTGCTGCTAGGTATTAATCTCTTCATCTTTCCATCTGATGACTGCCATTCTCTTTGGTTAGTGTGGTGAGCATTGATCCATGTTTCATCCAAGTACACAATATCATAACCTTGCTTGCGCACCTCTTTTACTTCACGTAAGTACTTGCTTCTCATGACTACTATATGTGGCTTCTCACAGATGATGTTTCGTCCATTGGAATACTTTCTGAATGTAAAGCCTGCAGCTCTCACATTCCTTCATAATGTAGACTTTGATATTTCAATAATGTTGTTCTTTTTCAGCGATACTTTTAATTTTATTATTGTAACAGTTTCATTCATACCCAACATTTTGTGAAATTCACTTCTAATAAGTTCACTGTCGAAATTATCCAACATTTTTGCTCTTCCTTGTGATTTTGTATATTTTGAACATTGACGGTCACGTGCTTGAATCCAGCGATTAAATGACCATTTAGATAAATCCAAAATGTGTCTTGTCCTATTCTCAGGGTTTTGTAAAGAATGAAATAATCTTCCTCGTTTAGCCTCTTTGCAAAAATAGTCATACATTTTTATTGCGATGTTTTGTAAACTGCAGAATTTCATTTTAAGACTGATGATAAATGTTATTGTTCCACGTCTTCACCTATGAATGAACGGAAATGGAACACACAATGCCTCGTGTTTTCTACAAGTGTCTAATTGTGTCAGAAAGCCCACGTGGAAAACGTGCCAAAACGTCAATTGTACCGTGTATGGATTTTTAATCGCTATTTTTAACTTAAAATACTGTAAACATTAAGTTTTGACTACATCAATGGGTCGTTATAAATTTATATAAATCAAATAAGCAACAATAATAACCAAATGTTTTTTTTTATGAAATTAATTCCTGTTGGGTTCTAATCATTATAACTTTACATGCAAATTTTGAAAAAAATTACAAAAAGAGATTAAAACGATATCGATTTTAAAAGTTGGGCACATGATTTGAAACGAGCTATAAGCAGAACAACATTAAGGAATGAGGTCTCCTTATATAGCATACACTGCTGCTGACTGAAAGGGTGGAGCATCGCCAACGGTCTCAAACGACAGGAGCTGGAACAGCCTGGTGTCGGGGTACAACCCTGGTTCCTGGCACCCTGGGTCAGGGCACAACAGGGACCCAATATAGGCAGTGGTAAGAACCAATCAGGAAGGAATGGGGAAAAAAAAAACTACTTATTGCAGACTGAATCAATTCAGGGGAAGAGGTATGTTTACAGCACTCGGAAAAAATGACAAATAATCAACAACAGAAAAAAATATGGACCAAGGCAGGATCGAACCCGTACTCAGTGGCACAGCGCCTTGCCACGAAAAGCCAAACGCTAGGGAACACTGCCACTCAGCTTACTAAAAAATTAGCTTCGTAGGCAAGGTCCTTTCGCAAAGGCTTTCCTATGACTATAGCATAAGGCTGCGATCACAGCTCGGAAATATTTTTCCTGTTAAGACAAGTATTTCCCGGATAGGGTAGGGCTGAATACTTGCGTTGCAGACAAACATTTAGGACGAAACAACACGAATAGTAGTTTCCAGTGGTTAAGACTGGAGACAAATAATAATAAATGAATATTATTATAGAGGGAAACATCCGAGGCGATAATCAGTGAATCAATTCAGGGAAGAGGTATGTTTACAGCACTCGGAAAAAATGACAAATAATCAACAAGAGAAAAAAATATGGACCAAGGCAGGATCGAACCCGTACTCAGTGGCACAGCGCCTTGCCACGAAAAGCCAAACACTGGTTAGCTAGGGAACACTCCCACTCAGCTAACTAAAAAATTAGCTTCGTAGGCAAGGTCCTTTATCATGATAGTTTGATGGATGGCACAGTTAGTTCCGGACGATGCATCAGGGGCGGGTCAAAAAGAAGGTGGTTTCATGACATAATGAAGATCTTGTACATGACAACAGAAGAAGTGGGAGGTCTGACTAGAGATGTTTCAAATAGTAATGGTAGCAGGGTCACTGTTGAAGCATAAAAAGATCAGACAAAAATAGTCTTATAAGAGAATGTGATCAAAGCAAGATGCTTATTTTTATGGGTTGAATCAATTTGTGCAGCAATGAACAACAGGCAAACCTGATAATTCACTCAGATAAAAGAACAACAATGTTAAGAAGAGTAATTTAAATGTTCTGAAAGAGGTCATAGCAAAAATAGAGCTAATTTCCAATATTAGGAAGAAACAATCATCATTTTTTAGCCATGTAGTGAGAAGAGAACAACTGGAATATATTGTAAAAACTGGAAAAATTGAGGGACGAAGAGATAGAGGGAAACAAAGAGAAAAAATACCAGACAGCTTAAGAGAATGGCTTGGCAGAAGGTCAACAACAGAAATGATATAGAACTGCCGGGATTGAAAGTTGTGGAGAGACATGAACACCTACGCCAGTAGCCCGGTACTGATGATGTATGATTAAATAACAATTTAAGAATGTAGTATTTTACTTTGTTTCTTCCTCATTTGCCTTTCTCTCTCTCTCTCTCTGAGATCAGGACTCAATCAGAGTAGGACGTCCAGACTCTCATACGAAGACAGCTGTTTAAGCCTGTTAGATCCACTCCGATTGAGTACCCGTTAACACGTTGCACTGTGTTCTGCGCCAGTGGCCCAGTGCATTCGATTTCAGCCAGCATTTTTTCAGGTTTGCTTTCCTTAGCCTTTGATTGTCCCCAATCTTCCTGCAAGGCAGCAGTTGATCTTTTCTGTCGGGGGATTCTGCCCTTAGATGGTCGGCCTTCCCAGGTTTACGAGCACCATCTGCCCGAGTCACTAGAGGTGACTAACACAGACATGCGACTTGTAATATGAGGAAACTGCAACAAGGAACACTTTTCATGCATAGCCTTCATTTGTTCCGCCGCCTATCCCCATATACCGGTAAGTCACGTCATCTTGAAAATGATGATCATCGTAGCACTTGATGATGTTAGGCCATCGTTGATGACTCCAATTCCGAACATATAGACACACAGTCAGTCGTCAATTTATTCTTGTTGCACATCAAACAGCAGACCGTAAGATTTGCGCACGGCCGGTTTAGGGAACCAATACGATGACGTAGCACACAATGTCGCCAAACTCATAATCTCGATACCTTTAGACTTATGTCTGATTACTCAAGTGTAAGCAGCCTACGACGTATAAAACACGAAGCAACTTCCCCAAAGAGACAAAACTGCGACTGACGAAGTAGTTTACATTAATGTGTAACGTGGAAATAACTTGCGTCAAAGAATCCCAATAACGGTCTTGAACAGCACTAATGTGACGTAAGCGCAGATCAAGTCTAGACGGTGTAAGGTCTCACTCACAACACTTGATTCGTCAAAAACGGACTGTTGTCGGCCTACGACCTCGCTTTAGCGACACAGATGTATCAAGCATAACATCATTTTGACTTCTACGCAGAAAAGTGCAAAGAAGATCCGAAATTAATCAGACCCTGGGTGCATTTTCTGCAGCGATCGAGAGGACGTGGACAAGATCCGCCATCTTGGAAACGGAACATTTGCCTTTCAAAAGCAAAGAAAGATAATATACTATCGTGTATGCTGTCATTGGTAAATATGCTGAATTTTGCTTAGTTTCCGTCAATTAAACATTTCAGGAATACATCATTTTTGCTAGAGTTTGATAATTCAGTAGATAGTGTTTAGCTGATTTTCTTTGTTGCATTATACTATCTTGATGGTAACAATTAAAGGTCATATATATAAATAATCTAAGGTATGCTGATGATTCAGTCTTGATCGCTAAGAGTGAGAATGAGTTACGATAAAGACATTATAGAGAAGAAAAGCAAAAATAAAGGATTGAGCCTTAATTGCAAAAAGACAGAAGTAATGGTAATATAAAAAAGTACATCACACCAATGCACAATAAAACAATTGTAACTATATTAACACAGGTAAATGAATTTAAATATCTGGGAACTTTGTTAACCTGAGATCGTAGAAATACAACAGAGGTGAGATGCAGAATGGCTCATTCAAAAGCAGCTTTCTAAAAAATGAGGAAGATACTGTAAAACCATTTCTGACAATAGAAACAAAAAAAAGAGTTCTTAAATGTTATGTAGAGGCAGTCTTAAAATATGTATGTGCATTATGGACAATAGGACAACAATCAAAAACATTGCTTGAGGCTGTAGAAATGTGGTTTTACAGAAGAATGTTAAGAATACCATGGACAGCTAAGAAGAGTAATGAAAACGTTTGGTAATGAGGCCAAAGCTAAAAGAGAGCTAATATTCAATATTAGGTTGAAAGAATCATCATTTTCTGACCTTGTAATGAGAAGGGAACAGCTGTAATATATTGTAACATCAGGAAAATTGAGGGACAAAGAGATAGAGGGAAACGAAGAGAAAAAAAATACCAGACAGCTTTATAAAATGGTTTGGCAGAAGGTCAACTACATAAATGATAAATAACTGTCAGGATCGAAAGTTAAGGAGAGACATGATCACCTACGTCAGCAGGTACGATACTTGATGATGATGATGATGATGATAATGGGAACAATACATTTTAATACTTGAAATGAAATGTTGAAGACGGATTCCATAATTGATCGGGATAATGCAGAAATTAATGTTTATTATTTTCCATTATGAAGTGTTAAAACGTATATCATATAAAATCACATGATATAGATCGTGTGTTGTCAAACTATGCTATTTATCACGTTTAATCTCTTAACTCTTTCAGTGCTGAAGGTTTTTTTTTATCAATTTAGCGGTAGACATTTTAGAGACACAAATTTTCATGGTTTTAAATATTAATCTACATGTTTATATTTATCGAACACTTAATATTTTGTATCTGAAATTTTAGAAAATTAAACCAGGAATTAGATTTCACCAGTACCAAGATGATACAAGACATGTCAAAAGTATATGGTTGGATGAGAATTGACACTAATCAAATAGAAAGTGACGCACTGTGCGGCTAAATGTACGCGACCGAAAGTGGCATGGCGCATGGTGTCTCGATATGTGCGGAAAGAGTTAAAGATGGGGAAAGCTAAGGAAAATGTGGTAATTTGAAGTTTTCAATTGAAAGGGCAATTCTTCTTCTTCTTCTCCCTCTTTTCTCTTTCACTGATACCGAAAAGGTGTCGTGGTTTATATCATTTGTCGTTCTTGAGCTGCTTGAACTGTCTGAATTAGTGATTTTCCTTTGTTGTTACTTGTCTCTGTCACTGCATCTATCCATCTTCTTCTTTTCTCTTTTCACTGATACCGAAAAGGTGTCGTGGTTTATATCATTTGTCGTTCTTGAGCTGCTTGAACTGTCTGAATTAGTGATTTTCCTTTGTTGTTACATGCCTCTGTCACTGCATCTATCCATCTTCTTCTAGGTCTTCCTCTTGGATTTTTTTTCCCATGCATTCTCGAGAAGAACGCCCTAAATTGTGATTGGTCAGGATTAATTATGACCAGGTGGCTCAACCATTTAAGTTGTTGTTGCTCTATATATTCTTGGCAGAGATTTATTCCTACCATTTTTCTTATGGTTTCATTTGGTATTCTATCTCTTCTTGTGTTGTTTGTTACTTTTCTCAAGCATCGCATCTCATGTGTGTTGATCTTTATTAACTGTGATTTAGGAAGTGTCCATGTTTGGCATTCATAGCGCAAAGTTGGTATGAAAATGCTATTTATCATTTGTTATTTAGCGGGCATAGAAATGTTTGGATAAAACATTTATGAAAGAGCAATTACTATAGATAAATGTATCGGAACATTCTACAATCCAAAAACTTTTTTTTAACATACAAATCATGTATTTTCTATTTAAGATAGTTTATTGTGGATTACGTGTAAGTATCAAGGCATAGATTATAGTGGATGTGAGTAAAAATGCAAAAACAATTCAACTTGTGTCCGTCAGAAAACAGTTCATTCTCTGTTTAATAGTACGTGATCAGCAGATATAGCTAAACATGAGAGTAGAGAAATACCAGAGGAAAAAAATAAGATACTGAAGGCAAAGAAAGCAGTGAATAGACACTATTTAAGTATAAGTACGTATGATCAGCTCTTATGAAACAGTATATGAGAGAGCTAGAGAGAATGAGAGAGCTAGAGTGAGAATCAGAGAGCTAGAAAGAGAATAGACAGCTAGAAAGAGAACAGAGAGCTAGAATGAGAGGAGAGAGCTAGATAGGGAATGAGAGCGAGAGAGAATGATAGAGCTAGAGAGAAAATTAGAGAGCTAGATAATGTGAGAGCTACAGAGAGAATTAAAGAGATAGAGAATGAGAGAGCTAGAAAGAGAGAAGGAGAGAGCTAAAGAGAGCTAGAGAGAGAAGGAGAGAACTAGAGTGCGAATGAGAGAGAGAGAGAGAATGAAAGAGCTTGAGAAAGTGAAGGAAAGAGATATAGTAAGAGAATGAGAGAGCTAGACATAGAACGAGAGAGCTAGAAAGAGAGATTGATAGAGCGGGAGAGAGAATGAGAGAACTGGAGAGAAAATGAGAAAGCTAGAAAGAGAATGCTAGAGAGAATGAGAGAGCTAGAGAGAATGAATGAGACAGTGAATGAGAGAGCTAGAGAAAGAACGAGAGAGAGAATGAGAGAACTAGAGAGAGTGAATCAGACAGATAAAGAGATAGCCTGAGGGGGAATGAGAGAGCTAGAGAGAGAGAATGAGAAAGAGAATGAGAGAGCTGGAGAGAGTGAATCAGACATATAATGAGAGAGCTAGAGAGAGAATGAGAGAGCTAGAGAGAGAATGAAAGAGCTAGAGAGAGAGAGAGAGAGATGATGATTGCTGGCTTTATTTACCGTTACCACAAAAACTCAGAACCGTAAATAAATTAATGAGCACTTGAATTAATTAAATGATGAGTAAATTAATGAGCTGGTATGGAAACTAGCGAACAAGTAAATGAAAGAGCGGACAGGTTGGCTAGCTGCGCTGTCGTTGAGGACGGGCAACCAATGGATCGGGCGTACATCATCAATGCCCTCCGAGATGTGGGAAGAGCACAGGACTTCGACAAACACAGATCCACGTCACTTCTTCGGATGATGGAAATGGGAGTTAAGATGGGCACAGCCAGAAATGAGAAACTTAGTGGCCGTGTAAGAAGACTTATCAACCAACATAGAACTGGAGTCGTCAGTCGCTGGACACTGAGGGAATTGCTGAGGAGGGGATCTGTGCACCTATGGACATGTTCGGAGTGCAATGATGATGGCCCGCAAATAAATCAATAACTCAATAAGTAAATGAGTTACTTAAGAGAGGGGTGGTGAATGAGTGGGTAAACAAATCACGAAATGAAATAAATTACACAACTTGTCTAGCTTCACTGTGTCATCTTTTTTCTTAGATTGTTCAAGTTATGGAATCCAACGTAAGTGCTAACTTTTATAACCAGTTTCAATGTAGATTAAGAACCATAGGATGTCAATGAATTACCATTCCACTTTTATTTAATAGTGTTTTTCATCATCATTGAATACCGTTTTTGTATCGAAGGTTGGCTATCATGGAACACCATTCCGCTCTGTCTCTTGCTTTGATGGGGCAGGTTGTCAGAGGGTGATTTGTGAATGTTTTGATGTTACTCGTCCATGTTAATTTAGGTCTGCCTCTGCCTCTTTTACTTTGTATTTTCTAGCCCAAGATTACTTTTAGTAGGCTGTTGTGCCTTTTAACATGCCCAAAATATGCATTTCTCTTGTTTGAATTGTATTTTGTAGTTCACAATTTATTTTTAGTTCTTTTAAGATTGCATCGTTTGTTTTCTTTTCTTTTCATCCAATTCTACCTATTCTTCTATAAATCCACATTTCAAAAGCTTCAATTTTGTGTTCTGTTTTCTTGTTTAATTGCCATGTTTCTGCGCCATACAGGAATGAGAAGATATAGCATTTTGCTATTCTTAGTTTTAGCCCTGTTGTTATTTGTTTTGATGTTAGTATATTGCTCATGGCATTAAAATCACGTTTTGCCATTCCTATTCTATTTGTTTGTTTCAGTTGTACACTTTCCATCTCTGGCTTTAGTTCCATCTTTGGCTATGTCCAAGGTAGTTGTAGCTCTGAACTGTCTCTATTTCTTCAATTTTGATATTCACTTGTAGGTTTTGAGCATTTTCTCTATTTTGTTTTTTACAGTTGCCAAATATATTTATGCAAATAAGTACACTAGCACATGGGAGCCGTGGTAGCTCCGTGGTTAGTGAACTGGACTACAACGGACAAGAGGTAGGGTTCGATCCTAACCGACGGCTTCCGGGTTCACCCAGCCTTAAATGGGTGCTTGACTTTTTTCTGGAAAAGTAAAGCGGCACGGGCGTAATACCGACCACATTACCCCAAAAATCATGTGCTAAAGGTCTGTAAAATTTATGGTCACTAACACAATATTCCCTGTACGCCACTTAGCATGACGGGGCTCTTTACGTTTTTTTTACACCATCACATATATCAAATAATAAATAGTTTGCGGGTCCGCTAGTTATCTGAAAAGAACATGTAAAATAACCATAAAATGGTATGGAGTATCTAAACTAATAGAACGACAAGACAAACTACGATGTTTTGACAAAAAGCCTTCATCAGGTATAACAAAAACAACCATAAACAGAAATAATTCAAGAAAATCACAACTCAGATCTAAAAAAACAAATCGCCAGAAGAGACTGTGGCTCTAGGACTTCTGTAGAGGTTGGTTATAAGATTAATAGACAATAATTCAGTTAGTTTCATTTTGACACAACAGACTCAAATATTGAGAAATTATAAAGTGGGTCTCATGAGGAAGGATGAAAGGAGGTGTTCATTAGGGTACAATGCAAACGAGAAAAAGAGAGATACGATACGAGTGGTAAGGGGAGAAGAGCAAGAGAGGTAATGACGATAATGCAGGGAGGAGATATGGATAGGACGCGGGAAATAAAAGGAGAGGAGACCAATGATTAAAATAGAGTGAAAAGAGTTTAAACTTCGAGGTTGGAGAGTGCCAAGACGGGCTTCATATGAAATGACTGTTAGTTGCATGTTCAGAGCATCATTATTTTAAGAAAACTGTCGTCTGGCCATGCATGGGGTTGACACCCCTTTAATATTACTAAAAAAATGTGTCTGTCAAATGCGTGAATTGTGAAACTATTTTTTCTATCTTGTAACTGATTATATTGTCAACATTTTTTTCAGTTTTCTGCAAATGAATGTATTGATGCAACAGTCTGATTCTGTTCAATCTTCTAAGAAATGAGGAGAATGATTGTTTTTTCCAACTCTTGTTATTATCGTTAAGAACTGAATTGATTGTCATAAGAATCTTCAATCTCATTAAAAAAATATTCTATCGATTAATTTTATTTGAGTTTAGTCGCCGCATTATCCTTATCTCATAACAAATAACAAGTCTATAAATGCTGAGATCACCTCCTCACCAATTCCCGCAGGGTTGAACGCCTGAGAATAACAAGTTATCATTCGTTTCCGCTGTGACTCTATTTTATTTATACAACATCTCTCTTCACTCGATGATCCGGCAGTTGCACCAAGCAACAGATTAATCACGAACGTTATTGGAATCTACATCTTGATTAAACTATTTATTTGAATTCGTCAGGTATAAACAATACGCCAATCGTAATGCCACATCTTTCACCACGACGTAGTACGCGATATAAGGACGTGGTACACAATACAACGTATGTCAACAATGAATATAGCCATCCCGCTTGAATCACAGAAACGACCGCAGCCAAAATACGGGAACACCGTATCACCGGCGCAAAATCAAAATCATTAAAGTGGAATCTGTCTTGGAACAGCTATCCTCATACGTTAAGAGGGAATTATAAATCAATAGCGGAAAGACAGGGCAAATAGCAATATAGATCTTCCAAAGCTATTAGTCGATTGATTGTCCAGTGAAATACCTTTCAGTCTTCTAGAAATTGAGTAGATTGTTTAGTCAAACTCTTTTATATTCAAAACATTTTATAACACTGAGAAAAGGTAAAGACCTTACCTTACCACATTAGTGTTATGTGGGTTTACATAACTCATAATCACTTGTGCGATCTATTTCTTAGTCCACTCCTCTTCAATCATCATTAGCATCAGGTACCGTGCCTGCTGGTGTTGGTGATGATGTCTCTCCACAACTTTCGATCAGGACAGTTATTTATCATTTCGGTTGTTGACCTTCTGTCACGCCATTCTCTTAAGCTGTCTGATATATTTTATCTTTGTCTCCCTCTATCTCTTCGTCCCTCGATTTGTCCAGTTGTTACAATATATTTCAACTGTTCCCTTCTCATTACATGACCAAAAAATGATGATTGTTTCTTCCTAATATTGAAAATTAGATATCCTTTCGATTTGGCCTCTTTCAGAACGTTTTCATTACTCTTCTTAGCTGTCCATGGTATTCTCAACATTCTTCTGTAAAACCACATTTCTACAGCCTCCAGTGATTTTCTTGTCTGTTGTCCTTTTGTCCATGATTCGCATCCATATATTAAGACTGACTCTACATAACATTTAAGAACTCTTGTTCTTGTTTCTATTGTCAAAAATGGATTGCATAACATCTTCCTCATTTTTTTGGAAAGCTGCTTTTGCTGAAGCCATTCTGCATCTCACCTCTGTTGTGTATCTACGATCTGAGGTTAACAATGTTCCCAGATATTTAAATTTATTTACCTGTTTTACTATTGTTCGACTTGTCTTTTTTGTGCACTGAGGCGGTATCTTTTTCTTTATTGTTACCATTACTTCCGTCTTTTTGCTATTAAGGCTGAGTCCCTTATTATTTCCTCTCCAATAGAACACAGAAATTAACAAGTGAATTAAGAGCGTTCTTGTACAAATCACACACATTCAGTTTTGTAGAATATCACATTTACATTAATCAATGTAGATGTTACTGAAACCTTGAATCTTTAATTATTTCAGCAATGCAGACAAACTGTAAACTTCGAAAAAAAATTAAGTGATGGAATAACATATTAACAATAGGAAAATGATATCAGGGTAGTAGGCGAAGAGTAGATTCCAATGTTCGTAAACTATATCTGCCGTCGGCGCAGAGGAAAGTACTTAAGGAAAATATCGATCCATCAAAGCATTGCAATGAATTGATTTAAACTAACTTTGCTATACATACATGTTGAAATTCATCATCAAAAACCAGGCCTGCTAGCGTGGATGATCGATCATATCTGTTCAGAACTTTCAATCTCGTTTCTGTTTTGACCTACTGCCAAGCCATCCTCTTAAGCTTTCTGATATTTTTTCTCTTTGCTTCCCTCTATCTCTTCGTCCCTCAATTTTCCCAGTCATTACAATATATTCCAACTGTTCTCTTCTCATTACATGGCTAAAAAATAATGATTGTTTTTTCTTAATATTGAAAATTAGCTCTCTTTTTGCTTTGGCTTTTTTCAAAAAGTATTCATTACTCTTCTTAGCTATCCATGGTATTCTCAACATTCTTTTGTAAAACAAAATTTCTACAGACTCCAGTGATTTTATGTTCTTGCCTGTTGTCCTATTGTCCATGATTCACTTGTTTTTGTAGGCTTTAGGACATAATGAGTCAACAAATTATGCTGAGGTAGGTTATGTTAACGAACGTATTAGTTGATGAGAATTATCAATGACCTTGGAAATTTGAGAAAAGAAGTGCAAGTACTTCTGAATATTTTCACACTTAATTTCATCCTTAATCCTAAAACATAACCCAAACAACACAGTATACACTTAACCCCAGACGTAACTCTAATCACAACAGTCCAAATCCTAAAACATAACCCAAACAACACAATAAACACTTAACCCCAGCCGTAACTCTAATCACAACAGTCCAAATCCTAAAACCAGCTTTTCATTTCAGCCACAATCCTAAATCTCTAGCCACAATCCTAAATCTCTAGCCACAATCCTAAATCTCTAGCGTCAACCCTATTCCAAACCAGAACCACCGACCGTACACTCTGAACCCCAAATTTGAAACGTAAATCCAACCCTCACTTTATGCACAAACTTTAAAACTAATCTTCACAATCTAACACTTAACAGAAACATATATGAGCTTTAATAAACAACAAGCAAACAAATTGTCTGACCCTTCATTTAATTTAAATACAACTGTACAAGTCTTTTGTTATTTAATATGATGAACTCATGCTTAATGTATTGTTGGTAGAGTTATGACTAGACTCCACACATCACAGTCAACATTAAAATGCATACTGTGGATAGAAAATTGTGGAAGGACACGATCGCCTACGGCAAATGGCATGACACATAATGATGATGATGATAATTTTTACATTTTAGTATTACAACTCTTTAATACAGTTTAAGATACGTTTTTTTAATTATTGTTTATCTGTGAATAAAAATTGTGAAGAGGTAAATTTGTCGAATTATTATTTTGTTTTTATATGGAAAATAATGCAATAATAAATAATATATAAGAAATACACTTCGATTGTGCTATAAATAATATTGATATTAAGCACACTTCCCATATATAAAATCCGTGCAGTATATATTTTATTGATCCATATTAAGTTCGATAGAAAACATAACTAATGTATACATGTATGCATGAGTACAAATATATATATATATATAAAGATTCAGTAACATAGTATATTGATGCAGAAACACACCATGATCCTTTAGTTGACGCCACTGTAGTCGATTCAAAGTCGTAGATTCACAAACGTCGCTGGTATTAATTATCCGACCTTCGTATCTGATGATTTAATGGCGTAGTAGATTGAGTTTTATAAAAATAAATATTATCATTTTATTATTTTCAATTTTCTCATGATGTAGTCTAATGACAAGTTAAATATACGAAATTATGCAGTGGTAAGTTATATCAACCAGTTGTGGAAGTCGAAAACTTGTTTTTTTTTTTTTTAAGGAAAAAAGTTGGAAATGTATTTATCTCATTATTTCTTTCTCTCACATTAACATGTCAGCTTTCATTATTCGCCAACGGATACAACGTAAAGATTGTCAAATTATTGGACAGCTTTCACCACTATTGTCCAACACGGACATAAGTCTAGAGGTAAAACGAGCACTATACAACACAATCTTTATCCCAAAGTTGTATTAACAAAGCCAGCCCTAGACACTTGATGCAAGAACAATAAGACAAATAAGATCTACTGAGAGGAAATGTGTTAGACGAATAAGAAGAAACAGCATGAGAGATAAAATCAGAAATGAAGAACCTGGTAAACAAAAAAGCTAGGAATAATCCCTGCAATAGAATATATATATATAAAATATATATAACCAAATGCAATAGTTTAACCACGTGACAAGGCAGAAAGATCACAACAAAACGAGCCTTCCATAAACGTTGCAAGAATACAACACCTAAGGGCCGATCAAGAAAACGATAGATTGTTTGAAATATTAGAAACACTAGAAAACATAATAGGAGCAGAGGCGAACAAGAGAAGAAGACGGTAAAATATATCTCCTCTCGACGCTGAAATGCAAATGAAGAAGGAAAGAGGAAGAGAATACAACGTAAGGGCAAAAAATACAAATCATTTCAAATCTACAAATCTATAAACTCGTCTAACGTGCAACCATAACAATGTTCCTGCTTTACTGAATAGCTTCTCTCATGTCGGAATCTGCCAATATTGGACTGATAGATTCATCCGCAGAATGAAATGATGTATTTGTGGTACCTGGCATCGTCTCCTTTCTCCTGCGTCTTTTGTTCTCCAAATTTGATGTCAGCAATGCTTTAAAAGAGAGTATTACACAACAGGCCCTTTTTGGAATCCCCAGGAGAAAAGACAAAGAGGAAGACCAAGGAATTCTTGGAGAAGACAGATAGAAGCAGAGATGAAGATGATGGGGAAGACATGGAATGATATTAAAAGAATGGGAAGAAACAGAACGACTTGGAAAGTGTTTGTTGAAGATCTATGCTCCACAGGGAGCTGAAAGAGTTTGTTGAAGATCTATGCTCCACAGGGAGCTGAAAGTGTTTGTTGAAGATCTATGCTCCACAGGGAGCTGAAAGTATTTGTTGAAGACCTATGCTCCACAGGAAGCTGAAAGTATTTGTTGAAGACCTATGCTCCACAGGGAGCTGAAAGTATTTGTTGAAGACCTATGCTCCACAGGGAGCTGAAAGTGTTTGTTGAAGACCTATGCTCCACAGGGAGCTGAAAGTATTTGTTGAAGACCTATGCTCCACAGGGAGCTGAAAGTGTTTGTTGAAGACCTATGCTCAACAGATAGCTAAAAAGTAGAGACAATAGAGACAATAATTTAAAAGTTACTGTCCTATTTTGTTTATATTTTTGTTTCAAGCTCTACGATATGCACCCATATTTATCAAGTTTGATTTGCTGATAGAAAATTCCCTCAAGGGAGCCCTGCAAACATCCTTATATCTCAACCTTTTGTCTCTTCTTGTCCTTAAATTCGCTTTATAATATTTGTTTGGGAAAACGAATATTTGTCATTCGTCTTTCATGATCCAGCCACCTTAATCTATGAATCCTAAGTGTTGCCATGGTGGATGGGAGTTTGGTTCGTTCTAACACATTAGAGTTAGTTACTTTGTTAAACTCTGAAAAATAGCTGTGATGAATAACATTCTATATGAACCATTTATCGTATTTTTTCAGTCTGCAAGATATGCAGAAAAGGTAAGTGTCTATAATCTATGAATCTATGATCTAAATATATTATAACCACACACAAAAAATCACCTCAAAGTTAAAGTGATATTTATTCCGTAAGATCTCAAAATAATAGGCTCAGCATTTAAAAGCAGAAAAAACAGGATGGATATTGTAGACATTATCACCGATGGTAATATTTGTCATAATGTGTTCTATCGCATCTGGTTCATTGCTTAGTCATGTCTTCTTCACAAAGCTGAAACATCTTAGTTTTTATTTTATCTTATATAATATGTAAGATGCATGTCTTATAGCTGCATATTTTTTTTTACAGAAGAATGGTGAGAATACCATGGACAGCTAAGAAGAATAATGAAAACGTTCTGAAATAGGCCACAGCGAAAAGAGAGCTAATTTTCAATATTAGGAAGAAACAGTCATCATTTTTGTGGTCATGTAATGAGAAGATAACAACTGGAATACATTGTAACAAATGAGCAAATTGAGGGGCGAAGAGATAGAGGAAAGCAAAGAGAAAATAATGCAAGACAGCTTAAGAGAATGGCTTGGCAGAAGGTCAATAGCAGAAATGATAATTTAACTGTCGAGATCGTAAGTTGTGGAGAGACATGATCATCTACGCCAGCAGGTCCGGTACTTAATGATGATGATGATGATGCATATGTGAGAGGAATATGTGAGTGGAATATGCAAGAGGAATATGTAAGAGGAATATGTAAGTGGAATATGTAAGTTGGATATGCAAGATGAATATGTAAGAGGAACATGTAAGTGGAATATGTAATGGGAATATGTAAGAGAAATATGTAAGAGCAGCAGAACGACTTAACCATTTTCATTCAGCAGTTCAACGGCGTAAATTAGGTAGAATTGTTAACTCTACTATTATCTCTTTATCGATTCTCCATTACCGCGAATTATAGTGGATCAAGAGACCAACTCTTTGTCTCAATCCCACATTAATTTTCATTAATTCAGTAACTCACACAATAACAGTTCCTCTTTCAGTTTATGAAGTCAACCATTTCAATTAGTTTCTCCACTTCCTTAACTTCAATTTATTATGTCCGCACTCCGTTATATTGATCTATAGCTGTGTTTCTCCAATAACGTTACTAAACAACTCTTCAACTATTACAAACAAGACGCAACCTTAATTACTTAAAGGTTGCATGTTTTGGTGCGTGTATTGGAATATAGTATCTTCTTCTCCTTCTTCTTTCCTTCCCCATCTGCCTTTCAGCGTCGAGGGGAGATATAATTTGCGCCTTTTTGCTCTTCTGTTCGCCTCTGCTGCTGTTATGTTTCCTAGCGCTTCTAATATTCCAACGATCCATCTTTTTATTGGTCGACCCTTGGGTCTGGTGTTTTCACAATGTTTGCCGAAGGCTCGTTGTGTTGTGTTTTGATCTTTCTGCCTTGTCACGTGGCCAAACCATTTTATCTGTTGTTTCTTTATATATTCTATGGTGAATATATATCGTATCACAATTCATTATATGTATTTACACATGGTATTCAATGTTTTACACTGTTATTATAAGTTAATATCATCACCATGTGCCATACCGGTTGGCGTAGGTGATCATGTCCCTCCACAATCTTCTATCTACAGTGCATCGTATCAGTTCTGTTGTTGACTGTTTTCCATGCCATGACACCAAGCTATCCAGTATTTTCTCTCTTTGTCGCCTGCGATCTTTCTTTCCTTTTATTTTGCCAGTTGTATCCAAGTATTCCAACTTTCCTCTTCTCATGATGTGCCCGAAAATGTTGATTGCTTCTTTCTGATGTTTTTTTAAGAGCTCCCTTTTTGTGTTGACCTCTTTGAGAACTTCCTCATTGGTCTTTTTTAGCTGTCCAGGGAACTTTCAACATTCTTCTGAGAAATCCCATCTCTGTGGCCTCCAATCGTCTTTTCATTTGTTTGTCCACTGTCCGTGATTTGCTTCCATAGGTCAGAATTGGTTCTATATAGCACCAATGAACTCTCTTCATCTTACTTTGGAAATGGGAAATCTGCACACATGGGAAATCCTGTATATATTAGATGTAACATTATCAACATCTACGTTACTACTTTATTTCGGTATGTAATATTACAAATTAATTTTCTTTTTTCACCTTGATAAATAGAAAGACTATGGCATTCCATACAAGTTCTCTACATTTTCTTGAAAAAAAATTAAAAAGTGTTAAATATACGAAAAGGAAACAAATGAATGTTTATTAAATAAAATACAAATGTATAATTCATTTTCCAACTATTTTACTTAAACTACGATACCCTGCTGTCAAAACTAACATTAAATAATATTACATCTTATAAATCTGTTTAATAAATGCAATGCAAAGTGTACTTTTTAATTATGGAAATGTCCAGTCAAATACCATTGGATAAAGTGATACAGCGAAGACGATGTCGCTGGATAGGACACACACTGCAGAAACAAACTGGGAGTATTACACAACAGACCCTTTTCTGGAATCCCCAGGGGAAAAGACAAAGAGGAAGACGAAGGAATTCTCGGAGAAGACAGATTGAAGCAGCGATGAATATGATGGGGAAGACAAGGAATATTATTAAAAGAATGGCAAGAAACAGAAAGACTTGGAAAGTGTTTGTTGAAGACTTATGCTCCACAGGAAGCTGAAATGTAGAAGAAGAAACTGTTTGTATGTATTTTGATGAAGTTAGAAAACAGAATGGATACATGGACTGTGTCAGGATAAAAAATTGAAAAGGGACTTAGAATCCTTAGTACAAACAGAGCAAAGCGTAGGCGACACTCTATGGATGCTCCATTGTCAATACAATTTTTTTTTTACACATGACAGCTTCAAGAAATTTACCAATATATCTGCTGTTTGTTATTGTTTTGTCATGTAGCGAAAAAAAACTATCTTTACGACACATAGTACCATTGCTGGTGTATGTCGGGGGGGGGGGGGGGCAACGATAGAACCAGAGGGATAAAAGCCGCTTGGTCAAGCAGTCGACACGACGTGTGAGACTCATGTTTTTTATTTCACTCCCAATAGAAAAAATCTTTTCTGTCTACCGTGGGCTTCGAACGCCGTACGTTAGCTTTTCAGCCAGCGGAACAATGGTTTTATCCGCTCGGCCACGCGAACCTCTTGTCATGTAGCGAATATCAAAATGTTTAGGATATGTTACACTATTCAGTTACAATAGTAAGATCTGTTTGCTTTAGAAAAATCACATTATAAGGTGTTGTAATGGTGTGAGATACTACAAATATACGTAGTAAGGCAACACCTAATAAACCTGTCAATATGTGGAATATTGGAAACACTAGGAAACGTAACAGCAACAGAGGCGAACAGGAGAGCAAAATACCACAAATTATATCTCTCGGCGCTGAAAGGCAAAGGAGGAAGGAAGAAAGAGGAAGAATGTGCTATAATGAGTAAGGAAACAAAAACAAACCCTACGAAATGCAAACTAATTACAATTATAATAATGTAATTATAATTACAAGTAACATTAAAATCTACATACTTATCATAGTATTTCCAAATGTACACATTTTAATATTATTTTCAATCATTCCAGTGCTCATAAACATGTTTACTACCATTCACAGTGATGGAGTTAAAAATTGAAAACACATACATAAAAAAAAAAAATGAACCCATCGCTATACCAATTAAATCGTGCGATCACCAAATTGAAAATCTACTTTCATTTTGAAATTATACACACAGACAAAAATAATCCATATGAGTTAATCAATTTAAAGCACGAAAACATATCTAAAACATGACAGATCTTACACTACGGGATTTGGTAAAGAAACCGTATAAATGTTCAAAGATCGACACAAAATGAAGAGATGTCACCGAGTTTGTTCCATTTCCGCAACAAAATCATGAAAAATGACAGATCAGTACACTATACTTCTAGGACTAACAAGCGGAAATGACCATCTAGTGGATGTTAAAATACCGATTTATTAAAATCGAAACTAAGGCTGTTTTTAATGGAACAAAAGACAACGACCACTTCAGGTGGCCGATTGTTCTAAAGGTGCGTGACCATCAGCCACTGCCCGTGGTCTAGTAAGGGTTAGGTAGCTGGATGAAGCAGGTAAACTTGGTAAACAAAAACTAGATACAATGTGAAGAGTTGCCACAAGAATGTTGGGCAATATAAGAATTAACAATGACTTTGAAATCTACAAGGAGCAGTGAACGAAATCGAGGCTTGTTAACCGAGGGAAAGTGGAGGGAAACCCCGAGACGTTAGTCGAAACTGATGAGACTGCGAGATGAGATGGCACGGGAAGGATGGTAGCCTATGCAGCACGATATAGATTAGATATAAAATAACTTAGTTTCTATTTCAATGTATCAAATAGCCATGCTGGCGAGAACTACATGGCCTGTTCGTTTTGATGACTGAATGTTGATTCAATGAAGGAATGGATGTGAAAACGTATCACTGACAGAATGCGTCTGTTATATTAGAATTGACGGTGAAAGTCATGTTTATTTATGATATTATTTTAATAAACAAGCGTTAGCCTTAACAAAGGATGATACTGGTCAACCATCCTTTTATTTCATTAAAAAATTGTTTTGCTTTCAAATAACTTAAACTGTCTCAATATAAACCGTCCAATATCTTAGTTGACAATGTCCAATGAGTGTATAATCCAGTCTGCCATACACAAAAGCCTCGATGGTTATGGGATGAGATCAATACCAGAGCCTTCAGTCAATTTTTAATTAAATATAAGAAGTACTTTCAGAATGTTTAAAAATGATTCTACCATTTCTTCGGCCTTTCATAACTTGTTCAATACTCAACGAATCAAGAGACTAGTAAAAAGGGGCATGAAGAAATATACATTTATTATAAAGGAGTTTATAGAAATACGTTTACCTTTCTAATCATCGTCCTTTCTTACAATCTGGCTTTCTCTGTTACAGTGTAAACCAAATAGAGTGAACATAAAATGTAATGAACAAGCGAATCTATCGCTTTAGTGGCAGTATAAAAGTACATCTAGAAACAATCGGTGACATATATATAATCATCGTGTTTCCTTGTCAAAACAAAAGCCTATTTAGGAAGAGCTAATAAAGTATTTATTCGCTGTGCACGTTTAAGAGGATGTTAGCAAAAAGTTAGCAAATTATACATAACATTAAATGACAAAGGCGGCATCTACCACAGGCGCTAAAACTTACCTTCAACATCCGAACTCGTAGAAACAGAAGAAATTATGATAATTATAATAAAATGTGTATACAATTGTCTTTGTTTGTTGCAATACATTTTCAGATTGTTGAGATAACAGACAAACTTTTCGTAGTAAGTAACATGTTGTTAAATTTATATTAATAATGAAATCGAGGTCTATGATGTGAGTAACTATATTACTTGTTGCATTTTGTATTGCCCAATTTCAGCTTGGACATATAATCACGCCATATTATAGATGTCAGTCTTTTAGACATGCCTTGTTTGAATTTATAATTGAGTGAAGCCATTCATTTCTATGTCAAATTTGTCATAGACATTTGTAGCGAACACCCTGTTTGGGTATTAGTAAAGTTTAAGTAAAGCCATGAACATTTTAGAAAATTTATATTCGAGCTATGGACTAAGCAATGTTTACATTGAACAACACGATATATTTCATTGCTGCGAGTTGGCAGATTTTTGAAAATGTTTTCAAGGGTTTGAACATAAATGTTTGTTCACAGTTCGTTAACCTTCGCTGTAGATAAAGTCGTTAATTGGATGGCTTCGTTTCAGACATTTGTGACGTTGGTAGCTAAGGACCTAACTTGCGCAAACGCATGGCATTGGCAAGGATCATTTTGAATCTATGAAGTGGGCTCATTGTGTGTTTAACTCAAAAGCATATGTGCTTTTTAACCAAAGACCTTTTTTTTTGGGGACTCAATGAAGATTTCCCCGATGGAAGAATAAATTGTACTATTAGTCCCATAAATGATTCGCTTCCAGAGGTTTATGATGTAAACAAAGCAGTTTTGTCATTGCAAGTAAATAATGTCCACACCTATAATTGGTCAGGATTGTGTAGCAGCAGCAGCTTAATAGCGAACACAGAAAACATCATAGGATTGTGCTGTTCTGAAACAGCTATGCCATGCTATCCTAGAATTGCCTTTAATGGGATTACTGTGACCACAAACCACTCTCCATGTGTGTGCCACATATTGACACCCCAGAAAGAAATACTGAATATAACAACATAATGTACCGTCTGTGATATTAATGACCACAGACCAGGAGCCTCCAGTATGATTGATACAACTGTTGCACCAAGCATTTCATCAGCAGAGCCATATCTATGGAATGTTAATCTGACATTGTTCTTGAATGATGTCCAAGTTAATGAGACATCAGAATCGTGTGGCGGCAGCTACAAGAAGGGAGCGGAGAACATCAAGTTCTGCTGCTATAAAGGAGACTTGCCTTGCTATCCCAGAATTGCCTTAAATGGGATCACTGTAATTGAAAACTTCTCCTCTTGTGTAAACTACACATTCACATCTAAGAGTGAATCAGTGAAGGTCACAAAATGATATTCTCTCTGTGGTTTTACTAACTACAGGTCATGTGGCTTCTGTTGGATTGGAAATGATAACTTACCACCACTGTGTGTCTATATGTTTGGAATTGGAGTCATCAATGACGGCCTAACATCATCAAGTGCTATGACGATCATCATTTTCGGGAGGACGTGAACTCCCATGGTATATGGTGGATAGGCGGCAGGAACCATTGAAGGCTATGTCTGAAAAGTGTTCCTTCTTGCAGTTTCCTCATATTCCAAGTCCGGCTTGTTGCAGGAGCTACTGAGTTAAGTGCTCTGTGCACACCGTGAGCTGTGTGTCTCATCCGTTTTGATCATATTTCGATATCCCGCTTGTTTACGATGAATGATGATATCGTATGACAGGGAACAGTTGGCTGTGTTCACTTTCTGCGCGGTTTCGCCTTATGTCTTTTGGCGTGTGCTGAGACTGCTACGATGGGGACTACAGTTACCTTTCTTTGTTTGGGAGATGAGTTGGTAATTCGGATGATTCCACTGGCACGGGCGGTTGAGCAATTATGGATTTTAATTCGTTTGCTGTGATGCCGAGGCCTTCCATAACCAATAACCAATAACCAATAACATTTTAGAAAATATTTCGTGTGGATATTATAATTTGCAGCAAGATTTAAGACTATGGACTCTATTTCAACTCTCCAGCTTTATTCAAGTAAAGACCATCTTATTATTTTATGTGGAAACGGTTGAATATTATTTTAGGAAGGTGGGAAATTATGCTCATTGAAGACTGTTGACCTTCCTAAAATAATGACAGGCAACGATTTGTTTTATTTATCTGTAGTATTTATAGTGTGATAACTGTTGTGAATGAATATATATTTATTTTTAAGGACCAAACTAAAACCGAAGTAATATCAATAGCCAGAAAGAAAGAAAAACTAAACATGATAATATATAATACGACTCTGAAGCAAGTAGACAATTTTAATTATTTGGGTAGCACGTTAACACAAGACAATAACCAAGAGACAGAGATAAATATAAGGTGTAACAAAGCATGCCAAGTTATAGGCCAAGTATCAACACTATTGAAAAACAAAGCAATAACTACAAAAGCAAAAGGGCAATAGACAAATCAATTTTTCTACCAACTTGGTGCTATCAGTGCCAGAATTGGACGCTGGACTCTAGAACAATAAGAAAGATAACGACCACCGAAATGAAATGTGTTAGAAGAATGACAGGAAGCAGTTTAAGGGGCAGAGTAAGAAACACTGACCTGAGGAATAAACTCGAAATTGAACCAGCCATCGAATACATAAAGAAACAACAGATACATTGGTTCGGCCACATAACAAGACAAAAAGAACTAACAATGACTCAATGAGCCATAAACAAACGCTACGAAACGCCAGGTTAAGAGGAAGACCGAGAAAAAGATGGATAAAGGGAATACTAGAGTCACTAGGAGGAATAACACTATAAGATGCCAACAGAAGAGCAAAGAACCGCATATTATATCTCCCCTCGACGCCAACGGCAATAGAGTAAGGATAGAAGAAAAAAAAAAGATGGACCTAACGTAAGTCACATGTCAGTGGTAATTTCAACGAGACTGTTGACTCTATTGAGGCAAAAAGAATATAGCCGATCCGGAGAATGTAGCAAGAATAGAAGATGCATCAATCAGCACCATACAGGAGCAACCAGTCCGCAAACGCTTCGAGAAAATCTGGGACGAACGGTAGAGCGAATATGAGAATGCATCGACTGCAATGCAAGCATTGGAATCCCATGTTTCGGGGAACTTCGATTTTAATCCACCGATTCGTTGGCGACATGGGAGAGTCTAAGGCTACGGGTCTACATCCATAGATTATCTGAAGTCGGGCTAGGGGGGGGGGGGGTTAAAGGCATTTGAGGTAGAGACACACATGAGGGGGTGGGGAGGTAAAGGCATTTGAGGTAGAGACACACATGGAGGGGGGTAGTTAAAGGCATTTGAGGTAGAGACACACATGGGGGAGGTAAAGGCATTTGAGGTAGAGACACACATGGAGGGGGGTGGGGAGGTAAAGGCATTTGAGGTAGAGACACACATGAGGGGGGTAGTTAAAGGCATTTGAGGTAGAGACACACATGAGGGGGTGGGGAGGTAAAGGCATTTGAGGTAGAGACACACATGGAGGGGGGTAGTGAAAGGCATTTGAGGTAGAGACACACATGAGGCGGTGGGGAGGTAAAGGCATTTGAGGTAGAGACACACATGGAGGGGGGTAGTTAAAGGCATTTGAGGTAGAGACACACATGAGGGGGTGGGGAGGTAAAGGCATTTGAGGTAGAGACACACATGGGGGGGGTAGTTAAAGGCATTTGAGGTAGAGTCACACATGAGGGGGTGGGGAGGTAAAGGCATTTGAGGTAGAGTCACACATGAGGGGGTGGGGGGGTAAAGGCATTTGAGGTAGAGTCACACATAGGGAGGGCGAGTTAAAGGCATTTGAGGTAGAGTCACACATGAGGGGGTGGGGAGGTAAAGGCATTTGAGGTAGAGTCACACAGGGGGGGGGGGAATCACTAACATAGAATTATGGAAATGTACCAGTCAAATGCCAGTGGATAAAGAGATACAGCGAAGACGATGGCGCTGGATAGAACATGCACTACGGAAGCCAACTGAGAGTATTACACAACAGGCCTCTTTTTTGGAATCCCCAGGGGAAAAGACAAAGAGGAAGACCAAGGAATTCTTGGAGAAGACAGATAGAAGTAGAGATGATGATGATGGGGAAGACATGGAATGATCTTAAAAGAATGACAAAAAAACAGAATGACTTGGAAAGTGTTTGTTGAAGACCTATGCTGCACTGGGAGCTAAAATGGTAGAAGAAGAAGAAGAAGAGGAAGAAGACACGGGGGGGGGGAGGTAAAGGCATTTGAAGTAGAGTCACACAGATGGGGGCGGGGTAAAAGCAGAGGTAGATTCACACATGGGGGGGGAGGAAAAAGGCAGAGGTAGATTCACAGATGGGGGCCGGGGTAAAAGGCAGAGGTAGATTCACACATGGGGGCGGGGTAAAAGGCAGAGGTAGATTCACACATGGGGGCGGGGTAAAAGGCAGAGGTAGATTCACACATGGGGGCGGGGTAAAAGGCAGAGGTAGATTCACACATGACTTCGGACATGTCCTGTAAGTCAACTAACTTCTTAGCCAGCAGTTCGAATTAGTAAAGTTTCTTTCTCCGTCGGGAATCTTCCAAGATGAACTGAGCCGGAATTAGCCCGACATCAGGAAAGCGATGCGAGTTCATCATCGGGTTGCGGACACTTTGGAGTACGCTCTACTCACCAGAGCTTGAATGAAATAATCTCTTTCTCTAACCAACTTTGCCACATTTTCTTCTGCTGCCAATTTCAAGGTATCTTTGATATAATAAAACCACCTTCATCCGTTTCTGTACTTAATTCGTCTTACAGGATCCATGTCTTACAATATCGTATTTCACACGCGGTGTCTATTTCAAAGAATGATGGGAGTCATAGTCTGTAATATCCGTGGCTGAGAACTGCATAGAAAGGTGCTGAGATTTTATTTTTTTTTCTATATCTTAAAGTAACAGATAACTTACCTTCCCTGATCCCTAGATAGCAGGGAGACTGATCTCACCAACATGACGGAACATATAAGTACCAGTTTCTGTTGAAACTCAGCTCTGTGTGATGGGTGACGACTATTGTCTCTTCTAATTTCTTCAATTTTTATGGATTTTTTTTTGTTCACCAGAGTTTACCTCTATTTTTATGCTTGACATGACTTAAGTAACTTGGTTATTCTGGTAATGAACTGCACAGTGACCACCTTTTTGTCTGTAATCTGAACTCTGATTAAACTTTGCGCAAAGTACACAGTGTCCACCAACAACACAGAGACGTGAAGTTAACTCGGTGGTGGACAACAAGATAAGGAAATGGTTGGACTTTTCTGTCTGACAAAACGACTCTCCATTTTTTGGTTAAATGTTGCTATATAAACTGAACACTCATATTTTCATGAAGTGCACAATAAAACATCTCCAAACAGAAATGGCATCGCGCTATCTGACTTGAATATACTCTCACTTCGTTCTGCATATCTACAATCAATGCAGATATAAACAAATCACAGTCTATTTTTGGACTTAATCTATCTTATAATTGTTTAACAATCCTTCAACAATAAATGTCTATAATATTCTAATGATTAAATAGGACCTATCTCTCTTCCCATCTACCTTCAGTCGAGTGACTACACATTCTCCCCTAATTTGTTTTATTCAGAGCCCAGAGCTAAAACTCACTGGAAAAAAACATTGTATTCGACCCTGGTTTCAACGTCGAACAATTTACCTTTCCTGGAATCTATGTACAGTTACTTAAGAGTTATACACCCTGGCTCCCTTGTCTTGTTCAGCTGACACCGCTCTATCTAATTCATTATTTCTAATAATTATTTCAGTTTGATCCCTTCAATAAAAATATCGAGTCTCACACGTCGTCGCGACTACTTTTACCAAGCGGTCTTTATCCCTCTGGTGCGCCCTCGACATACACCAACAATGGCAATATGTGTGGTAAAGATGATTGCTTTTTTTTTTTAAACGTGTGATCCCTTGATTTAATATCTTCGTCAATTCTGCCACAATCGAATTCATTCTTGCCTACTGTGTCTTTTGACCTTGCACACTATTTTAATTGTGGGCCCTCTCGGGCCTCGGTAGCCTAGTTGTGAAAACCACCCGACTGGACTACCGATGTTCGGACAACCAGTGTTCGATTCATGCTGGAAGCAGTGTGAGTTGAACTCGGGGTTGGAAAATAAAATACCCCCGCGGCCGACCCAGCCGCTGACAGAAATGGGGACCTGGGTAGTACTCTGGAAAGGTGAGAAATGCTGCCGCGCATCGTGAGTTTTGATGATTGAAGCGACACTATCCAGAAGTCTCCGAACACTTCGGATACACAATTCAAGTCTCGTACTTCACCTTTACCTTTACCTGTATCTTTAATTTCATCTGTAAAATTTTGCTCATAAGCTTATTCTTTTCAACGTCTAAGTATTTCTTCTTTTTCATTATACAGTTGACTTTTATTAGCTTATTTGGTAACATGGGTTAAACACTACTAAAGTCTCTACTCTGCAGTACGATATGTAGAACCAATTATTAACCAAATTTTACGAAGACATCCTACGATAATCGATTTACATTTTGAACCTAGTGATCATGATTTATTTCACCGTCACCAAACAAATGGAGAAGCCCAAAATATATTTGGAGAAGCAGAGATGAGGGCGACAGGAAGAAATTGAACGAATTGAAGATAATCAAGAAACATATGGCGTTATAACGAGTTTTTTGAAGAACTCCCACAGGGAGTTGAATGGAATTAGAAGCCTGGAGAAAAGAATGATTATAACACTACCACAGATATATATCTCTTCTAAGTATTGGAAAGAAAACATTTGCATAAGTTAACCTCATTCCTCATATCGTGGTATATTGTCCAAAATATTGTGAAGACCAGCCATCATACAAGTTACTGGGCAAAACAGCGGGGAAACGTAACCATGAAATCATAAATGTGCATGCTATCAAGACTTTGTTAACGATAAATGGTTATACGTGTTCATATTTAATTTTCTTTTTTTCGTTCGTCAGCTTTTACTCCAACGAAGTCCCTAGAGACTAGGAATTGAATTTTACGTGTTAATATATTTTTTCCATCGCATTCGTGTGCACTGGGGTCCCTCGCCGCACAGGCAGATAACTCCGACTTCTGAGGTACTAATCATTTTTCGTCGATAAGTAATTGACTTTTCAAGCCGGGCATCGCTGCCGAGACCAGGGTTAGTTGCCGCAGGGAGAAATAATAAATAAAAATCCCAACCGGTGTAGCCGGGATTCGAACCCACAACCTCTCTGTCTCAAAGCCGGCGTCTTGCCTCGAGACCAACCAATCCCCGATATTTAATTTCATTACTACCAGACATGCGATATTATGATACTACATCATTGTGCACCCCTCACAACGTGGCACTGAGAAACTGATAACGTTAACTTTCCGTACGTTTCTCCGCACTGTGCACCACGCTCAATTTGATTAGCGTGAACGCCATCGAATCATATTCTGTTTACAGATCTTGTATCATTTTGTTCTTAGTGAAATCTAATACCTTGTTCAATTATCTAAAAATTCATATATAATATGTTATATGTTAGATAAATATAAATATGTAGATTGGTTCTTAAAATCATGAACAATTTTGTCTTTGAAATCTCTTCCGTTGCGTCTATAAAAAGCTTCCGTATGGAAAGAGTTAATTTATTATTGCTCACACTTTCTAATCTCATACATTAGACCTAAATGTGCAGTAATCGCCACAAACACATCGGAAGTATGGTATGGCTTTATACTCATTCACATATGATAGGAACCGTTAAAGGCTGTGTCTGAAAAGTGTTCATTGTTGCAGTTTCCTCATATTTCAAGTCCTGCTTGCTGTCAGAGCTACTGAGTTAAGTCCTTTGTGCACACCGTGAGCAGTTCGTTTCGTCCGTTTTGGTCGTGTTTTAATACTCTGATTGTTTACAATGAATGACGATATCGTATGACAGGGAAGAGAATGCCGTGTTTACTTTCTACCTGCGCCTATGTGCTCCCTACTGACTCAGTCTTGTTCTCTAATGGACGGTTCGAGATCAAGCATAGCTTCACATGTGTGTCCCGCAACATCATTTATGCCATCTTATGCCAACGATGCCACATGTCCTATATTGGTGAGTCTGGGAGAAGATTAGCGGACAGATTTTGTGAACATCTACGTTACGTCCAACAGAATACTGGTACTCCGGTGCCTTCCCACTTCAACTCCCCTAATCACAAGGGCAAAGACGACATCTGTGTCATCTCTATACATTTTTTCTGTGCTCCTTACCCCTCATTTGTTTTTATTGTACCCCACTCTCGGACATCTCACTCTTGCTGCCTTTTGAGCACCTGTTGATCTGCTGTTCTTTTCTTTCTCCTTTGTGTTTGCACACTGACCCCTGTGTGAACTCCTCTGGTTCTGTTTGCATTTGCGCACATTACTGCACGTTTCTGTACGTTCACGACAGCCGCACTTGGTTGCTATTTCCTTTTCGTTTTGACCTCGGTTTACACACAGGATATACATTTTTGTTTTCTTTAACACATTTCGATTGTTTTTGTTTTGGTTGTTTCGTTATTAATTTTGTGTGTGTGTTTTTTTGTTTGTTCCTGCTGAAGGCCTATTGGGCCGAAACGTCGTTTAGTCTGTGTCGTCCACTTATCAGGTACAGCTTCTTACATACCAATTTTTTCTATTTTTTTATTTTTCCTCACATTCAGCTTTACTGCAGCTTCGCATTTTTATGCCTTAACCCTTCACTTTCTATGCGAGCTCGCTTTATGTCTTTTGGTGTGTGCTGAGACTGCTATGATGGGGGCTATAGTTACCTTTCTTTTATTGGGAGATGATATATTAATTCAGATGATTCCACTTGCACGAGCGGTTGAGCAATTATGTGTTTTAATTTGTATACGATGATACCGGGGCCTTCCATAAACATAAACATATCCCTATCCACGCATGTTAGTGACTTCAAGATTTAAATAAAATGTCTATGGGTGTTTGCTAGTTCTTCACATTTAGTTCAGACATTAACAAAGTAGATACATGCAAATCACTAACAATTTGAATTATATGTAAACACAACAATTAATTCCAAGACAATTAAGTCTTGACGACTTAGGCATTAAACAATAAAATAATAAATTAAATAGCATGATAAGAATTTTGAAACAATTATACCATTGTAATGGGCCATTTTCATCATTATCAGCCTCATAATCATCATCATGTTCTTCATCATCATCACCAAGTACCAAGCCTACTGGCGTAGGTGATCATGTCTGTTCACAATTTCGAAAATCGACTGTTATTTTTAAATTATGTTGCTGACCTTCTGCCAAGCTATTATCTTAAGCTTTTTGGTATCTTATCTCTTTGCTTCCCTCTATCTCTTCATCCCTCAAATTTCTCAGTTGTTACAATATATTCCAGTTGTTCTCTTCTCATTACATGGCCAAAAATGATGATTGTTTCTTCCTAATATTGAAAATTAGCCCTTTTGTTTTCTTTGACCTCTTCCAGGGTGTTTCCAATACTCCTCTAGCTATCCATTGCATTTTCTATATTCTTCTGTAAAACCACATTTCTACACCTCCAGTGATTTTCTTGTCAGTTGTCCTATTGTCCATGATTCACATCCATATTTTGTGACTGGCTGTACATAGCATTTAAGAAATATTTTTTCTTTTTTGTTTCTATTGTCAAAAATAGGTTGCACATTATCTTTCTCATGTTTGGAAAGCTGTTGGCCATTTTATAATTTTCAATTAGTTATTCTCGCAGAAAAAATGTGGAACTTTACTCATACAAGTGTATGTTACTGTTTTCCTAGAAAGAAATTTCTAAAGATGAAAGACAATTTGATGGGGTAAGACTTGCTAAGCGTCAGAGAAATGAAATCATTATGTATATGTAAACAATGTATAATTAAATAGATAGTGCATACAAATTAAAAAAGGAACTTACTTTTCGAATAAACTTTACAATTCTTCGTGTATCTTTCAGAAAGCATTCAGTTGTGAAATATGGACATTTTCGGAATTGGAAGGAAGAAAATTGATTAATTCGAAACAGAATGTTAGACAAAATTCTTAAGATATCTTGGATAATTAACAAGAGCAGCAAGACATGTTAAAAGTATAAAACAATAGAAAGAACTGACTTCTATACATCATTCTACAGAAGAAATTAAAATACAATTATCATCATCATCAAGTACCGGGCCTACCGACGTAGGTGATCATGACTCTCCACAACCTTATCTCGGCAGCTATTTATCATTTCTATTGTTGACCTTCTGCCAAACCATTCTCTTAAGCTGTCTGTTATATTTTCTCTTTGCTTCCCTCTTTCTCTTCGTCCCTCAATTTTTCCAGTTGTTACAATATACTCCAGTTGTTCTCTTCTCATTACATGGCCCAAAAAAAAATGATGATTGTTTCTTCCTAATATTGGAAATTAGCTCTCTTTTTGCTTTGACCTCTCTCAGAACTTCTTCATTACTATTCTTAGCTGTCCATGGTACTCATTCTTCTGTAAAACCACATTTCTACAGACTTCAGTGATTTTCTTGTCTGTTGTCCTATTGGCCATGATTCGCTTCCATATATTAAGACTGGCTCTACATAACATTTAAGAACTCTTTTTCTTGTTTCTATTGTCAAAAATGGATTGCATAGTATCTTCCTCATATTTTGGAAAGATGCTTTTGACTGAGCCATTCTGCATCTCACCTCTTTTGTACATCTTCTGTCTGAGGTTAACAAAGTTTCCAAATATTTAAATTCATTTACCTGTTTTAATATTGTTCCACTTGTCTTTATTTTGCACTGAGGTGATGTCTTTTTCATTGTTGTTCATATAATGTCCAACATTTCTTTAACTCATTTTCACTTTAAGCGATTAATACTGTATCATCAGCATACCTTAGATTATTTATATTATGACCTCCAATTGTTATTCCAGGCATGCCCCTTATGGATCTTAAAATAATCTCACTATAAATATTAAAGAAATCTGGTGACAGCACACAACCTTGGTTAACACCTTGTTTTATTTGTTGAAACATTCCCAAATGGTTTCCAGTTCTTATGGCGCTGTTTGTTGCCAGTACATGTTCTTTATTATTCTTAGATCTTTCTGTCTACGTTTATGCTTTCTAAAATTTTCATTATCTCTTGGTGCTTTACTTTGTCAAATGCCTTGGTGTAATCTATGAAACATAGGTAGAGATCTGTTTTTACCTCTATGGCTCTTTCTACTAAAGATCTTATGATATAAATGGCATTGCTTGTTCCTTTTTCTCTAATAAAACCACACTGTTGATCGCTAATTTCTGGACATATTTTGTTTCGCACTCTTCGCATGATTATTCTTAGTAATATCTTAGTCATATGACTCATAAGGCTTAGTGTGCGATGATCATCGCATTCAATTGCACCTTATTTTTTTGGTAGGGCTATGAATATTGATTTGAGCATGTCGTCTGGTATATATCCGCTTTTGTAGATATCATTAAATATTTTTAATTATTTCTATTCTAAAATCACCCAAGTCTTCAATCTCTTCTTTAATTATATTATCTGATCCAGGAGCTTTGCCTGCTTTCATATTGCGCACGGCATCTTCCACTTCTTCTCTGAGTATTTCTGGTCCTTCTCCATTATCCTTAATATTTACTTCCGTTCGTTCATCATTATAAAGATCTTTAATGTATTCAGTCCATCGTTCCCTTATTTTTTCTTGATCAATCAACAGTTCTCCTTTCTTTGATGTTAGACATCCAGTTTTTGAATGCGTTGTTCTTCCTGTTAATTTCTCAATTTTTTGTGTATATGGCTTTAGCATCTCATTTTTGTTCCATTTCAACCTCTTTGCATCTCTCCTTTTGCCACGATTCTATGGCTTCATTGCATTTTACTACAATTTATTTATTTAATCTCTTATACTCTCTTTATATTCTTTATTTCTTCTTCTTGAATCCATTAGCTGCAAAATGTCATCTGTCATCCATTTCTTTCTTGAAATTGTCCTCACTGATGGTATGAAATCTTTTGATGTTTGTTGCATTGATTCTTTTAGCATTTCTCACTGTTCATCAATGCTTTGTATCTTCTATATTGCATTGTATCGGTTCTGAATTGTGATTTTATATTGATCTTGCAGCTTCTTGTCTGATTTGAGTAAATCTAAATTTAACTTGATGCTAATTGAGGCTCGTTTTGTTGTTTTTAATTTTACTCTAAGCTTTCCCACAACTGGTACATGGTCACTATTGCAATCTGCCCCTGGTCTAGTTTTCACACACACTAGACTGTTTCTAAATATATTGATTATCATTATATAATCAATTTGATTACGTGCGTTGTCCCCTGGGCCTTTCCATGTCCACAGACGTCTTGGATGTTGCTTAAACCAGGTGTTTCCTATCATCATGTTGTGTGTTCTTGCCCAGTCAATAAGTTTCTCACCTCTTTCATTCCTCTCGCCTAAGCCATAAAGACCAACTACTTCCTCAACTCTTTCCTTTCCTACTTTTGCGTTAAAATCCCCTAGAACTGTGGTGTTTTCATGTGGTTTGCATTTATGAAGTGCCTCATTTAACTCGTTGTAAAATGTATCAATTGTTTCCTCTAGACTGTTGGTACATAAACTTGTATAAGATTTATGTCTATTGGCTTTCCATTCAATTTCACTAAAAGGATATTTGGTAAAAGCCTTTCACTGTTCTTGTACTTTCTGCATACAAGATGATACCTACTCCTCTTTGTTGTTCAGTACCTCCAGAATAGATTATTTTATGTTTATCTGAAGACATCTCCCCTGACTAATCATTGATAAAATACTACGGACGCGTCAAAAAAATACAGCGGGCTGGAAAGAACAATAATGGAAGGGAAGGTTCATGGGTGACGCATCAGGGGCAGACCAAGTGAAAGGTGGTTTGAAGACATCAACGAGATCTTGAACATGACAACAGAAGAAGTGGGAGATCTGGCTAGAGGCAGGGATTCTTTCAGACGCGCTATTTGTCTTTGTAAATTTAAAGTATAGCCGTCAGCCATATCAGACCAGTTCTACAACCAGGTTAGAAGTCACAAATTTAAATCTTTTCTATAGGCATTATTAAAACATAAAACTAAATAAAAAACGCATTTCTTCTATCCTTTTTCTATTGCCGTTGGCTTCGAGGGGAGGTAGAATCTGCGGTTCTTTGCTCTTCTGTTGGCGTCTTCTGGAGTTATCCCTCCTAGTGACTATTCCATTAATCCATCTCTTTCTCGGTCTTCCTCTTAATCTTGCATTTTCGTAGCATTTGTTTATTGCTCTTTGAGTCATTGTTAGTTCTTTTTGTCTTGTTATGTGGCCGAATCAATTTATCTGTTGTTTCTTTATGTATTCGAAGGCTGGTTCAATTTCGAGTTTCTTCCTCAGGTCGGTGTTTCTTACTCTGTCCCTTAAGCTGTTTCCTGTCATTCTTCTGACACATTTCATTTCGGTGGTCGTTATCTTTCTTATTGTTCTAGACTCCAGCGTCCAATTCTGGCACTGATAGCACAGAGTTGGTAGAAAAATTGATTTGCATAATGTCCTTTTTCCTTCCGTAGTTCTTGCTTTGTTTTTCAATAGTGTTGATACTTGGCCTATAACTTGGCATGATTTGTTACATCTTATATCTATCTCTGTCTCTTGGTTATTGTCTTGTGTTAAACGTGCTAACAAGATATTTAAAATTATATTTAAAAAATAACGCATGAAAAATATAAAAAAAAGTGTTATTTACCTAAACAAACGATGATTTTGCCCCTATGTTTGCTGAAGAAGCAACAATATCAATAAACTATTGTTTACCAATTAATATCTGATTTTGTTGGTTTAAGTTGGACAGGTTTGCATTTAAAGTAAGTTATTAATATAGATATGAAGATGAAGAGAATGTGTAATATAAATCATTATAAATGTCTGGGATTAAGTGTTTCATTGACTTATGATTCGCTGCTTGTTTGCTTGCGTTCGCCCGATGACTTAAGGAGTGTACCTCGTTATCATCCGCCCTTAAAATGACGTTAAGTAGGCGTGTCTGCGTTGTGTTGTGGTTTACAGTATAACTGTGATATTTGCGGCTTTCGGCCCAACACATCCGAATTTCAGCATGCCATTTTTGAGTATCGGGTTGTCTTCCATCTTCGATCCCTACTCGCTTGGCCAGACTAGACAAGTCAGTATGTTACTAGAGGCACCACGGAGAGGTGGAGCAGGGTCTGGATGGTTCTGGTTCACCGATCCTGGCGCAAGCCATCAGCTGTGGATTGCTGACAACTTCCAGCTCTGGTGCTGGGTGGCACGTCTTCGCCTCCGACCTATGATTCAACACTTACCATATAAAGTTATGTCATTTATTTTCTCATTTCGACGCTGTTTGGTGGTGGTGGAATAAACATGCCCTCTTTCAGCTATAATGTGTTCAATCATCAGAACAATATCACATGTATGGACATGTCTCATATGTAGTTCTCAAGAAATAAAATACCTACCGCTGGTTTTGAGATTCAGCGCTGGTTGACAGAAACAGTTAGAGTTCCTGCATGATGATTTTGTTAGAAGCTGCTGTGTTCTCTTTCATGCTTTTATACATTTGGTAGACTGTATCAGATTGAGTTCGTCTGTAATTAGATCATCAGATTGTTTAAAGAAAGACAAAAAGATAAATACACAGACATACTGACAGACAGGCAGACATATAGATAGATAGATAGATAGATAGATAGATAGATAGATAGATAGATAGATAGATAGATAGATAGATAGATAGATAGATAGATAGATAGATAGATAGATAGATAGATAGATAGATAGATAGATAGATAGATAGATAGATAGATAGATAGATAGATAGATAGATAGATAGATAGATAGATAGATAGATAGATAGATAGATAGATAGATAGATAGATAGATAGATAGATAGATAGATAGATAGATAGATAGATAGATAGATAGATAGATAGATAGATAGATAGATAGATAGATAGATAGATCGGTAGATCGGTAGATCGGTAGATCGGTAGATCGGTAGATCGGTAGATCGGTAGATCGGTAGATCGTAGATAGAAATATAATGGTATCGATGAATGGTTAGGCAGACAGACATAAAGATATATAGTGGGATGAATGGATGTCATTCTATCTGTGAACCTTCTATTATGTTTCCAATTAAGATTATGTCAGTGTTAGTCACATCTCATATCTTTGTGTGCGTATGTCTGTGTTAGTCACCTCTAGTGACTCGGGCAGATGGTGCTCGTAAACCTGGGAGGGCCAACCATCTAAGGGCAGAATCCCCCTACCGAAATGACAATCTGCTGCCTTGCAGGAAGATTGGGTACAATCAAAGGCTAAGGAAAGCTGAATAAAATGCTAGCTGAAATCGGATGCACTGGGCCACTGGCGCAGAACACAGTGTAACGTTTTAACAGGTATTCAATCCGAGCCGATCTAACAGACTTTAATTATAATGTTCTGTCTGTGGGGTCATCAATTCACTTAAACATACAACTGTCTTCATGTGAGAGTTTGGAATCCTACTCTGATTGAGTCTTAATCGCAGAGAGAGAGAGAGAGAGAGAGAGAGTGAGAGAGAGAGATAATACTATGCATCAAATAACTAAAGAACATAACTCAAGTCTCCAGTGAAGAACAATCCGTATTAGAATATTTAAGGGCAACAGGAAATAAATAAGGAAAGAACAAACATATAATTTGAATATATCATTATTAAACACAATTAATGTTGCGTGTATCATCTTGTTTTTTTTTAATCTTTCTTTCACATTAACGGCATTGCGTTATCAATTCAGCTGTGACTTCCTACCAGTCCACTACATTACGTTGTCAAATACTTCTGGTCAATATGGTGGATAGGCGACAGGTAACTGTTGAAGAATTGTCTGAAAAAAGTGTTCCTTGTTGCAGTTTCCTCATGGTTATGGCAGGCCCCGGTATCACTGCAAACGAATTAAAATTCATAATTGCTCAACCGCCCGTGCCAATGGAATCATCCGAATTACTATCTCATCTCCCAAACAAAGAAATGTAGCTGTAGTCCCCAACATATCAGTCTCAGCACACGCCAAAAGACATAAGGTGAAACCACACAGAAAGTGAACACAGCCATCTGTTCCCTGTCACATGATATCATCATTTATCGTAAACAAACGGGATATCGAAACACGATCAAAACGGATGAAACGTACATCTCACGGTGTGCACGAAGCAGCTAACTCAGTAGCTCCTGCAACAAGCCGGACTTGAAATATGAGGAAACTGCAACAAGGAACATATTTTCAGATATAGCCTTTAATGGTTCCTGCCGCCTATCCACCATATTGACCGAAAGTCCACGTCCTCCTGAAAATGATGATCGTCATATCTTTTAAAAATGTATAGCACTTGATGATGTTAGGACATCGTTTTTTTTTTACTCCAAATCTGGACATATGAAACACAGTTAGTCATCGGATAATCCACCATCACACATCAAACAACAGACCGTAACATCTCCCTGCAATGTGAATTTGTAAAATTATAAACCAATTCACACGTCTACCCTCGATCTCACAGTAGTCTTCTTGAATCTAGACAATATACTCCCTGACTAACATGATACTCCGGGAGTCACCTCGCTGCTGCAAAGTCATGAACAAAACTCCGTCATTTCGTCCTTCATCAATTTCCTCATATTCAACGTAAAGGTAACTTAAAATACGAGACTTTATTCGGCATCTAATCACGTGAGTTTCCACCAATATGTGCTTGGCCGTCTATCCAGATGTGTTAGGAGGCTTCTAGATAGTAATACGCCTTATGTTTTTTGACGTGTTATGTTTGCTATGGGAGGGACTGCAGCTGCCTTTCTTTCATTTTATTTGTATTCGATGAGATGTAAATTCAAATGATTCCATGGCACGGGCGACTGAGCAATTATGGTTTTTCATTCTTTTGCAGTAATACCAGGGCCTTCGAATAATCATAACTATATATCTTCGCTCTATTTCTTTATCTAAATTTCTTCTTCCAGTCTTATATGGCCCTTTGTGCATTGTCATAAGTTTTAGTGGAGGCTAATGTGTATTTTGTTGTTGAGATTTTGTTTTTATCGAACACCTTCTGTCATGGCTGATTCTGCCAATGTTTGACAAACACACACGGCCACAGAACGACCAAGTCAGGCCTAATGATCCACAAGGCTTTCCAATTTTTTTCATGAGTCTTTTCTCTTCAATATTTTGCCAATAGTACAGCCTTAAACGATGTTATGCCATGGCTCTCCATGATGTGCGATCACTTTCCAGATGTTTCTAGTTATTTTCACAGATAGAGAAGTCATTCAGAGGTGATTTGCAAATATCTCTATATTGTAGTTTAGGTCTGCCGATTTGTCTTTTTCCGCGAATTAGTTCACCATATATAATTTGCTTAGGAAATATGTTTTCTTTTATTCGTTGGACGTGCCCATTCATCTTAACCTTCGGCTTCTGAGTCTTGACATGATCGTTAGGGTCTTAGCATGTTGTAGGACAGTTAAGTTGGTTAGTTTGTCCTGCCATTGGGTGTGCTCTATTCTGCAGAAACATCACATATGGAAGATATTAAGTCTTTTTTTCATAACGTGAGTATTTTGACCAGGTTTCAGATCCCTATAACAGTTTGCTAAGCACATAGGTCTGATATATTAAGTGTTTTGGCCTTTAGTGTTAATTTCGTGTTGTTCCAGGTCCTTTCTGTGATTTTGCTGTAAGTGGTAGCTGCCTTACCAATTCGGCTGTTCATTTCATCGCCAAGAGAATTTGTTGATGTGATTGTAGATCCAAGATACGCGAATTTCTGAACTGACTCAAGTAGCTATCTTTCAAAGTGATTAGTACAGGTTTGATATCTCCCTCAACTTAAAATTACTTTTCTTCTGAACAGTAATAGACAGTGGAAAAGTTCTCATCCTTTATCAAATTTGTCAATTAGCAACAGTAGGGTAGCTTCACTATGAGCGACAAGGGTTGCATCGTCAGCAAATAAAAATTCTTTAAGTAGGGATTTAAGTGGTATTGGCAACAGACAAAAAATTCACTGCAGTGTGTAGAAATGTGGTTTTACAGAAGAATATTGAGAATACCATGGGCAGCTAAGAAAAGTAATGAAAATGTTCTGAAAGAGGCCACAGGAAAAAGATAGCTTGCTTCCAATATTAAGAAACAATCATCTTTGTTCGGCCATGTAATGAGAAGAGAAGAGCTGGAATATATTGTAACAACTGAGGAAATTGAGTGACGAAGAGATAGAGGGAAGCAAACAGAAAAGATACCAGCCAGTTTAAGAGAATGGATTGGCAGAAGGTCAACAACAGAAATGATAAATAACTGTCGAGATCGAAAGTTGTGGAGAGACATGATCACCTACGCCAGCAGGCCCGGTACTTGATGACGCCGGGGGCAACATTTTTTTTTGCGTTCAGTCCTGCTAAGTTGAACAGTGATGCTACATATGATTAAAGAATGTGTGTGACATTAAGAACAGACTTGTCATGGGCACGAATGGCTTACTCATATACGTTAGTACTTGCAATAAAGACAAACTCCTTATGTTTTCTTAGATGGAATCAATGATTAATGCACTAATGACAGTAAGTAACGTGACATACAACTGAATAGATTAAGGACAAGGAGTCATAACTCACAATGGAGTTAGAAATGTTTATCAAATGTTTCAATCTTTGCTGCCATTATAACAGCTACATTAATTAAATGTGTTCGTGGTAAAGTGGTATGCGATCTGTTGGTCATGAAACAAACGTGTGATTAGTGCGGAACTCGAGCGTTACAATTGATTGTGAATATGGATTGAGCAGGATGGGCGATATAAACATGGCCAAACATCGTGTAACAATTAGGGTAATAGCGGCCTGTTACAATGTGCTTCAAGGCAAGAGAAAAAAACATTATAACAATGTCACTCCCTGAAAATGTAAATGTTGTGCGCAAATAAAATAAATTATAAACTGAGAGAACGCCAACGCTATGGGTCAAGCACTTGGTGAGGGCCCAAGTTACAGGCAAAAATGTTAATCTCCTCCCCCCCCCCCAATCCTTTAAAGAAAACCACCAGAAAGTGTCACGAAACATATACGTGTGTGTCGTATGCCTTGTGTTAAATAATATTGTGAGAATTAAATTGAAAAATACAAATTATTACCTAATAAATGCATTTATCGATTGCCTAAATGAAAATGAGAAGAAAATGAGAAGAGAACAACTGGAATGTATTGTAACAACTGGAAAAATTGAGGGACGAAGAGAAAGAAGGAAGCAAAGAGAGAAAATACCAGACAGCTTAAGAGAATGGCTTGGCAGAAGGTCAACAACAGAAATTATAAATAACTGTCGAGATCGAAAGTTGTGGAGAGACATGATCACCTACGCCAGTAGGCCCGGTACTTGATGATGATGAAAATGAATATATTGTAGCTCAGAAATGAATGCTGCCAGAAGTAATAAACAGTGCTACTGTTATTAATACAAGTAATAATGAGCTTATTTGCAAAACAGAAAATGATACGATAAAGGCTTACAATTTAAAACAATTTTTTTTACACTGTTAAACAAATTGTTACAATTTTTAGTATTTTATTGTTACTATTTAAAATTTTTTTGTTACTATTATTAAATACAATTACAAATAATGTCCTCAAAAAATATTCTTCGCTGGCTATCGTTTTCGTTTACTATGCGTGCGATGCTAAGTGCTGACGATTTATAGTGACGCATGTAACGTGTCTGATCCGTGGTCAGGTGAATCTCTCTGCAAACAAAAATCCAAAAAAAGAAAGAATTATTTTGAAAACACATTGTAGTTAAAACCACAATTCCGGAACTTTATTTGACTAGACAATAATGCAATGGGCAACACTATAGGCAATGTTCTCAGCAATTCGTTGTGAAATGTGCCGATGAGAAACGTTGTAAACATCACTTCCTTCTAAGGCAGTCATTAGATGGTAGACCTCACAAACACAACAATATGAGTTCAAATTCACTGAAAGTCGTTATCATAATTATCATGTGCCATACCGGTTGTTGTAGGGGATAATGCCCTTCCGCAATCTTCTATCTACAGTGTATCGTATCAGTTCTGTTGTTCACTGTTTTCTATGCCATGACACCAAGTTATCCAGTATTTTCTCTCTTTGTCGTCCTCGATCTCTCCTTCCTATTATTTTGCCAGTTATAAACAAGTATTCCAACTTTCCTCTTCTCATAATATTTCTGAAAAAAAGAAGAAAAAAGTGGTATGGCGACAGCTTTACGTGGTAACTGACAAAACAAAAGTCGACGTTTCGGGCAAGTAGGCCTTCAGCTGGAACAACAAACAACAACACAGAAAAAATATATAAGGATATGTAAACAAATCTAACTGCATCGTGATAATATGCTAGATACTCAAGAAAGGAAATAAAAAAAAAGGTCACTTCCCTGTGTTCCACAGCGTGGTCAGCCTCCGAATGGACTAAAATGAGAAGGCGGGATGACCAATTATGTATTTCACTGACGAGGCAGTCAGGCGAGAAGACGGAACGGAAGCGTTCTAAAAATATGGAAAGGGGGTTACAAGATATGCATAAACTGTTCATATCTAACTGTGTGTGTGCTCACTGAACTGAAGTGTAAACAAAAACATATGTATATAACAATACATGTGTACAATCACAAATCCGTACATATTGCTACAAAGCACGCAAAAGAAAGCCCAAAGGTGCCCAAATGTGCCAATACATATATAGACAAATATAAGTGGATGTATAGGTTCGGTAGCGCATGGTGGTAAGAAATGTGTAGTAGGTGTCATATGTGTATGAAAGCGATATGTTCATGCCTTGGGAATACAGCAAACCCAACCGGGCAATGAGGCGATTCTCAAGGGCGAACTTGATGCGATTGCTGGAGTGACACTTGACAATCCAGTGTCTTGCATGTCAGGTTTACCACTATGGCCAGAGGAGTTGAAATGGGCAGACACCGAGCTACCAGTCTTTTGCTGAACATCACGAAGATGCTCATAAAATCTGTCAGTCAAGCGCCTCGCCCACATGCGTCATCAAGCAATGCTTACAATTTATGGCGTAGATGATATTCCGTGACACACAAGTAAACCCCTCCTTGATGCCGAATCGCGCATCAGAGAACAAGACCGAATCGGTGCAAAGCACGTGGTCACAAGTTCTGCAAACTCGTCGTCCATAGCGGACAGTGCCAAGGTGTTTGTGGTTTGAGCGGGGAAGGCGCCTCGTGACAAGAATGTCTCTCAGACTCCTGTCGCGTTTGAAGGCTACCAAAGGAGTATCATTGAGAAGTAGGCGGGTAGTGGGATCTGAGTGGAGAAGCGAGCAGTACTGGTTAAGGATCCTCACCGCAGGAGAAAGTTGTGAGGATGGTGGGTGATGTTAAATATGTTCCTATCAGAGGAACGACGGTTGGATGGGGTACGTGCCACAGGATGGGAAATATCGAGAGCTCGCTGGAAGGCAGATAGGAGAAATAAGTCAGGATAGAGACGACGCCTAACGAAACTTAACGTAGATGGGCCTTTTGGAGAAAATCTTGATCATCCTGGCAGATATGGCGAAGTCATAATAATTGAAAATATGGAATGGAATCTCTGCAGTGAGATGGATGAGACGAGGTGTAGAGAAGATAACAGTGGGCGTCCGTGGGTTTATAGAAGACGGAAGTGTGGAGGCTGGAGGTACCAAGGGAGACGATCAGATCAAGAAAAGTGACGGACGACATAGAGATTTGTAATGTAATTTGGATGGATTTATGATAGTTGCCAATGTAGTCGATGAACCTGGAGATGTCATCTTCCGGCAAGTCAGTCAGTCCAAAACCGTTATCAATGTACCGGAGGTATTTAAGGGGAATAGGGCCACGGTACGAGTTCAGTATTTGATGTTCAAGGTAACCCATGAACAGGCGAGCATAAATAGGGCCCATCTTGGTTCCCATAGCAAGGAGTAAGGAACCAGCTAATATATGAATTTGGAGATAAATAAAAATAGAATGGCATTTGCCAATCTAACAAACAACGTTTACAAAATACACAATAGACGGTATCAAAGCTATGTAGAGTCAAATACTTGAAAGGGTTACAATTTGTTGGGTGAACATTTCTGGATATACCCATTCTAACATCATTTTGTACCAGCTGTTCGTGAAGAAGACTCATTATAATTTGAGCAAACTAAATTACTAAGGTGAATGATAAGGTGAAATAGGTTAATCGATGTTATTCATTTCTTTTTTCAGAAATTGTCCATATATCACAACCATATGTTTTAACGGAAAGAAGGAGATCTTAAGGGATGTCATACATTTGTCTTAGAGAGCAAGTAACATGGAGACACATGATGGACAGAAAGGGGTACACAATTGCAAATATATATGAACTGAGTAAATGAGTTACGAATTACCCAATGGAAGGTGCATTGTAAAATGGCATTGAGGATCCCATTTAGATAAACAAATTACCGACTGCAATTTGTTGCTTGTCTGTGACGAAGACATTAGGATAATACTAAAGGCAATAACGAGTACACGCTGACATTAAAAAGATGAATACAAACATACAGTCCCAGGATAGTATGTAGTGAGCCGCGATAGCTCAGTGGTTAATGAACTGGACTACAAAGGACAAGGGGTAGGGTTCGATCCCAACCGACGGTTTCCGGGTTCACCCAGCCTTAAAATGGGTGCCGAATTTTTTTCTGGGATTGTAAAGCGGCACGGGCGTAACACCGACCACATTACCCCAAAAATCATGCGCTGAAGGTCTGTAAAATTGATGGTCACTAACACCATATTCCCTATACGCCGCCACTTGGCGTGACAGTGGTACTTTACTTTTTTTTACTATAGTATGTAGTGTTTTGACTATGACGCTTCTAGAAGACTTTATATTCAAACCACACAACTCCTAGAACGTAGTTCACTTTAAATATGAATAGTTAGGTCTTATCAGTTTGTTCAAGGCAGTAACGTTCAACAATGGGTACTGCATGTTAGAGATGTTAACACGTCCATCAGCATTATCATCAAGTACCGGGCCTGCTGGCGTAGGTGATCATGTCTCTCCACATTTCGATCTCGACAGTTATTTATAATTTCTGTTGTTGACCTTCTGCCAAGCCATTCTCTTAAGCTGTCTGGTATTTTTTTTCTCTTTGCTTCCCTCTATCTCTTCGTCCCTCAATTTTCCCAGTTGTTACAATATATTCCATTTGTTCTCTTCTCACTATATGGCCAAAAATGGCACTTCCATCATCGCAGCGAAATATGTGAGCATCTCTAAGTATTTATTCCATTTTATACAATACAAATTGTAATTAGTCTCCTGGAACTTTGACTTCAAATGTTGACGATTTTATTTAAGATAGGCCCACATTGTGTTGATATCGTAAGGAATATGGCAGAGTATAAAGAGAGCTTAGTTGTGGAAAAAAAGAAATCTGGTTTCAGAAATTATTATCAAACAGTAAATAAAATGCTACATATTTATGTTATTATTGCACAAGAAATAATGTTGGTAACACTTGTGTTTATTTTTTATGTTTTAACATACGAGTATATCATACGCCATAATAACATAATATAACAATAAAGCTTACAAATGACGTTTATTTTTGAGCAGTCTTTCCGTGTGGATTTATAAATCTCGTTTGTATTGAAAGATGAAGTAATGCGATCAACTGGTTCTTTATACTTCGGAAATGACAAAAGATAAAGTGGTCCATCTACGCTCACATTTAACTTTATCAACAAAAAAAAGTCTTCCATAATCAAACCAACATACATGTCCATAGTTTGTTTTACTAAATGAGAGTAGCAATATAAAGCTGTTTTGAGATACGAGATTTATAAAGGCAATTTCAACTATTTTCCTTCAGTTGATAGAATTTGCAAAACGAGTAAGTAACACGATTACTAAAGATCACACAAATGAATAAGAAATGATTAAAGTTGTGTAAATCACAAAATAATTGATGTTTTAATTTTTTGATGATTCCCACGCTTCGGGCAACGAAAAAAAAATAGAAAAAAAAACAAATCTAAAGTATTCAATAAAATCAGTCCCTGATGTTTGAAACGACAAAATGATGAAACACAGTTCTCCTCTCGAAAATTGCTAGAGGAATAGAAATGCTAATTGTGGAGGTACGAATCATAGTGAGGATCGAAGTATTAAATAATATAATAACAACAAGAATGTCCATTAACAAATAAAAAATGTCAACCCAAAATTATTATCGGAATATAACGTGACATTGTAGTAGAGTTTATCAATGTAGAATACCTCTTCACCCACCCTCCCTCACCCACCCCCCTCTTTTTTTCCCACCCGGTCGATCATCATCATTGAGTGCCATCTCCGCAACGAAGGTTAGCTACCATGGAGCGCCATTCTGCTGTCTCTTGCTTTGATGGTGCAGGTTGTCATAGGCTGATGTGTCTATCTTTTGATGTTACTCGTCTATATTAGACTTTGTCTGCCTCTACCTATTTTACCTTGCATTTTCCCTTCCAAGATTACTTTTACTAGGCTGCTGTGTCTTTTATCATGCCCCAAAAATCGCATTTGTCTTGTTTGAATTGTGTTTAGTAGTTCTCTTTTCATTTTTAGTTGTTTTAAGACTTCATCATTTGTTTTCTTTTCTTTCCATCCAATTCCACCTATTCTTCTAAATATCCAAATTTCAAAGGCTTCAATTCTCTGTTCTGTTTTCTTGTCTAATGTTCATGTTTCTGCGCCATATAGGAATACTGAGAAGATATAACATTTTGCTTTTCTTAGTTTTAGCCCTGGTGTTATTTATTGTGATATTAGTATATTTATCATGACATTAAAATTAATTTGTGCCATTCCTATTCTTTTGTTTATTTCAGTTGTACATTTTCCATCAATGGTTATTGTATATGCAAAGTAGTTGTAGTTCTGAACTCCCCGGCGATATTCAGCGATATAATGATATTACACTTGTTAAGTAGCATTGTTCAAGAAGTCATTTACGCCAAAATGTTCACAGATATCATTATTTCTTGTCAGAGTTACAGAATATTAAGTAGACCAGTGACTGTAAGTAATGAAATTTAACCTGCCGTGAACATGAATGAGAAATTGTACTGTTCATTATACTTACCGCACTTTATTTTATGTATTTAATTCTGCATAGGCCTTTGACACGGGTCTAAATGTTACATTTTTCTTGTCTTGTAATCTACTGGTTTTTATTCATCAATATTACCAAGACTAAAACTATAATTATAAGTAAGGAAAAGACACAACATTTAGAAGTGGGTTTCGAAGTAGGTAGAAATAACCTACAAAGGTGTATAGCAATCTTGGACATCGTGGAAACACAGAAGAATGGGGAAAACTGGATGGAAGGGAAAAGGTGGCAAACCGTGTAGTTTGTAATCAGCTGAAAATGAAAAAAGAGAATGTTAACATACTTTGTAAAAGATAACTGATATTTATATATTTAGTCCGGCTTGTTGCAGGAGCTACTGAGTTAAGTGCTCTGTGCACACCGTGAGCGGTGTGTCTCATTCGTTTTGATCATGTTTCGATATTCCATTGTTTACGATAAATGATGATATCGTATGACCGGGAACAGTTGGCTGTGTTCACTTTCTGCGCGGTTTCTCCTTTTGTCTTCTGGCGTGTGCTGAGACTGCTACGATGGGGACTACAGTTACCTTTCTTTGTTTGGGAGATCAGATATTAATTCGGATGATTACGCTGGTCCGGGCGGTTGAGCAATTATGGATTTTAATTTGTTTGCAGTGATACCGGGGCCTTCCATAATCAAATAACCAAATAACTGATATTTTTGTAACATTTGAAGAGACACAATGCTCTACTAAAAGTCATCTTGAAAAGAAATGCACTAGGTAAATAATGAAGCAGAAACAGACCAAGATTAAAGTTGACTGATACAAGTTTGACAAACGCACACCATGAAGACAAGTAGAAGAGTATAATGTCGCTCCATGGTAGTCAGCCTTCAGAATGGAGACGGTACCCAATATATGAATGAATACTACTGTTTTTGCTGTTTTGCGATTCAGAGGAGGACCGTTTCTTTTCCTGATCTTCACTATTTTTGAACTTTAATTTGTTGACATTCAAGTTTACATTTTTGTTCTTTCACTTCATTTGCCCATCTTTTTCTTTTGGTTATTTGTTTTGCTTGGCGGTCTAATTGTTTTCGTGTAATACACTCCATCAGAAGCTTGCTCAGATTTAATTCTGTTTAGATCACAGTTCTTTCTTACTGAAACTTTAGTTCATGTGCTCATTTGTGTCTGTGCATAAAGGTAACATTCACTTGAACATTATTAGTAGCCTCCGTCAGTCATAGTTGAATATGGATTTTTGTAGCGCCCCTAGAAAAGTTTGTATTTTTGTTTTCATTTCTTTCGCCAAGTATTCTCTTTTACTATGAATCGGTCTGCTTCTTGTTTGAGTTATAGCTTTAGAGTGTGTTTCCAAAGATTGCAGTCAGCAGCTATTTCTTCCCATGCTGCAGGGTTGATGTTCAGAGTACTCATGTCACGTTTACACACGTCTATAAATTGAAGTTTTGGGCGCCCCCTATTCCTTTTGCTCTCTGCTAGTTGTCCGTAGAGTATATCTTTTGGTATTCGGCCATCTTTTTTACGATGTACATGGCCAAGTCAGCGTGATCTACCTTATTTGATCAGCATGTAGATGATCGGGAGGTCTGTGCGAGTCATGACCTCCACGTTTGTCACTTTATCCTTCCAGGTGATACCAAGAATACGGCGCAGACATCGCATATAGAATGCATTTAGCCTTCTCTCCTGCTTTATATAAGTTGTCCAAATTTCGCTGCCATATAGAATACTAATTATGCAAGCATTGTAAACTGCGTCTTTTGTTTTAATTGTCAATTTGTTATTGTATATATATATATATATATATATATATATATATATAAATATATATATATATATATAAATATATATATATATATGTATATATGTATATATATATATGCATTATATATTGCTCTCTCAAAGCGATTTGAAGAAGCTGTATTATTAAATGTTGAAAATTATGTGGTTAAAAAAGCAGAATATTATGCCACTGAAAGAAATGTAAAGCGCCACGTTACGCCAAGTGGCGTATAGGGAATATGGTGTTAGTGACTATACATTTTACAGACCATCGGCACATGTGTTTTTTATGCCACTGAAACTCAAATTCATTATCTTTGATAATTTGGGCATTAACTGTAACACATAATTGACACATAAATAAATATTGACTGCATCTAAAAATGTTATGTTTTATTTGTTGGTTTCACAAATTTAAACCACTTCAATAAAAGGAAACACATGAATCGAGCGGAATTCTGTTAAATTTCCAAGAATATAATTAGAATGCCACTTTTATATAAAAATAGACAGCTGTAAGATGTTCACAAAATATATTCCTTATTCAAAGCAAGAGATGGATGATGTTATAAACATCGGGTTTCTCCAGACCTCAATTGTTATACTAGCTCTTCCAGATTTATTTATAGCTTCCCTTACACATTCCTCTACGAGGGTTTTTCTATGATAATTCTTTTTTTTTTTTTTCAAAAATTGCCAATTTCTAACAATAATAATTGCCCTTCAATGCCTGGACCCGAAAGGGAGCAAATAATGTGTGGTACAGTTCCCTCCCAGGCATGTCGGTAAGAGGCGATTAAGAAGGGTTGGGCATGAGACTGGCTATCCTGTAGTACTAGTAGCCCCTCGTCTGTCGTAGTTGACTTTGGATTTTTCAGCGCCCCTAGATGTTTTTTTTTTCTTTTTTTTTCGCCGTGTAGTCTCTTTTTATATGAATCTGTCTGTTTCTTGTTTGAGGTGAACCTTTAGAGTGTGTTTCCAGAGATTGCTGTCTGCAGCTATGTCTTCCCAGGCTGTAGAGTTTATGTTCAGTGTCTTAATTTTCTTGGTTGTTGGTTTCACTTGTGTGGCAAGTGTGGATGGTATTCTGTCGACACAAGAATAGCGAAGCTGGACTGTCCTTTTCAGGGAGCGAGCTTGGACAGACAAAGAAAGAGACAAGTTGTTGCCCATACAACATGTTTCTTCTTTCCACGCAGCCGAGCGATCCAAAGGTCTGGCAGGGCAAGAACAGTTTGATGTCAACTGCGCTGCAGCAATTGCAGATCAATGTTGAAACCAACACTGAACTACATTAGGGACTCCACTTCCGGATTTTTCCTCAGGGTAAAGGTAAAGTACGAGACTTGAACCGGCGTCTTAGCACGCGAGTTTCCACCCATATGTGCTCGGCCGCCTATCAAGAAATGTTCGGAGATTTCTGTATAGTGTCGCCTCAAGCATCGAAACTCAGATGCGAGGCGACATTCCTCACCTTCCCAGGGTAATACCCTGGTACCCATTTCTGCCAACGGCTGGGTCGACCGTGGGGGTATTTTTTTTTCCAACCACGAGTACAACTCACACTGCTCCCAGCGGGAATCGAACACGGGTTGTCCGAACGTCGGTAGTCCAGTGGGGTGGTTTTCCCAACTAGGCTACCGAGGCCCTCAGGGTTTACTCCCGAAGTCTATTCCATGAACAGGTACTAGCCATCGAGGGTTTATAATCGGAATTGACCTTCTCCTAGATGCGTTGCTATTTTTAGGCTAACGGGTCGCATCTACCCGGGGAGGAGGTTAGGGCGCCTCCGATTCGCCGACGATGCGTCATAGGGCATTTGGGGCATTTTGTAGAATTAGCTGCAGCTATCATGTACTGCAAATAAAATAAATCCTAAAGACATCACATGCATTCACAAAAGTCAGAAAATAGGTCAAACCGGTAAAATAGATGCATGTACTCGAAAAGCTGCACACACAAATCTACGAGTGAAGATATAACATAACAATCTAGTCTAGAATATATTGAATATAAGTTAAATGGTTTAGACACCAAAAACGAATGAAATATATGCAGCCTGCAGCTCCAGCGTTTTACATGAAAACATCCGGCTACAGAGCAAAATGGAAACCCAGAAGTAGATAGAGAGATGTAATCACGGAGACGTTAAGTAAATTTGGCATGACAACAATTGAAGTTAACGAATATCAAGGTCACACAATACACAATTCACGTCTCTGCGACGCTAGGCGGCACAAGCATTTGAATTAATAATTATTGACAATTTTGTGATAGACGGAAGAGGTAAAGAAATTCAAAGAAAACAAAAGTCCATATATATATATATATATTCATATAGATATACATATCGATATACAGCGAGCCGCGATAGCTCAGTAGTTAGTGAACTGGACTACAAAGGACAAGAGGTAGGGTTCGATTCCAGCCGACGGCTTCTGGGTTCACCCAGCCTTAAATGGGTACCGGATTTTTTCTGTGAAAGTAAAGCGGTATGTGCGTAATACCGACCACATTACCCCAAAAATCATGTGCCGAAGGTCTGTAAAAATTATGGTCACTAACACCATATTCCCTATACGCCACTTGGCGTGAAGGAGGTACTTTACTTTTTTATATCGATATACATCGAGGGCACCATTAACATATTTCATGTTGGTTGTGATATGGTCCTTGACACTGTTCCAGGAATGCAGTTTAGAGATCTGAACATAATCGTATATGCATATACCACTAATATCTTCAGTAATAAAGTAAAGACGATGGTCATATATTGGACATATATATATATATTGGAATAGCAAAGCAAGCCTTCATGTGGGAAACAACAATTAAAAGGAAAAGAGGAAGACCCAGAGAGACACTGAGAAGAACATTGATGAGAGAGGGAGGCAAGAGCAGCAGGAATCGGCTTCCTCACTGAGATAGAGCTGCTTGCACAGAACAGAGACAAATGGCGAGATTTATTAAAATATCTTTAAAAGAATTGAAAACTGCCGGAATACAATTTTGATATACGCCCCATGCGCCGGCTACAGCTCGAAAGGTCAATAGATAGATAGATATGATTATTTAACTCTTGTGATAGTAACCAACAACGCAAACACATTTTATTTGTTGAAACATTCTCAATTTATTTTCATTCCATATATCTACCACTTGTTCCTACTACATGTTCTTTCTTATACTTCGGTATTTGCTGTCACTATGTATTATTTGTACAGATGTGATTAAATATTGATGATATACTTTGTCAAATGCACTGGCGTGATCTATATGACATTAGTCAAGATCCGTTTTCATGAACAAGGTTCTTTCATCAAATGATCACAAATTGCTTAATTCATTGTTCTTAAACTAACGTTCAACAAGTTCATATTTCAACATCACTATTTAAAAAAAAAAATTCTAATCATGATTACAATTATTCTAGAAATATTTTAGTCACGTGACACCTCCGACTAACTGTGCTATGCTTCTCACATTCAGCGGCACCATATTTTTGTGTGTGGAACTGTGAATATAGAATATATTAGATTACCCGCCATATCTTGGGTTACAGATGTCATTATTTAACTCCTTCGGCACGTTTCAACGCAATGTGTGTCATGCCGGTTTTGGCAGCCTTCGTTTCGCCGCACAGTGCATCACTCTAAATTTGATTAGAGTGAATCGTCATCATACCATTTTTTTTGTATATGTCTTGTATCATCTTGGTGTTGGTGAAATCTAATATCTTGTTCAGTTATCGAACAGTTCATATATGCTATGTTATATGTTATATATATATATATATATATATATATATATATATATATATATATATCGAACTAATTGTCGATGCAATTTGCAATGGGAGTCAAAATTTAAATTATAAATGAATTTCAATGCTCGTAGTAAAAGAAAATAAATTCAAGTGTTCTTGTGTTTGATTTAGAACAGGTTTGTTTGTGACTTAAGAAAGTTCAAAACACGTGAGATGCGATGCTAGAGAAAAGTAACAAACAACACAAGAAGACAGAATACTAAATGAAACCATAACAACAATGGTAGGAACAAAATCCTGCCAAGTATATATATCGAACAACAACTTCAATGGTATGGCCACCTGGTCAGCATGAATCCACACCAGTCACAATCAAGGACGTTCTTCTCGAGAATGCATGGGAAAAACCAAGAGGAAGACCGAGAAGAAGAAGATAGATGCAGTGACAGAGACATGTAACAACAAAGGAAAATCACTAATTCAGACAGTCCGAGCAGCGCAAGAACGACAAATGATATATAAACCACGACACCTTTTCAGTGCCAGTGAGAAAGAGAACAGAAGAAGAAGATATATGAGTATGTAGATTTATTCTAAAAACCATGAACAATTTTGTCTCTGAAATCTCTTTCGTTAAATTGTTAAAACTTTCCTTACGAAAGAGTTAAATTTGTTACTATCTATATACCAAAACCATCCATAGCTTTCATCTCCTCTCTAATATTGTTACCTAATCCAGGCACACAGACATAAACGTACAATCAGGAGAACGGGAAATAGTCAGAGTATCTACCATATAATCTAAGGTCCAACAGTGACACTCTTTATTTCAAAACATATCATTGCAATTACACGGTATGGAAATCAACATCAACAAAACAGAAGTCATGAATGTCGCCAAAAATAAACAGAACATCAACATAACTGTAGAAGGCGGACAACTAAAACAAGTAGAGAAATTCAAATACCTAGGAAGCCTAATGACAAACGATAATTCTCAAACAGCAGAGATAGAATCAAGATGCGACAAAGCTTGTCAAATCATTGGACAGTTATCACCACTATTGTCCAACAAGGAAATAACTCTGGAGACAAAACGAGCACTATACAAAACAATCTTCATCCCAACGTTGTGCTAACAATAACCAGACCTGGACCCTAGATGGAAGAACAATAAGACAAATAACCTCTACAGAGATGAAATGTGTTAGACGAATGACAGGAAACAGTCTGAGAGATAAGATCAGGAATGAGATCAGAAATGAAGAACTGAGAAAAAAGCTAGGAATAGCCCCCGCCATAGAATATATAAGGAAACAACAGATAAAATGGTTTTGGCCACGTGACAAGGCAGAAAGATCAAAACGCAACGAGCCATCAACAAACATTTTGAGAACACCAGACCCAAGGGTCGACCACGAAAAAGATGGATCGATGAAATATTAGAAGCTCTAGGAAACATAACAACAGCAGAGGCGAACAGAAGAACAAAAGACCGCAAATTATATCTCCCCTCGACGCTGAAAGGCAGATGAGGAAGGAAAGAAAGAAGAATTACGTGGTATCTAATTTATGATGACAGCAACAAATTTGCCAGGCAATATCAGCACTGGTGAATATAATCCGATAATCTACGCATAGATATACCACGAATTAATATAAACTATTAGTTATAATTCTATTGACCTTTCGAGCCGTAACCGGCCCATAGGGCGTAGACCAAGATACGCCTTCTCCTATATGAATTTTTGTTCTAGCAGTTTTCTTTTAAAGATATTTTATCAAATCTCGCCATCTGTCTCTGTTCTGTGCAAGCAGTTCTATCTCATTGAGGGAGCCGACTCCTGCTGCTCTTGCCTCTCTCATCAATGTTCTTCTCAGTGTCTCCCTGGGTCTTCCTCTTTTTCTTTTACCTGTTGTTTCCCATATGAGGGCTTGCTTTGCTATTCGATTATTATCTCTTCTCATCACATGTCCAACATATGACCATCGTCTTTTCTTTATTACTGAAGATATTAGTGGTTGATTGGCGATTTCTCTAATTTCCTCGTTCGTTTTGAATTCGTTCCACGCTATACCAAGTATTTTCCTTAGACATTTATTTTCGAATGCGTTCAACTTTGTTTCTATATCTCTTGTTGTTTTCCAGCTTTCACACGCATACGTAAGGGTTGATAGTATATTTGATTTGAATAGCCTAAGTTTTGTGTTTGTGCTAATGAGTTTTGATTTCCACAACTTTTCAAGGCTTCTGAAAGACATTGCTGCTTTAGCTATTCTGATTCTAATTTCTTTGCTCGTATCCCCTTCTCGATCAATGTGACTTCCAAGATAGATAAAGTGATCGATCTCTTCTACTGGTTTGTTTTCATGTATATTTTGTCACTTGTTGGAATTAAACTTTTCATGACTTTTCATAAGTTATAATTACATCATTCACATTGTTAAGTTGGAACGATAGTCTTGTGAGATGAGGTCTGTACATGAATTAAACATCACATTTATGGTGGTGTGTTTACTACCATGTTCCGATAAAAGATAAGATTATGCGGATGTGTATGATGTAATCGTGTATCAAACATTTGATGAAAGAGTTAACACAAAGAGAAGAACTGTGAAAGTGATAGGAAACAGAGGTATAGCTGAATTGTTGACGTCAATGAAATGGCTGGTACGGTGTCAGAAATCAGTGCAATTTGTTGCGTAATTCGAACATTTAAGACAAACTGTATTTTTATGATATTTTTCTTAATGTGTCGGCTTTCAAATGGTGAGTCCACTTCTAAAACAGAGCCCACTTCTAATACTGAGTCCACTTCTAATACTGCATCCACTTCTAATACTGGGTCCAATTTTAATACTGAATTGACTTCTAATACTCGGTCCACTACTAATACTGAGTCCACTTCTAATGATGAGTCCACTTCTAATACTGAGTCCACTTCTAACACTAAGTCTACTTTTAATACTGGGTCCACTTCTACTACTGAATCCACTTCTAATATTGGGTCCACTTCTAATACGGTTTTCACTTCTGATACTGATTTCACTTATAATACTGAGTCCACGTCTAATACTGAGTCCACTTATACTACTGAGTCCACGTCTAATACTGAGTCCACTTATACTACTGAGTCCACGTCTAATACTGAGTCCACTTCTAATACTGAGTCCACTTCTAATACTGAGTCCACTTCTAATACTGAGTCCACTTCTAATACTGAGTCCACTTCTAATACTGAGTCCACGTCTAATACTGAGTCCACTTCTAATACTGAGTCCACTTCTAATACTGAGTCCACTTCTAATACTGAGACCATTTCTAATATTCTCTCTCTCTCTCTGCGATCAGGACTCAATCAGAGTAGGATTCCAGACTCTCACATGAAGACAGCTGTCACTTTAAGTGAAATGACATCATAATTAAAGTCAATTATTGTGTTAGATACACTCTGCTTGAATACGTGTTAAAATGTTGCGCCAGTGGCCCAGTGCATCCGATTTCAGCAAGTATTTTGTTCAGGTTTGCTTTCCTTAATTTCTAATACTGAGTCCACTTCTAATACAGCATCCACTTCTAATACTGGGTCCACTTCTAATACTGCATCCACTTCTAATACTGCATCCACTTCTAATACTGGGTCCAATTTTAATACTGAATTCACTTCTAATACTGGGTCCACTACTAATACTGAGTCCACTTCTAATGATGAGTCCACTTCTAATACAAAACCCACTTGTAAAACTGAGTCCACCTTAAACCACACATGGCACCTCGTGGGTTATTGCTGGAAGAATTTGTTGAAACATGTTTTCTAAAACTTCAACCAAGTAGTGGATCCAATCACTTCAGTGAATGCTTGAAGTCTTTGTTTATTTGCTTCATACACTTTCAGTATATAAGAGAAACGAGCAACTGAAGTCTACAAGATCCAATCACTTCAGTGAATGCTTGAAGTCTTTGTTTATTTGCTTCATACACTTTCAGTATATAAGAGAAACAAGCAACTGAAGTCTACAAGATCCAATCACTTCAGTGAATGCTTGAAGTCTTTGTTTATTTGCTTCATACACTTTCAGTATATAAGAGAAACGAGCAACTGAAGTCTACAAAATCCAATCACTTAAAAGAATGCTTGATTTCTTTGTTTATTTGCTTCATACACTTTCAGTATATAAGAGAAACGAGCAACTGAAGTCTAGAAGATCCAGTTACTTAGGCGATCTATTAAACAACATTTGATTCATATTTTGATACTAAAACATTTACATTAAGTATTTTCTTGCAAAATTAAACTTAAGCATGCTGTCTTTATAGTATCATCAACCTGACGGTAATGTGATGGTTGACTTCAGAAAGGTAAACAAATATTTGAGAAAATAGTGACTAGATGTGATAATGTATAATAGTGGTGATGCTAATTACATTTATTATACATTGATTGAAGTTGTCATGCGAAAAGAATCCATCGAAATGGATTGTCCTTCCACAATATTCTATCTAAAGTGCTTCGTATCAGTTCTGTTGTTGACAGTTTTCCATGCCATGACACCAAGCTATCTAGTATTTTCTCTCATTGTCGTCCACGATATCTCTTTCCTTGTATTTTGCCAGTTGTAACCAAGTGTTCCAACTTTCCTCTTCTCATGATGTGCCCAAAAAATCTTGATTGTTTCTTTCGGATGTTTTTTTTTACAAGTTCCCTTTTTGTGTTGGCCTATTTGCAAATTTCTTCATTGGTATTTTTAGCTGTCCAAGAGAACGTTCAACTTTCTTCAGAGAAATACCATCTCTATGGCCTCTAATCGTCTTTTCATTTGTTTGTCTAATACATAAGAAAACCATAACAGACAAAATTAATGGAAAGAAGATCCAAAGTAAAACCAAGAGAAAAAAAGTTTTGAACAGATTATCCAAACGGGACAACAAAAGAGAACCGACTCAAATTATAACATGTAGGAATGGCCGAGTGATGTGGGGATGAGTCAGTCTGCTCCAACTCGAACATTTATTGCTCAACGTTAGAAGGGCTGTCATTGGAAACCTCTTCTAATTTTATACGTTTTCCTCATGGTTTTAAAAGCGAAAGATTGGTAATATTTTTCTGTTGATAGATATCAGTGTCTAATGATTTCGTAACTTCAGGTAGTTTAATAATAATTATAGAGCAATCAAATTTGAGTTTGAGAAAAGTTATTTCGCTGGTTAGTCAGGGTGATCAAATAAGGCTCAGATGCTATGGGTTCAAGGTCATTCAGTGAAGTAGGTATTTCTAAGAAATATAAAGTAGTTGGGGCAAAAACTAAGAATTGCAAAATGTGACATCTTCTCAATATTCCTGTACGGTGCAGAAACATGGGCATTAGACAAGAAAACAGAACAGAAAATTGAAGCTTTTGAAATGTGGATTTATAGAAGAATAGGTAGAATTGGATGGAAAGAAAAGAAAACAAACGATGAAGCTTTAAAACAAATAAAACTTAAAAGAGAACTACTAAACACAATTAGAACAAGACAAATGAATTTTTTTGGGACATGTTAAAAGACACAACAGCCTAATAATAGTAATATTGGAAGGGAAAATACAAGGTAAAAGAGGCAGAGGCAGACCAAGACTGACGTGGACGAGTAACATCAAAAGATGGACACGTCAACATATGACAATCTGCACCATCTAAACAAGAGACAGAGTGGAATGGTGCTCCATGGTAGCCAACCGTCGATGCGGAGACGACAATCAGTGATGTTGATGATGATGTACGCGAAGAAGGGAAACTGAGGAAGTCTCTTGTTCATGGTAGAGGGTTGAGTCAAACTTCGTTCGTTTGAGTGTATGGGCAGGTTTGACACGCCGAGAGACAACCTGGGAACGACTGCCAAATTGTTGTTAGATAGCTAGAATTATCATTATCATCATGTGACATACCGGTTGGCGTAGGCGATCATGTCATTCCACAGTCTTCTATCCACAGTGCATCGTATCAGTTCTGTTGTTGACTGTTTGCCATGCCATGACACAATGATACCCAGTATTTTCTCACTATGTCGTCCACGATCTCTCTTTCCTTATATTTTGCCAGTTATAACCAAGTATTCCAAATGTCCTGTTCTCATGATGTGCCCGAAAAATGTTGATTGTTTTTTATGATGTTTTAAGGGGCTCCTTTCTTGTGAATTCCTTCTTTGAGAATTTCCTCATTTGACTTTTTAGCTATCCAGGGAACTTTCAACATTCTTCTGAAAAATCCTATCTCTGTGGCCTCTAATCGTCTTTTCATTTGTTTGTCTACTGCCCATGATTTGCATCCATAGGTCATAATTGGTTCTATATAGCACCGACGAACTCTCTTTCTCACTTCTGTTGACATAGATTTGTTGCCTAAGATATTTTCATTTTTTGAAATGCTAGTCTGCATTGTATTTCTGCAGTGCATCTTCCATCTGATGTTATTAATGTGCCTAAGTATTTCAAATGTTGCACTTGTTTCAGATGTGTCCTGTTTATTTGTATCCTGCATGATAGTGATGATTGTATTATCGATATGACCATTACTTATGTTTTCTTACTATTCATACATAGACCTTTTTGTTGCTTTCTTTTACTATTATGTATATCATTTCTTGTAGTTCATTCTCTGTCTCTGCTATTAAGACTTTGTCATCCGCTTAACGCAAATTATTTATGTTGTGCCCGTTGACTTTAATTCCCTTTGTATCTACTATTGATCTCATAATATTTTCGCTGTAAAGTGAAAACAAATCTGGCGACAGAATAAAAGCTTGAATTTCTGAATAGATCAATCCTTACTACAAGAAAGATGATAATGATCGAATTGTTGCGTCCACGTCGAACTGCGACGGAATGTGATAATAATCCAGTAGCGTTAATTATCTTAAGATGACTGTTTAACAGTCAATATGTGGTCATCATCCTTGAGTGCCGTCTCCGCATCAAAAACTAGCCACCATGGATCGCTACTCCTCTCTGTCTCTTGCTTTGATTGTGCAGTTTGTCTTAGGCTGACTTGTCCATCTGTTAATGTTACCTGTCCATGTTAGTCATGGTTTTCCTCTGGTTCTTTTATCTTGTATATTCCCTTCCAAGATTACTTTTAGTAAGTTGATGTGTCTTTTAACATGTACCAACAATTTCATTTGTATTGTTTGAATTGTATTTAGTAGTACTCCTTTCAATTTTAATTATTCAGACTTCTTCAATTGTTTTCTTTTCTTTCCATCCAATTTTACATATTCTTCTACAAATCTACATTTTAAAGACAACATGTGTTAAGATTAGCGACTTCGATAGACAAAAGCTTTGATACTAATGATACAATAGAGATAAGACTTTCACATTTAGCAATGATAATATAGAGATACGACTTTCATGTTTAGCAATGATACGATAGAGATATGACTTTCATGTTTAGCAATGATACAATAGAGATAAGACTTTCACATTTAGCAATGATAATATAGAGATAAGACTTTCATGTTTAGCAATGATACAATAGAGATAAGACTTTCATGTTTAGCAATGATACGATAGAGATATGACTTTCATGTTTAGCAATGATACGATAGAGATATGACTGTCATGTTTAGCAATGATACGATAGAGATATGACTTTCATGTTTAGCAATGATACGATAGAGATATGACTTTCACATTTAGCAATGATACGATAGAGATATGACTTTCATGTTTAGAACATATACTATAGTGATAGCCTGTAATGATTAAAATGAAAATCAAACTAAAGAGAAACAAGCAAAAGTCTAATTCATCAAACAAATCCACTAGATATAACAGCCATAAATCAAAAAGATTTTAAAGATACCCATACAATACATGTAAAAAACACATACCAGAAGCTGCTAGAAGAAAGAATTTAACAATACAGAAGAGAAAATCCTGATTAAAAAGTAACAACCAAATGGCAATGCATAAAGAAAAGCATACAAGAAACCTGCGACACCTTACCCAAAAGAGAAAAGAACAAAAAAACAAAAATGGAAAACTAACACCATCTTAGAAAAAATGGAAGAAAGGTGAAAAGCGAAGAACACTGCCCAATACAATAAAATACATAATGAGAAACGCAAAATGTGCAAAAAGGCAAAAGAAGACTGGCTCAGCCAAAAATGTATAGAAATTGAAACTATGGAAAGCAAACAAGACTTAAGACGAATGCACACAGAAATAAAAAGAATGACTAGTAACAATAAAAAAGCCACAGAAGGTGGATGCATTGCAGACAAAAAAGAAAAAATGCTAACAGTCAATAAAGATATTATAGATGGATTGCAGGAATATATAACAGAACTATTTCAGGATCAAAGGGACAAGAAACACCAGTTATAAAATGTACATAAGGCTGTAAAATCTTAAAATCAGAGGTGGAAAAAAGCTATAAAAACAATGAAAAAGCAGCAGGACCTGACAGAATACAGATAGGGATGCTACAGGCACTAGAAGATTTTGGCATTGAAGTGATGACAGACATATATAACGACATATACCACACAGGATACATACTAAATGAACTAAAAACATCAACTTTCGTTTGCATTGCATAACAAGAATGGTGCAGTTGAATGCAGTGACTTTAGAACAATAAGCCTAATGAGCCATGTTACAAAAATCATGCTGAAAGTTATACACGGAAGGATTCATAATAAAATCAATAATGAATTAGATGAGCAGCAATTTGGATTTAGGAAAAATAGCGGGCCAAAAGAAGCCATTTTCTGCATGAGAACATTAATCGAAAAATACACAGAATTAACAAACCAGTATATGCCTGCTTCATAGATTACACCAAAGCTTTTGATAGAGTACACCACAAACAACTTATAGAATGCTTAAAAGAGATGTATCTAGATGAATTGGACATACGAATAATGTTTAATCTATACTGGGAGCAAACAGCAATAATAAAATATAACAAAGAGAACTCTACACTAATGGATATAAAAAGAGGAGTAAGACAGGGATGCATCCTATCACCAAGCTTGTTCAATCTATACACTGAGCACATTTTTAAAAACATCATAGAGATGCCAGGCCTACAAATTAATAGAAAGATAATCAATAACCTGAGATATGCTGACGATACTGTACTACTAGCAGAAAATCCTCAAGATATACAACAATTACTTAATGAAATAAACATGACAAGCAAAAAATATGGACTAGATATGGATATCAAAAAGACTAAATCTATGATAATAAACAAAGAAGATACTCAAAACCCACAAGTGGATATACAAATTGAAGGAATAGACCTGGAGACAGCTCAGAACTACAACTACCTTGGACATACTATAACCAGTGATGGAAAATGTACAACTGAAATAAACAAAAGAATAGGAATGGCAAAACGTAATTTTAATGTCATGAAGGACATACTAACATCAAAACAAATAACACCAGGGCTAAAACTAAGAATATCAAAATGTTACATATTATTAATATTCCTATATGGTGCAGAAACATGGACATTGGACAAGAAAACAGAACAGAGAATTGAAGCCTTTGAAATGTGGATATATAGAAGAATAGGTAGAATTGGATGGAAGGAAAAGAAAACAAACAATGAAGTCTTAAAAACAACTAAAATGAAAAGAGAACTACTAAGCACAATTCAAACAAGACAAATGCGTTTTTGGGGCATGTTAAAGAAACAACAGCCTACTAAAAGTAATCCTGGAGGGGAAAATACAAGGTAAAAGAGGCGGAGGCAGACCAAGACTAACATGGACGAGTAACATCAACAGATGGACATATCATCCTATGACAACCTGCACCATCAAAGCAAGAGACAGAGCAGAATGACGCTCCATGGTAACCATCCTTCGTTGCCCAGAAGGCACTCAATGATGACGATGACTATAGAGATAAGACTTTCAGATTTAGCAAATGTACAAAAGAGATAAGAATTTCACATTTAGCTATGATACGACAGAGATAGGACTTTCACAATTAGCGAAGATACAATAGAGATACGATTTTCACATTTAGCGAAGATACAATAGAGATAAGATTTTCACATTTAGCAATGATGCAATTGAGAGAAAACTTTCACAATTAGCAATGATACGACCGAGATAAAACTTTCACATTTAGCACTGAAACGATAAAGATAGGACTTTCACATTTAGCACTGAAACGATAAAGATAGGACTTTCACATTTAGCAATTATACAATAGAGATAAGAATTTCACATTTAACAAATATACGATACAGATAAGACTTTCATATTTAGCAATGATACGTTAGAGATAGGACTTTCACATTTAACAAATATACAATAGTGATAAAACTGTCATATTTAGCAAAGATACGATAGAGATAAGACTTTCATATTTAGCAATGATACGATAGAGAAACGTGTTTCATATTTGACAATGATACGTTAGAGATACGACTTTCACATTTAGCAAATATACAATAGTGATAAGACTTTCACATTTAGCAATGATACGATATAGATAAGACTTTCACATTTAGCAATGATAAGATAAAGATAAGACTTTCACATTTAGCAATGTTACGATAAAGATAAGACTTTCACATTTAGCAATGTTACGATAAAGATAAGACTTTCACATTTAGCAATGATACGATAAAGATAAGACTTTCACATTTAGCAAATATACAATATTGATAAAACTTTACATTTATCAAAGATACGATAGAGATATGACTTTCACATTTAGCTATGATATGATAGATATAAGACTTTCATATTTAGCAATGATACGATATAAATGAGACACTCATATTTAGCAATGATACCATAGAGATAAGTCTTTCACATGTAGCAATGATACGACCGAGATAAAACTTTCACATTTAGCAATGTTACGACCGAGATAAAACTTTCACATTTAGCAATGTTCCGACCGAGATAAAACTTTCACATTTAGCAATGTTCCGACCGAGGTAAAACTTTCACATTTAGCAATGTTCCGACCGAGATAAAACTTTCACATTTAGCAATGTTACGAAATGAATAAAATCTTTCTTTTTTTCCTCAGCTTTTCAATGTACTGAATAATGTACTAACTGTAAGTGAAACGATATATAAAACATCATCGTCATCATTATGTGCCACACCGGTTGGCGTGGGTGATCATGTCCTCCACAATCTTCTATCTACAGTGCATTGTATCAGTTCTGTTGTTGACTGTTTTCCACGCCATGACACCAAGCTACCCGTTATTTTCTCTCTTTGTTTTCAGCGATCTTTATTTCCTTTTGTTTTGCCAATTGTAACTGTGTTAAGTCATCTCTGGTAATTGCAATGCGCAACGTTTCTCTCAGTCTTCTTTATTTTCTTTTGCCTGATGGTTTCCACAGGATGGAAATGTCTCCCTTTATTCATTCTCACAATATGGTCGAGACATTTTCAACGTCTTTTCTTATAAAGCTCCACAGGTATCCCCGTTTAGAATCGTCTCTTTTCGGGTCTGAGTTTTAACATACCCAATGAGAATAGGTAATAACCTAGTTTCTAGTCTTATTGAAGAAAAAAGATGATAGCGATATGTGTTCGTGTACTTTGATAGACGATGCAATTTAGTGTGCACCATAACGACGTAATGAATGGGCCACTCCCCAGGCAGTGAAGCCAAAACAAAAATGAAATAAAAGAAAGCAGCCAAAACATAATATGTCCAAAACATGAGTTATTTCGTCAGCTCAGTACGAAATGGGGAAGGCTAAACATGTGATGTGGTTTTATAGAAGAATAGGTAGAATTGGAGGGAAAGAAAATAAAATAAATGTTGTAGTCTTAAAACAACTAAAAATGAAAAGAGAACTACTAAACATAATTCAAACAAGACAAATGCGATTTTTGGAGCATGTTGAAAGACACAAGAGCCAACTAAAATTAATCTTGGTGGGGAAAATGCAATCTAAAAGAAGCAGAAGCAGACCAAGACTAACATGGAGGAGTAACATCAAAAGATGGGCAAACCAGCCTTTGACAAGCTGCAGCATCAAAGCAAGAGAGAGAGAGTGGAATGCCGCTACAAGGTAGCCAAACGTTTTGCGGAAATGGCACTGGATGATGATGATGATTATGATCATGATGATGATGATGATGAAACGAGAGATAGTCAAACAACGACCACCGTTTGTATTTAACAGACCTAATGAGAATATATGTAAGGATATATGTGTATCATTAACATTTGTTTTATCTCTTTCATTTTCTTCACATTCTCTTGTACTCGTTCGAGTGTCGAGGGAGATGCAAAGTTCTATTCGTTTCGCACTTTTGGCGAATTAAGCTATTGCCAGTTGATGCTACTTTAGCATTTCTTTGACGATGTCTGCCCATCTTTCTCTTGCACTTCTCTCTCCCTGCTTCTATTTTAATATATGCATTTTTATGGTAATGCATTTTTCGGCATTTTTCTAGATGGTAAAGCAGGTTATTTGTTGTTATATGTGGTTAAAAGGAGAATTGTAAAATTATTACATGATCATCATCATGTGCCATACCGGTTGGCGTAGGTGATTATGTCCCTCCACAATCTTCTATCTACAGTGTATCGTATCAGTTCTGTTGTTGACTGTTTTCCATGCCGTGACACCAAGCTATCCAGTATTTTTTTCTCTTTGTCGTCCGCGATCTCTCTTTCCTTTTATTTTGCCAGTTGTAACCAAGTATTCTAACTTTCCTCTTCTCATGATGTGCCCGAAAAAAAATGTTGATTGCTTCTTTCTGATGTTTTTTAAGAGCTCCCTTTTTATGTTGCTCTCTTTGAGAACTTCCTCATTGGTCTTTTTAGCTGTCCAGGGAACTTTCAACATTCTTCTGAGAAATCCAAATTACATGATACATGTTTATAAAAATGCTAAAATCATAGCTTTTTTTAAAATAACGAGCTGTGATGAACATATCATTCTACAAAGAACACGCAACAGTATGATGATAACACGTATTTAAGGGTAAAAACTATTTAAACACGTACAGTTCAGCTCGCGTAATACCCGTGCTAACATAAGCACATAGGCTTGGAAATTCACTCAATTCACTCGATTCACTGAATTCACTCAATTCACTCGATTCACTCGATTCACTCAATTCACTCAATTCACTCAATTCACTCGATTCACTCAATTCACTCAATTCACTCACCAAATTAGTGTTTATCAATAGCATTATTATTTTCGTTCTATTTACTTTCCAGCTTTCTGAATGTTAGTGGAATGAAGGAAACGAATATATAACGTAGCCAGCAACGTTGCATGTCTTTAAAAGAAAACATTGAAATAATATATACTATAATCATAAAAGATATGAAAATAAGATAATGAAACTAATTATAAACCGATGTTAGTTGACTATTATTCTTCTACTTTTCTCTTTCACTGATGCCTAAAAGGTGAGGTGGTTTATATCATTTGTCGTTCTTGAGCTGCTCGAATTGTCTGAATTAGTGATTTTCATTTGTTGTTACATGTCTCTGTCACTGCATCTATCCATCTTCTTCTGGGTCTACCTCTTGGTCTTTTTCCATGCATTCTCGAGAAGAATGCCCTTGATGGTGATTGGTGAGGATTCATTCTGACCAGATGACCAAACCATTTAAATTGTTGTTGTTCTATATATTCTTGGCAGGGTTTTGTTCCTACTATTTTTCTTATGGTTTCATTTGGTATTCTATCTCTTCTTGTGTTGTTTGTTACTTTCCTCAAGCATCGCATCTCACATGTATTGATCTTTCTTAAATGTGATTTAGGAAGGGTCCATGTTTGACTTTCATAGCACAAAGTTGGTATGAAGATGCTATTTATCGTTTGTTGTTTAGCTGGCATAGAAATGTTTGGATGTCTTAACAATGGTGAAAGCTGGTATGTGACAGAATTTGCTATATTTGACAGCTGGTATGTGACAGCTATTTGCTATAGTTGACTATTAATTCACTTAAATTTCAGATTTCATTTTAGTGGCATACATCTCCAGCCTACAAACATCAATGAAAACAAATAAATACGTTTCTCTGGCGGTTCAAGCAATATATATATAACTCCACGCATAACCAGAGCAGTTGATGCCTCAAGCAAAACACAATAGATCCCTCAAGTAAAAGACAATAGATCCCTCAAGTAAAAGACAATAGATCCCTCTAGCAAAAGACAACAGGTCCCTCATGAAAAAGATAATAGATTCCTAAAGTAAAAGACAGTAGATCCCTCAAGTAAAAGATAATAGATCCCTAAAGTAAAAGACAATAGATCCCTCAAGTAAGATATAATAGATCAGTAAAGTAAAAGGCAAGTAGATCCCTCAAGTAAAAGATAGTAGATCCCTAACGTAAAAGGAAGTAGATCCATCAAGTAAAAGTAATAGATCCCTCAAGTAAAAAGCAGTAGATTCCAAAAGTAAAAGATAGTAGATCTCTAAGTATGGCAGTAGATCCATCAAGTAAAAGATAGAGGATCCCTAAAATAAAAGGCAGTAGATTCATAAAGTAAAAGATAGATCCCTAAAGTAAAAGGCATTAGATGCCTCAAGTAAAAGATAGTAGATTCCTCAAGTAAAAGATAGTAGATTCTTCACGTAAAAGATAGTAGATTCCTCAAGTAAAGGATAGTAGATTACTCAAGTAAAAGATAGTAGATTCCTCAAGTAAAAGATAGAAGATTCTTCACGTAAAAGATAGTAGATTCCTCAAGTAAAAGATAGTAGATTACTCAAGTAAAAGATAATAGAACCCTCAAGTAAAAGATATTAGATCTCTCAAGAAAAAGGCAGTAGATTTCTCAAATAAAAGGTAGTAGATTATTCACGTAAAAGATAGTAGATTCCTCAAGTAAAAGATAGTAGATTACTCAAGTAAAAGATAATAGAACCCTCAAGTAAAAGATATTAGATCTCTCAAAAAAAGCAGTAGATTTCTCAAATAAAAGGTAGTAGATTATTCACGTAAAAGATAGTAGATTCCTCAAGTAAAAGATAGTAGATTCCTCAGTAAAAGATAGATTACTCAAGTAAAAGATAATAGAACCCTCAAGTAAAGATATTAGATCTATCAAGAAAAAGGCAGTAGATTCCTCAAGTAAAAGATAGTAGATTACTCAAGTAAAAGATAGTAGATTCCTCAAGTAAAAGATAGTAGATTCCTCAGTAAAAGATAGTAGATTCCTTTAGTAAAAGATAGTAGATTACTCAAGTAGTAAGATATAGAACCTCAAGTAAAAGATATAGATCTCTCAAGAAAAAGGCAGTAGATTCCTCAAGGCAAAGACAATAGATGCCTCAATTAAAATATAGTAGATCTCTAAAGTAAAAAATAGTCATCATCATCATGTGCCATACCGGTTGGCGTAGGTGATCATGTCCCGATGCCTCAAGTAAAATATAGTAGATCTCTAAAGTAAAAAATAGTCATCATCATCATGTGCCATACCGGTTGGCGTAGGTGATCATGTCCCTCCACAATCTTCTGTCTACAGTGCATCGTATTAGTTCTGTTGTTGACTGTTTTACATGCCATGACACCAAGCTATCCAGTATTTTCTCTCTTTGACGCCCCCAATATCTCTTTCCTTTTATTTTGCCAGTTGTAACCAAGTATTCCAACTTTCCTCTTCTCATGGTGTGCCCGAAAAAATGTTAATTGCATCTTTATGATTTTTTTTAAGAGTTCCATTTTTATGTTGGCCTCTTTGAGAACTACTTCCTCATTGGTCTTTTTATCTGTCCAAGGAACTTTCAACATTCTTCTGAGAAATCCCATCTCTGCGGCCTCTAATCGTCTTTTCATGTGTTTGTCTACTGTTCATGATTCGCTTCCATAGGTCAGGATTGGTAAAAAATTAAAAGATAGTAGATCCCTCAAATAAAAGGTAGTATACGGCTCAAGTAAACGTTAGTAGATCCATAAAGTAAAAGATAGTAGATCCATAAAGTAAAAGATAGTAGATCCATAAAGTAAAAGGCACTAGATGTCTCACGTAAGAGATAGTAGATGCCTCAAGTAAAAGATAGTAGATCCATAAAGTAAAAGGCACTAGATGCCTCACGTAAGAGATAGTAGATGCCTAAAGTAAAAGGCAGTAGATTCCTCAAGTAAAAGATCATAGATCCATTGAGTAAAAGATAATAGATGCCTATAGTAAAATACAGTAGATCCCTCAAGTGAAAGGTAGTAGATTCCTCAAGTAAAGGACAGTATATCCTTGCAGTAAAAGATAGTTGATCCCTCAAGTAAAAGACAATATATCCCTCAAGTAAAGGACAGTAGATCCTTGCAGTAAAAGATAGTTGATCCCTCAAGTAAAAGACAATATATCCCTCAAGTAAAGGACAGTAGATCCTTGCAGTAAAAGATAGTTGATCCCTCAAGTAAAAGACAATATATCCCTCAAGTAAAGGACAGTATATCCTTGCAGTAAAAGATAGTTGATCACTCAAGTAAAAGACAATATATCCCTCAAGTAAAAGACGGTAGATCCTTGCAGTAAAAGATAGTTGATCACTCAAGTAAAAGACAATATATCCCTCAAGTAAAAGACGGTAGATCCTTGCAGTAAAAGATAGTTGATCACTCAAGTAAAAGACAATATATCCCTCAAGTAAAAGACGGTAGATCCTTGCAGTAAAAGATAGTTGATCACTCAAGTAAAAGACAATATATCCCTCAAGTAAAAGACGGCAGATCCTTGCAGTAAAAGATAGTTGATCACTCAAGTAAAAGACAATATATCCCTCAAGTAAAAGATAGTAGATCCTTGCAGTAAAAGATAGTTGATCACTCAAGTAAAAGACAATATATCCCTCAAGTAAAAGACAGTAGACCCCTCAAGTAAAAGATAGTAGATCCTTGCAGTAAAAGATAGTTGATCACTCAAGTAAAAGACAATATATCCCTCAAGTAAAAGACAGTAGACCCCTCAAGTAAAAGACAGTAGACCCCTCAAGTAAAAGACAGTTGATCCCTCAAGTAAAAGATAGTAGATCCTTGTAGTAAAAGACAGTCGATCCCTCAAGTAAAAGATAGTAGATCCTTGTAGTAAAAGATAGTTAATCTCTCAAGTAAAAGACAATATATCCCTCAAGTAAAAGACAATATATCCCTCAAGTAAAAGACAGTAGACCCCTCAAGTAAAAGACAGTTGACCCCTCAATTAAAAGACAGTAGACCCCTCAAGTAAAAGACAGTAGACCCCTCAAGTAAAAGACAGTAGACCCCTCAAGTAAAAGACAGTAGACCCCTCAAGTAAAAGACAGTAGATCCCTCAAGTAAAAGACAGTAGACCCCTCAAATAAAAGACAGTAGACCCCTCAAGTAAAAGACAGTAGATCCCTCAAGAAAAAGACAGTAGACCCCTAAAGTAAAAGACAGTAGATCCCTCAAGTAAAAGACAGTAGATCCCTCAAGTAAAAACAGTAGATCCCTAAAGTAAAAGACAGTTGATCCCTCAAATAAAAGATAGTAGACCCCTCAAGTAAAAGACAGTAGATCCCTCAAGTAAAAGACAGTAGATCCCTCAAGTAAAAGACGGTAGATCCTTGCAGTAAAAGATAGTTGATCACTCAAGTAAAAGACAATATATCCCTCAAGTAAAAGACGGTAGATCCTTGCAGAAAAAGATAGTTGATCACTCAAGTAAAAGACAATATATCCCTCAAGTAAAAGACGGTAGATCCTTGCAGTAAAAGATAGTTGATACCTCAAGTAAAAGACAATATATCCCTCAAGTAAAGGACAGTAGATCCTTGCAGTAAAAGATAGTTGATCCCTCAAGTAAAAGACAATATATCCCTCAAGTAAAGGACAGTATATCCTTGCAGTAAAAGATAGTTGATCACTCAAGTAAAAGACAATATATCCCTCAAGTAAAAGACGGTAGATCCTTGCAGTAAAAGATAGTTGATCACTCAAGTAAAAGACAATATATCCCTCAAGTAAAAGACGGTAGATCCTTGCAGTAAAAGATAGTTGATCACTCAAGTAAAAGACAATATATCACTCAAGTAAAAGACGGTAGATCCTTGCAGTAAAAGATAGTTGATCACTCAAGTAAAAGACAATATATCCCTCAAGTAAAAGACGGTAGATCCTTGCAGTAAAAGATAGTTGATCACTCAAGTAAAAGACAATATATCCCTCAAGTAAAAGATAGTAGATCCTTGTAGTAAAAGACAGTCGATCCCTCAAGTAAAAGATAGTATATCCTTGTAGTAAAAGATAGTTAATCCCTCAAGTAAAAGACAATATATCCCTCAAGTAAAAGACAGTAGACCCCTCAAGTAAAAGACAGTAGACCCCTCAAGTAAAAGACAGTTGATCCCTCAAGTAAAAGATAGTAGATCCTTGTAGTAAAAGACAGTCGATCCCTCAAGTAAAAGATAGTAGATCCTTGTAGTAAAAGATAGTTAATCCCTCAAGTAAAAGACAATATATCCCTCAAGTAAAAGACAGTAGACCCCTCAAGTAAAAGACAGTAGATCCCTCAATTAAAAGACAGTAGACCCCTCAAGTAAAAGACAGTAGACCCCTCAAGTAAAAGACAGTAGACCCCTCAAGTAAAAGACAGTAGATCCCTCAAGTAAAAGATAGTAGATCCTTGTAGTAAAAGATAGTTGATCCCTCAAGTAAAAGACAATATATCCCTCAAGTAAAGGACAGTAGACCCCTCAAGTAAAAGACAGTTGATCCCTCAAGTAAAAGACAGTTGATCCCTCAAGTAAAAGACAGTAGACCCCTCAGTAAAAGACAGTAGATCCCTCAAGTAAAAGACAGTAGACCCCTCAAGTAAAAGACAGTAGATCCCTCAAGTAAAAGACAGTAGACCCCTCAGTAAAAGACAGTAGACCCCTCAAATAAAAGACAGTAGACCCCTCAAATAAAAGACAGTAGATCCCTCAAATAAAAGACAGTAGACCCCTCAGTAAAAGACAGTAGACCCCTCAAATAAAAGACAGTAGACCCCTCAAGTAAAAGACAGTTGATCCCTCAAATAAAAGACAGTAGACCCCTCAGTAAAAGACAGTAGACCCCTCAAATAAAAGACAGTAGACCCCTCAAGTAAAAGACAGTTGATCCCTCAAGTAAAAGACAGTAGACCCCTCAAGTAAAAGACAGTTGATCCCTCAAGTAAAAGACAGTAGACCCCTCAGTAAAAGACAGTAGACCCCTCAAAAAAAAGACAGTAGACCCCTCAAGTAAAAGACAGTAGATCCCTCAAGAAAAAGACAGTAGACCCCTAAAGTAAAAGACAGTAGATCCCTCAAGTAAAAGACAGTAGATCCCTCAAGTAAAAACAGTAGATCCCTAAAGTAAAAGACAGTTGATCCCTCAAATAAAAGATAGTAGACCCCTCAAGTAAAAGACAGTAGATCCCTCAAGTAAAAGACAGTAGACCCCTCAAGTAAAAGACAGTTGACCCCTCAAATAAAAGACAGTAGATCCCTCAAGTAAAAGACAGTAGACCCCTCAGTAAAAGACAGTAGACCCCTCAAATAAAAGACAGTAGACCCCTCAAGTAAAAGACAGTAGACCCCTCAAGTAAAAGACAGTAGACCCCTCAAATAAAAGACAGTAGACCCCTCAAGTAAAAGACAGTAGACCCCTCAAATAAAAGACAGTAGACCCCTCAAGTAAAAGACAGTAGACCCCTCAAATAAAAGACAGTAGACCCCTCAAGTAAAAGACAGTAGACCCCTCAAATAAAAGACAGTAGACCCCTCAAGTAAAAGACAGTAGACCCCTCAAGTAAAAGACAGTTGACCCCTCAAATAAAAGACAGTAGACCCCTCAAATAAAAGACAGTAGATCCCTCAAGTAAAAGACAGTAGACCCCTCAAGTAAAAGACAGTTGACCCCTCAAATAAAAGACAGTAGACCCCTCAAGTAAAAGACAGTAGATCCCTCAAGTAAAAGACAGTAGACCCCTCAAGTAAAAGACAGTTGATCCCTCAAGTAAAAGACAGTAGACCCCTCAAGTAAAAGACAGTAGACCCCTCAAATAAAAGACAGTAGACCCCTCAAGTAAAAGACAGTAGATCCCTCAAGTAAAAGACAGTAGATCCCTCAAGTAAAAGACAGTAGATCCCTCAAGTAAAAGACAGTAGACCCCTCAAGTAAAAGACAGTAGATCCCTGAAGTAAAAGACAGTAGATCCCTCAAGTAAAAGACAGTAGATCCCTCAAGTAAAAGACAGTAGACCCCTCAAGTAAAAGACAGTAGATCCCTCAAGTAAAAGACAGTAGACCCCTCAAGTAAAAGACAGTAGACCCCTCAAGTAAAAGACAATATATCCCTCAAGTAAAAGACGGTAGATCCCTCAAGTAAAAAACAGTAGATCCCTCAAGTAAAATACAGTAGATCCCTCAAGTAAAAGACGGTAGATCCCTCAAATAAAGGGGAGTAGATCTGTCTAGTAAAAGCCAGTTGACCCCTCAAGTAAAAGAAGTATATAATTGGAAAATAAATTGTACCCCTAAACACACTGTTTAGCTCTCTGAAAATTGTATTATTGACAATCTAGTTTTGTGGAAGGATCATCCTCATTGCACATAGAACACATGCTCAATTCTCCTCCCCAGTATGTGAAACAGCTCAGTACTCAATTTAATTGCTAGAATAATGAAATGAGAAGATTGTATTCCTTCATGGATTAACTATTTAACTTTCGACTTATTCGCAGTTTGCCAAAATGAATAATACGGATTCGATAACAGTGAAGCGTGTAAGTTACATAGCGCAGTACACATGATATATATATATATATATATAATATATATATATATATATATATATATCATCATCATGTACCCTGCCGGTTGGCGTAGGCGATCATGTCCCTCCACAATCTTCTATCCACAGTGCATCGTATCAGTTCTGTTGCTGAATGTTTTCCATACCATGACACCAAGCTATCCAGTATTTTCTCTCTTTGTTGTATATATAATACACAGCGTATATAAACTGTGAGACAGTCAGAATACACTGCTACATGATTCTTTCAACACTAACGTTTTATCTCGTTACCATGACGACGTTGTAGTGCGTCAACAGATCGGTAGCTATAAGTTGTTTGATAATGTTTATTAATGAATACGCTCTTCCGAACTCATATCTGTATAATGAAGGGTCAACAAATTGTCAGTTGCTTGAATGGTCGCTAAGCTTTACAATAGTCCTGCCACAAAGCTCTATTGCCATAGCAGGGGAAACGTTTCTAAATATAGTCCATTCACATTTTATAACGCCCACAATTAATATAAATTTTCTCAGAAACTCTATGGATAATTTCTGTGCATTTTTGCATGCAGTTTTAGATTTTTCTAGACCTTAGGAATGTGTAAATTTTAAATCCAAAAACAAAGTGGATTTTGCAAATCTGTTTTATCCCTTATATAAAGTGTGTACTTCAAGATATACAGACATATTTATATATATATATATATATATATATATATATATATCCGAGAAAAAACAGAGAATGTACTGACGCACTATTCACATTAAAACATCTTGCAGAAAAAAACGACAGAACACAATCACAATTTATACATAGTTTTCATTGACCAGGAACAAGCATTCGACAGAGTAAACAGAGAACACCTGTGGGAGATACTAAGAACATACGGAGTAAGCCAACATCTAAACAACGTTATTAAAAGCCTCTAGGTCAACAGCAGCGGCAGGGTCAGAACAGCATCAGGCTACACAGACCACTTCGAAGTTAGATCAGGTGTAAGACAGGTGTGCGTACTATCCCACTTGCTGTTTATTACATACATGGACTATATATGCAAGCTAGCCAACCCATCAGAGACAAGGAGATCAACCAGCTTTTATTGGCAGACGATCAGGCACTAATACAAGAAACAATATAAGACATACAAGAACACTTAAACAAACTCAACAGCTCAGGCACAATATACGGTATGAAAATCAACATCAACTAAACAGAAATCATGAATGTCGCTAAAAATAAACAGAACATCAACATAGCTATATAGGGCAGGCAACTAAAACAAGTAGAGGAATTCAAATACCTAAGAAGTTTAATGACAAACGATAATTCTCAAACAGCAGAGATAGAATCAAGATGCAACAAAGCTTGTCAAATCATTCGACAGTTATCATCACTATTGTCCAACAAGGAAATAACTCTGGAGACAAAACGAGCACTATACAATACAATCTTCATTCCAACGTTGTGCTACCAATGCCAGCCCTGGACCCTAGATGCAAGAACAATAAGAAAAATTACCTCTACAGAGATGAAATATGTTAGACGAATGACAGGAAACAGTCTGAGAGATAAGATCAGAACTGAAGAACTGAGAAAAAAGCTAGGAATAGCACCCACCATAGAAAATATAAGGAAACGACAGATAAAATAGTTTTGGCCACGTGACAATGCAGACATATCAAAACACAATACAACGAACCTTCAACAAACGTTGTGAGAACACCAGACCCAAGGGTCGACTACGCAAAAGATGAATCGTTGGAATATTAGAAGCACTAGGAAACATAACAGCAGCAGAGGCGAACAAAAGAGCAAAAGATCACAAATCGTTTCATAGAAAACGAAAACACATGGCGAAATAATTAAAAAAAATAACATTTCCAGGGGCGTTGAAGAATCAATAGTAAACTACAACCGACGGAGGCTAATATACTGTATATTCATGAGTCGAGTAGTTGTATAGGAATGCAGAGTTATTACAAGTAAAATAATTAACATATTTATATTTTACTGACAGTAAATGAGCTATTTATATTCCAGAATAATAACTCAGGAATATATTTCCTATAATCGTAAAATATAGTTTCTCTCTTCTTTTAAAGAAATAAGAAAAGTATGATCTAGGCACTAGGACAATTTGCTACCGAAGTTTACAAGCTTCCATTATTTTATTAATTAATCTGATCATCTGCACACATTTCAATGAGATACAATTTTATAGCATTTGTTTCATAAAGTTTTTATATATATTTAAAGATAATTTTGAGTAGATACATAGTGGTAAGTTTAGTAACTCAATATATTAATCATCGTCATCATCAAGTATCGACACTGCTGACATGGGTGATCATGTTTCTCCACAACTTTCGATCTTCAGTTATATATAATTTCTGTTGTGACCTTCTGCCAAGCCCTTCTCTTAAGCTGTCTGTTATCTTTTCTCTTTGCTTCCCCCTATCTCTTCGTCCCTCGACAAAATCAGTCCAGAAATTAGTGATGAACAGTGTGGTTATGTTAGATGTAAAGGAACGAACAATGCCATATACATGATAATATCTTTATTAGAAAGAAACATAGAGGTGAAAACAGATCTATACGTACGTTTTGTAGATTATACCAAAGCATTTGACAAAGTAAAGCACCAAGAAATAATCAAAATTTTAGAAGGCATAAACATAGATAGCAAAGATTTAAAAATAACAAAGAACATGTACTAGCAACAAACAGCGACCATAAGAACTGGAAATCAATTCGGACTGTTTCAACAAATAAAACAGGGTTTTAGGCAAGGTTGTGTGCTGTCACCAGATTTGTTTAATATTTATAGTGAGATTATTTTAAGATCCATAAGGGGTATACCTAGAATAACAATCGGAGGTCATAATATAGATAATCTAATGTATTAATAGTTAATGTTAATTATTTACATATATATATATATACACTATATATATATATATATATATATATATATATATATATATATATATAAATATAATCAAGTACCGACCCTGCTGGTGCAGGTGATCATGTCTCTCTACAACTTTCGTTCTCGACAGTTATTTATCATTTCTGATCTTGACCTTTTCCCAAGCCATTCTATTAAGTTGTCTAGTGTATTTTCTCTTTGCTTCCCTTTATCTCTTCGTCCCTCAATTTTCCCAGTTGTTAAAATATATTCCAGCTGTTCTCTTCTCATTACATGACCAAAAAATTTTGACTGTTTCTTCCTAATTTTGGACATTAACTCTCATTTAAGAAAGATCAATACATGAGCGATGCGTTGCTTGAGAAAAGTAACAAACAACACAAGAAGAGATAGAATACCAAATGAAACCATAAGAAAAATGATAGGAACAAAACCCTGCCAAGAATATATAGAACAACAACAACTTCAATGGTTTGGTCAACTGGTCAGAATGAATCCTTTCCAATCACCGTCTAGGGCGTTCTTCTCGAGAATGCATGGAAAAAGACCAAGAGGACGACCGAGAAGAAGATGGATAGATGCAGTGACAGAGACATATAACAACAAAGGAAAATCACTAATTCAGACACTTCGAGCAGCACAAGAACGACAAATGATATAACCACGACACATTTTAGGTATCAGTGAAAAGAGAAAAGAGGAAGAACTTTCTTTTTTGCTTTGGCCTCTTTCAGAAACTTGTCATTACTCTTCATAGCTGTCCATGGTATTCTACACATTCTTCTGTAAATCCACATTTCTACAGATTTCAGTGATAATCTTATCTGTTGTCCTATTGTTCATTATTCACATCCATATGTTAAGACTGGCTCTACATAATGTTTAATAACTCTTTTTCTTGTTTCTATTCTCATAAAATGGTTTTGTTAGAGATAATGGAACAATCAATGCCATTTATATCATAAGATCTTTAGTAGAAAGAGCCATAGAGGTGAAAAAAGATCTATACCTATGTTTCATAGATTACACCAAGGCATTTGATAAAGTAAAGCACCAAGAAATAATCAACATTTTAGAAAGCATAAACGTAGACAGCAAAGATCTAAGAATAATAAAGAACATGTACTGGCAAAAAACAGCGGCCATAATAACTGGAAACCAATTGGGAATGTTTCAACAATTAAAACAGGGTGTTAGACAGGGTTGTGTGCTGTCACCAGATCTGTTTAATAATTATAGTAAGATTATTTTAAGATCCAAAAGGGACATGCCTTGAATAACAATTGGAGGTTATAATATAAATAATCGAAGATATGCTGATGATACAGTGTTAATCGCTAATAGTGAAAATGTGTTACAAGAAATGTTGGACATTATAGTGAAGGAAAGCAAAAATAATGGACTCAGCCTTAATAGCAAAAAGACAGAGGTAATGGTAACAACAAAGAAAAAGACATCACCTCAGTGCAAAAGAAAGACAAGTGGAACAATATTAAAACAGATAAATGAATTTAAACATTTGGGAACTTTGTTAACCTCAGACGGAAGATGTACAAACGAGGTGAGATGCAGAACGGCTCAGGCAAAAGCAGCTTTTCAAAAAATGAGGAAGTTACTATACAAACCATTTTTGACATTAGAAACAAGAAAAAGAGTTCTTAAAAGTTATGTAGAGCCAGTATTAACATATGGATGCGAATCATGGACAATAGGACAACAGACAAGGAAATCACTGGAGTCTGTACAAATGTGGTTTTACAGAAGAATTTTGAGAGTACCATGGGAAGAGTAATGAAAATGTTCTGAAAGAGGTTAACACAAAATGAGAACTAATTTTCAATATTAGGAAGAGACAATCATTATTTTTTGGCCATGTAATGAGATGAGAACAACTGGAATATATTGTAACAACTGGGAAAATTGAGGGACGAAGAGATAGACGGAAGCAAAGAGAAAAAATAACATACAGCTTAAGAGAATGGTTTGGCTGAAGGTCAACAACAGAAATGATAAATAGCTGCCGAGATCGATAATTGTCGAGAGACATGATCACGTACGCCAGTAGGCACGGTACTTGATGATGATGATTCTCATAAATGGATTGCATATATATATATATAGTTAGTTATATAATAAGTTATTTTGTTAGTTAGTTAGTTTTATAATAAGTTAATTTGTTTGTTAGTTATATAATCGTTAGTTTGTTAGTTAGTTATATAATAAGTTAGTTTGTTAGTTATATAACAATTTAGTTTGTTAGTTAGTTATTTATAAAATAAGATAGTTAGTTAGTTAGTTAGTTAGTCATATAATGCGTTAGTTTGTTAGTTAGTTATATAATACGTTAGTTTGTTATTTAGTTATATAATAAGTTATTTTGTTATTTAGTTATATAATAAGTTAGTTTGTTATTTAATTATATAATAAGTTAGTTTGTTATTTAGTTATATAATAAGTTAGTTTGTTATTTAGTTATATAATAAGTTAGTTAATTAGTTATATAATACGTTAGTTTGTTAGTTATCTAATAAATTAGTTAATTAATAATCATCAGATCATAATCAGTGCACTTCAGATAAATAAAACATGCTCAGGACGTTTTGGCTGCACCTCAACAAGGTTGCAGCTATTGGCGATAGCATCGCGAATTCACTGCAGATGGGCATAACATACCATTGTTTAGTCTAACGTATACAAACCTCAAGATTGGAAGATAGTTTTCATTCTTATAGGAAGAGAAAAAAATACGGTCAGATAAAGGGAGAGTACACACAACAACGAATTTGTACTTTGTACTAATTTTTAGAGGTCGTATGATGTTCATAAACCAAGAGATAAGCACAGACTCATTTTTTTAACATGAATTATATGAAGAACGAATTGAATTAACATGCTCAAGTACACATATGGTTTCTTTGTCTTATGACTTCTCTTTGAACAAACACATATTTTGAGCATAAACAAAAGTTGTATTTGCATTTGTTGACTAAGGGAAAATAAGGCATTCGGCTCAACAACCGGACGGTATGGTTGTCATTAAAGAACCCGCATTGGTTAAATAAATGTCTTGCACGGAAATATGAGAAGCGTTACTAAAACTGTCAATGAAAGTAAAAATCAATACTGGCCACTCATACAATATTATAATTAATTATGGAGTACGACAAGGGGGCATCCACAGCTCGGTGGTTAATGAACTAGGCTAATAAGGACAAGAGGTCATGTTCGGTGGCTTTCAGGTACACCCTAGCATTAACTCTTTCCGTACGTTTCGCCGCACTGTGCGTCACTCTCAATTTGATTAGTGTGAACCGTCATCAAACCATATTCTTTTTATAAGTCTTGTATCATCGCGGTATTGGTGAAATCTAATACCCTGCCCAATTATCTGAAAATTCGCATATAATATTTTATATGTTAAATAAATATAAATATGTAGGTTGATTCTTAAAACGATGAAAAATGCTGTAACTGAATTTTTTTCTATTGCACTGATGAAAAGCTTCCGTACGGAAAGAGTTAAATGGGTACCTGATTTTTAGTTTGGAAAAGTAAAGAGGCACGGGGATAACACTAACCACACTGGTAGGTCGAAGTTTAAGGCGTCCCCTAGTCCTTTTGTCATCTACCAGTTGTCCGTAGAGTATATCTTTTGCTATGCAGCCATCTTTCATACAGACTACGTGGCCAGGCCTGCGTACCCTGCGTTGTTTGAGCAGCGTGTGGATGTTTGGGAGGTCTAAGCGAGTCATGAAATCCACGTTTCTCACGTTATCCATTCAGGTGATACCAAGAATACGGCGCAGACATCGGATATGGAATGCGTTTAGCCTTCTCTCCTGCTTTGTATAGGTTGTCCAAGATTCGATGACATACATGATGATACTAATTATGCAGGCATTGTAAACTGCGCCCTTTGTTTTAATTGTCAGTTTGGTGTTTTGCTAGAAACGCCTAGAAAGACGGGCGAAGGTGGTAGCAGCTTTACCAATGCGGGTGTCAATGTATGTATCTAGGGATAGTTTGTCGTTTATGATGGATAACAGATAGTTATACTTCTGCACGACATCGAGTTTTTTTGGTTGCCAATAGAGATTGCAGGTGTTGCTTCGACGTCCTGACCGAGTATATTAGTTTTCTGCAAAATTATTATTAGACCGAAGTCTTTGCAGGCACGTGTAAAGCGATGCACCAAGCTCAGGAGTTCTCGTAGTGACCACACTACACAAGACATAATCTGCCAAATTTCTAAAAAAAAGATCAGACAAACAAATATAACCTTACAGACCTCACTTCAGGACTTCCGTTCAATATGGCGGATAGGAGACAGGAACGGTTGATGGTCTGTTTGAAAAGTGTTCCTTGCTGCAGTTTCTTCATATATAGTAAGTCAGGCTTGTTGTCGTAGCTACTGAGATTAGTGTTATGTGAACACCCAGAGCTGTGTATTTCATCCGGATCGTGTTTCGATATTTCGATTGTTTGCGATGAATGATGACATCGTATGACGAAGGACAGTTTTGCAATATTCACTGTCGACGAGGTTACGTTTTATATCTTTTAGCGTGTGCTGTAACTACTATGATGGAGTCTAATTTATATATATATATATATATATATATATATATATATATATATATATATGGGAGCCACGATAGCTCAGTGGTTAGTGAACTGGACTACAACGGACAAGAGGTAAGGTTCGATCCCAACCGACAGCTTCCGGGTTCACCCTGCCTTAAATGGGTACCGGATTTTTTTCTGGGAAAATAAAGCGGCAAGGGTGTAATACCGCCCACATTACCCAAAAAATCATGTGCTGAAGGTCTGTAAATTATATGGTCACTAACACCATAAGCCCTCTACGCCACTTGGCGTGACGGGGCTCTTTACTTTATATATACATATATATATATATATGTATATATATATATATATATATATACATAAATTTATTACTAACACACACACATATATATATATATATATATATATATATATATATATATATATATACACACATAAATGTATATATATTTATACACACAAATTTATTACTAATATATATATTATATATATATATATATACACACAAATTTATTACTATATATATATATATATATATATATATATATACACACACACATAAATATATATATATATATATATATACACACACACACATTTTTATATATATATATATATATATACACACACACATAAATATATATATATATATATATATATATATATATATATATATATATATACACACATTTATTTCCGCTCACTAGCTTTCACCTCTGGCGAAGTCCCTTGAGTCTAGGAACGGAATTTTGCGCGTTAATCCCTTTTCCCTGACAGCCATGTGTACATGGATCCCTCGCCGCACAGGCAGATAACTCCGTCTTCGGAGGTACTCACATTTTTTCCATCGATGAGTACGTGACGTTTCATGCCGGCACTACGAGAATAGTAATGGCTGCATATAATAAAAGAGTTGGAGTAAAATGCTCTTTTACATTAGAAACAACAGCTCAAATGATTTGTGCATGCAATGCCATCAATTACTTTCATTAATGGATGCTTACGCAGAATAAAAGGATGGAAATGGCAGGACAAAATCACTAACATAGAATTATGGAAATGTACCAGTCAAATACCAGTGGATAAAGAGTTATAGCGAAGACGATAACGCTGGATAGGACACACACTGCGGAAGCCAATTGAGAGTATTACACAACAGGCCCTTTTTGGAATCCTCAGGGGAAAATACAAAGAGGAAGACCAGGGAATTCTTGGAGAAGACAGATAGAAGCAGAGATGAAGGTGATGTGAAAGACATGGAATGATCTTAAAAGAATGGCAAAAAACAGAACGACTTGGAAAGTGTTTGTTGAAGACCTATGCTCCACTGGGAGCTAAAAAGGTAGAAGAGGAAGATGAAGATGAATGCCATCAATTCTAATGTGTTTGCTAGTGAGCTAAACCGAGGGAAGTTCACACAGAAAAAAAGTGGGGAGATGAAAAAGAAGACCTAGCCAACGATGGGTTAATGACAAGAATAAAACAAGCTTCATGATAAGAACAATGCAAGAAACACAGTGCAGTACATTGAATAAAAAAGAATAAATGCTATAGTTAAAGCTTTTCGTAATTAATGGACGATTAATCGCTGAGAGTGAAACTGAGTTACAAGAAATGTTGGACATTATAGTGAAAAGATGCAAAAATAAAGGACTCAGCAACAAGACAGATGTAATGGTAACAAGAAAGAAAAAGACATCACCTCAGTGCAGAATAAAGACATGTGGGACAATATTAAAATTGGTAAATTAATTTATATATTTGGGAACTTTGTTAACTTCAGACGGAAGATGTACAAAAGAGTTGAGATGCAGACTGGCTCAGGCAACAGCAGATTTCTAAAAAATGAGAAAGATACAATGCAATCCATTTTTGACAATAGAAACAAGAGAAGGAGTTATTAAATGTTATGTAGAGCCAGTCTTAACATATGGATGTGAATCATGGACAATAGGACAATAGACAAGAAAATCACTGGAGTCTGTAGAAATGTGGTTTTACAGAAGAATGTTGAGAATACCATGGACGGCTAAGAAGAGTAATGAAAATGTCATGAAAGAGGCCAAAGCAAATAGAGAGCTGATTTCCAATATTAGGAAGAAACAATCATCATTTTTTGGCCATGTAATGAGAATAGAACAACATGAATATATTGAAACAACTGGACAAATTGAGGGACAAAGAGATAGAGGGAAGCAAAGAAACACAATACCAGACAGCTTATAAGAATTGCTTGGCAGAGCGTCAACAACAGAAGTGATAAAGAACTGTCGAGATCGAAAGTTGTGGAGAGACATGATCACCTACGCCAGTAGGCCCGGTACTTGATGATGATGATGAATTAATGGACGACACAACTTTGAACGTCGCTTCGTCTCAATAGACCTCCAGAAGGAACAACAAACAACACACGCAGATATGTATGTAAATAATTTATCCTAACATTAAAATAAGTCCTTCATAGCTAAGTAATAATGATGCATATACAACTAAATCATTTCGGACTAGAACGAGAAATAAAAATGAAATGTGTTTCCTATTGTTAGCTATGTAAGGCATATTTTATTTATTTACATATCTGTTCGTGTGTACGTGTGTGTGTGTATGTGTGTGTTATTTGTTGTTTCTGTAGAAAGACTAATGAGCCGAAACGTCGTTAACATTATTTTCGTTCATTGATTACGTAAAGCTTTAACCATATATTATTTTTCACTATTTCATTTGTCATTTCTTTTTTACAACCAGTTTTACTACAGCTTGGCATTTTTAATGCATATATTTACATTGACCTCTTATTCCTATTGGGCAGAAAACATTATGTTCCCCTAGAGCACAATCACGAATAGAGGAAGAGAGAGTCAGAGAAAGTACCCCATGGCAATGCTGTTCAGTTTGTTAGATGTATAAAAGTATCGAGTCATTATTTCTTGAATAACATCTCAAATGTTTTTACTTGCAGCTATCAGAGTCGGTGAAAACTGTAAGTAATATGATATATTTGCTTTTCTCACCTTTGGCTATGTCCCTGGGCATGCAGGAGTACGGAGAAATGAAAGAGCGGGCAGGTTGGCTTCTTGCGCTGTCGTTGAGGACGGTCAGCCAATGAATCAGGCGCACATCATCAATGCCCTCCGAGATGTGGGACGAGCACAGGACTTCGACAAACACAGATCCGCGTCACTTATTCGGATGATGGAGATGGGAGTTAAGATGGGCACAGCCAGAAATAAGAAACTTAGTGGGCGTGTAAGAAGACTTATCAATCAACCAACACAGAACTGGAGTCGTCGGTCGCTGGACACTGCGGGGCTTGCTGAGGAGGGGATATGAGCACATATGGGCATGTTAGGAGTGCAATGATGATGATGACCCGCTAATAACTCAATTAACTTTTCTAGACCGATTTGTTTTGAAGCATTGAAGCAATATCTTAAATCCATATATTTGGATGGTATATCTCTGTATATTCTGCAAAATATGTGAAAATGACACATCAATGGAAAATGACATACCCAAAGTGATATAGTGATATATGTCTGCGAGCAATGGGACAGCTTCGCTATCATGTTACTTCTTCTGTGATGATATGTAAACTGGGGTGATAGTATTAAGTATCGCAGTCTATCAGGATGTCGAAGATACAGTAGTAATATAATAATAACAGTAGTAGTCAAGTTTAACCCACTGGAAACTACTAATCGTGCTGTTTCGTCCTAAATGTTTGTCTGCAACGCAAGTATTCAGCCCTACCCTATCCGGGAGATACTTGTCCTAATAGGAAAAATACAGATACACAATTTATTCCCGAGTTGTAATCGCAGCCCTATGCTATAGTCATGAGAACAATTGCGTGAAAGACATCGCCAATGATGGCTAACTCTTTAGTTAGCCTTTTTGGCAGTGTTATCTAGTATTTGGCTTTTCGGTGCAAGACGCTGTGCCGAGTAAGGTTCGATCCTTCTTCGGACCATATACATGTATTTTTTTTTCTGTTGTTGATTATTTGTCATTTTTTCCGAGTGTTGTAAACATAACTAGTCCTCTGAATTGATTCGCTGATTATCGCCTCTGGAGTTTCGCTCTCTAATAATTATTCATTTATTACTTGTGTTGCTCTACTTTATTTTTAGAACCACTACTTGTGGTGCTCTACTTTACTTTTAGAACCACTACTTGTGGTGCTCTACTTTATTTTCAAAACCACTCCTTGTGATGCTCTACTTTACTTTAAAAGTAAATTGGAACTTCCGATCAATATGGCGGATAGGCGGGAGGAACTATTGAGGCTCAGTCTGAAAAGCGTTCTTTGTTGCAGTTTCCTCATATTCCAAGTCCGGCTTGCTGCCAGAGCTACTGAGTTTAGAGCACTGTGCACACCGTGAGCTGTGTTTTTCATCCGGATCGTGTTTGGATATTCCGATTGCTCACGATGACTGATAATATCGTGTTACGAATGACAGTTCAGCTGCGTTCTTTTTCGGTGCCACTTGGTAATGTCTTTTGGCGTGTGCTGTAGCTTCTATAATGGGGACTACAGCTGCCTTTCTTTGTTTGGATCCTTCAATGTGATGAGTTTTAATTCAGATGACTACACTGGCACGGCTGGTTGAGCAATTATGGATTTTCAGACTTTTGCAGTGATACCAGGGCCTTCGACTAACCATAAAAATAACTATGGAACAATTCTCAATGGGATTCTACATTATTTTCTCAATAACATTATTATGTCAGTTATACGTGGCTTGTCTTTTTCGTATTATTAAAACTGTGTAATCTATACATTTTAAAGCGCTATGTATTTCTTGTATTGAAGTTAGTTTTATTTTTGTGTGTAAAGTATTTGTGTATATTGACTATGCAAAATGTAGGAAAGAAAAAAAGAAAGATAAATATACAATTGTATGTTGTTTTAAAATCTAATCTGGAAATTTTCTCAGATTGTCGATCAAATGAAGAAAAACATAGAAGTAAGTTTAAGGTGATATATTTTTGAAACCTTAATGTTACCGGGGCCTCCTTATGTGGGAAGTAAAGAATAGTACACTGTGACCTTCCTGGCATGTCGTAAGAGGCGACTAAGGGGGGGTTGATCGATGGCTTGACAAGCTGTCATTGTGAAAAGTATTATTATGGAAACAGAGCCATATATTTTAGAAGCAGTGATCTCTGCAATATGTGCCATTTTGGCATGCAAGGTTTCTTCTTTTGAGATTGTGGTTCTGCCCTATGTGCCGTCTTCGGCTCGAAAGGACAATAGATAGATAGAATCCGTGACGGATTAATTTGACTTAAATTTTCCATCAATAAAATGAAATTTCATCCGTCTTTTTCAAGTGAATAATCATCATCATCATCAAGTACCGGGCCTACCGGCGTAGGTGATCATGTCTCTCCACAACTTTCGATCTCGGCAGCTATTTATCATTTCTGTTGTTGACCTTCTGCTAAGCCATTCTCTTAAGCTGTCTGGTATTTTTTCTCTTTGCTTCCATCTATCTCTTCGTCCCTCAATTTTTCCAGCTGATACAATATATTCAAGTTGTTCTCTTCTCATCACATGGCCAAAAAATGATGATTGTCTCTTCCTAATATTGGAAATTAGCTCTCTTTTTGCTTTGACCTCTCTCAGAACATCTTCATTACTTTTCTTAGCTGTGAATAATACATATATTTTAAGCTAATTAAAACACTTAATAATATAGGCTTACAAAACGTTATCAGGAGTTATTGAATTAAACGTTATTGAGTTTCAGATTCAGTATACAAGATTTAAAACTTGGAGCGCATTTTCCTGTTACTGTTTCGCTAAATGAACAGCCAGTTCAAATTTGTTAACATTTTCTACACAACAATGGAATAATGTCTAATTTTAATTCGAAGAGACGTTTACCATATTGGTAAAATTGGTTAACGTTTGTGTCCCTATTGCATTTTAACAAATTCGGGACAAAAGCTAAACAAATCAGCCAAAATCGGGACAAATTCGGGACAGTAACAAATCCGGGACAACGGTTGAATGAACAGAAAAAGATCAGGATTGTCCCGGAAAAATCGGGACATCTGATCACCTTAGTAAGTTGTACATAATAGAAATGATTTGAATGTGGCTGGTTTTTATATTGTTTTACTTATTTCATTGTATATCTTCATGTGTCTAAAATAATGTAGAACTTATACATACGACTCAAATAAGATTCGGAGACTAGCACAATCAATTAACGAACTTTTATTCTTGAAGAAAAACTGATACGATAGCAAATTCACACTCTGTGTCGTTCATCCTATAACATATAAGAGTGATTCCTGCATTGAATACACAGAGAAACATCATTTACAAAGTTTAACCTTGTGAGAAGAAAGTACAATCACAACATAACTCAAAGAGCCTTCAATAAACGTTGTGAGAAAACCAGGCCCAAGTTCTGTCAACAAAAAAAGACTAATTGATCGGTTATTATGAACATTATCCGAGAAAGTTATATAGCGAGCGTCACAATCAACGGAATCATGGAAAGCTAATGCCACGAGCAAACTACATATTGATTCTTCATATTAAACATTAAAAAAAAAAAATCCCCTCCAAAAAAAATTGATAAAAAAAAGCAACAACTCATTACCGCCTGTTTTGTTTCGGAACCCAGGTCCCTTTACTTAGAGACGTCGTTTCAAACACTCAAACCAGACACTGGGTCCTGTTACTTTTTGATGTCACCTCCATTTTTCCTTGTTATATCTGCTCTCATAAATTCACCTGTATATTTTATTTCAGTTTCTGTGGATCCCCATATCTGTTTTATATAGTGTTTATTTATTTTCAAAAACTTTATGATTCATCTTGTTATATATATATATATATAAGTTATATAAATATAAAAGAAGACGTTTTAGAATGACATTTTTCTTGTAAATTTGTTCTCATGTCTCTGTAGCTTCCTAAAAATATATTGACTGAGAAAGTAAGTGTTGTGATATAACACTGGCATTAATTTTAGCCTATAGCAATCTTATGGGTTGCCAGTATAAATGTACACAAAATACATGTGTATTGTTAAAATCAATTGTTGCAATATTGTACATTGAGTTTTCTACTACTGATATAAGGTTAGTCCATTGACAGTCGAGACAAAGACCGACGGACATCTGGAAAGACAGATGACACTGGGAAAGACCAGGACCAACGGATGATCGGGCCGGTTCCCGCCAGCTGACAACCAACTAGCTATAGAAACGACACCTAATAAATGTCCCCAGGATTCGCCGAAATGGGGGGGGGGGGAAATGATGAATCCCACAGCGATTCTACGGAGACTGCACCGGTTGCTCAGGAGTGCATGGAAAAGCCAGATTGTAAGCCAGGAAATGGAAGAAGGCCAATGGCGTGTACATTCCAAAGGAACTGAACTCAAATGATATTACACAGTTCAGAGCAATCTCCCTACTGTATGTAGAAGGTAAAGTATTCTTTTCTGTAATGGCAAAGAGACTCACCTCGTACCTCATGGAGAACGGGTACATAGATACTGCCATACAGAAGGGAGGAGTCCCTGGTGTCCCCGGATGTTTGACGCGACAATGATATGGGATGCGATAGAGAGAACAAAAACCGAGAAGCTAGATGTAGATGCCATATGGTTGGATCTTGCAAACGGATATGGATCAGCCCCACATCAGATGATCTGGCAGGCTCTCCGAATGTACCATGTACCCCAGAGTGTGACCGCCCTGCTCAGACTGTATTTTACCGGATTCACTGTGCGTTTCTCCATAAAGGAATACACGACCGACTGGATAGAATTGCAAGTAGGCATTGCGATGGGCTCTACAATTTCGCCCATAATCTTCTTGATGGCGATGCAAATAATACTGAAGGCAGCAGAGGGAGTTGGAAAAGGACCAGAGCTTGGAGGTAGATACCACATACCACCACTTAGAGCATTTATGGATGACACCACAGTCCTAGGATGCCCGCAGGATGCTTGAAAGCCTGGACGAACTCATCGTGTGGTGCCGGATGAGCTTCAAACCAAGGAAGGCACGAAGTTTATCCATCAAACGAGGGAAAACCAAGCAAGTCACATTCAGTGTGGCGAAACAGAGGATCCCAACCGTCTGCGATGAGCCATTAAAGAGTCTAGGCAGAGTATATGAGGCCTCATTGAAAGACACAAAAGCACTCCAGAGAGTAAGAGAGATGACAGAGCAAGGGCTACATATCATCGACCGGAGTAGACTTTTAGGAAAGTTTAAAATCTGGTGCCTCCAGTTCATGTTGATACCTAAACTGTTATGGCCTCTTCTGATATACGAGATCAGCTCAAGTAAGGTGGAAGCGATGGAGAGCAAGATTAGCAAGTACCCGCGGAAATGCCTGGAGTACCACCAGGATTGACTGATGTTGCGCTGTACTGTAAGAAAGCCAAGCTGGTCCTTCCGTTCAAGTCAGTCCTAGAGGAAAATAAAGCCGGCAAGGCCAGACTGGCAGTTATGCTGCAAAGCTCGTCAGACGAAACTGTCCGATCAGTGGAACCCACAGTGAAGACCGGTCGGAAGTGGCAGGCGTGTATCGTGAGTCTCCAGCTAAAGGAAGTAATTTGCCAAACGCAGACCAACGGGCGTAGATTTTATCACGGAAACATCCGATGGTGGACAAAAGCGTCAAATAGACAGCGTAGGGACATGGTAGTCCGGGAGATCAGAGATGTCGAGGAGAACAAGCGTGTGCAAAAGGCAGCACAACAAGTGCAGCAAGGCCAATGGACCACACGGGATATGACTTTGCAGAGGACACTAACATGGAATGACATGTGGCATATGGCACCGCTACGGCTCAGCTACATAATCAGATCGATGTGCGACCTTCTACCATTAGCATGAAACCTTGTAAAGTGGGGGAAGACAGATGACAATCGATGCCCTCTTCGCGGAGGAAGACAAACGATGTAGTGTGTTCTTTCCTCATGCAAGACAGCACTAGGCCAAGGGCGGTATACGTGGCGACACAACAGAGTGCTGCATGAACTGGCTGCCACCGTGGATGGGGCGTGGATGGGACACGGATGAACAATAAAGTTCGAACAGCTACGACTAACACCTACATTTTGAGAGCGGTGTAGGCCGCACGCCCTATGCAGAACAACTGGAGTGACTCCACTATCCTGGACATAGCAAACAATTGGGAGATGGCGGTTGACCTCCCAAGGCGAAGGAAGTACCCATAGTACATTAAGAGATCTAAAATGCGTCCGGACATTGCACTCTATACGTCAAATATGACCAACGTCGTCCTAATAGAGCTCACAGTTCCATTTGAATCTAGGACAAAGGAACAACATATATTTAAACTATCCAAATACAAGGATCTCGCCACCGAGCTGAGACAGCAGGGACTCCAGAGTAGAGTGTTTTCGGTGGTGGTTAGCGCCAGAGGACTCACAACCCCATCCCTATACGGCCTCTTAAAGATGCTAGGAATTAAGGGGGGATGGGGTCAAGAACAATGTAGACTATTGCTGAGTCAGCCGAAAGAGCGTCGTGCTAGTTGTGGCAGAATCGTGACAGACCAACAGTCAAATAATAATATGTCCAGACCAAACGATCTGGCGACCATTTTACAAATCACCACTTGTTGCTCCCACATAAGTCAACAGAGCAGGGAGAATCGGAGTAAGACCCGAGATGAAGCGATAAAAAGTTACGTAATCATTATTTGGCCATGTAATGAGAAGAGAACAACTGGAATATAGTGTAACAACTGGAAACATTGAGGGACGAAGAGATAGAGGGAAACAATGAGAAAAAATACCATACAGCTGAAGAGAATGGCGTGGAAGATGGTCAACAACAGAAATGATAAATAATTGTCGAGATCGAAAGTTGTGGAGAGACATGATCACCTACGCCAGCAGGTCCAGTACTTGATGATGATCTATCTATCTATCTATCTATCTATCTATCTATCTATCTATCTATCTATCTATCTATCTATCTATCTATCTATCTATCTATCTATCTATCTATCTATCTATCTATCTATCTATCTATCTATCTATCTATCTATCTATCTATCTATCTATCTATCTATCTATCTATCTATCTATCTATCTATCTATCTATCTTCAATATCTATCTATCTATCTGTCTGTCTGTCTGTCTGTCTGTCTGTCTGTCTGTCTGTCTGTCTGTCTGTCTGTCTGTCTATCTATCTATCTATCTATCTACCTATCTATCTATCTATATGTCTGTCTGTCTGTCTGTCTATCTATCTATCTATCTATATACTAACTATATTGCGTCTATATATCTATCAATCTGTCTATCTGTGTGCTTGTCTTTTTTTGTCTGTCTGATATATGTCCGATCTTTCCCTTTGCACACCAATCAGCTGCCGTCAAAATACGTAATGCCTAAACACTTATCTCTCTACACCATATATGTTCCGTAATAACATTTTCGTAGTGCTGGTAAATGCAATGTCAGTTTATTGTAATTTATGATAATTTTAAATGGCATGATTTTAAGTTAAACTGATGTTAACTGGTGAATAACATTGACAAATAACTATACAAATGGATGCATTGTTTTACAATTTAAACTATTTTGTCTTATTAGTTTAGCGACGTTTTGGATATGCTACCATTTGTAAGTACTATAACCATCAGCTGGTGCGTGTTGATCTTGTTCTGTCTTTCAGCGTGGAGGACATCACAGATTGTTCTTGAAAGTGTTCTTTGCTTCTCTCAAATACGGTGCTGATTTGAGTGCTCTCGTCGCAGTTGTTTGTTTTCATATTAAACTAGTATTTTAGTTATAGTCTTCATACTTGTGCAACATTTATACATGAAGATGTGACCATGTGACTAGTCTTTCTACTCGTGTCTTTTCTACGTTCTATGGACTTGGTGTCAATTTTGGGACATCACATACAAAGAATGTTTAAATAATATAAATATTTATGTATGGACGATATTTTAGTCATTGAAGTACGTAAAAAAAATATCAAAGATAATACATAATAAAAGATAGTAAATATTTTCAGCTGTTTTAAAACTTCATCGTTTGTTATCTTTTGTTTCCATCCAATGCTACCTATTCTATAAATCCACATTTCAAAGGCTTCAATTTTTTGTTCTGTTTTCTTGTCTAATGTCCATGTTTCTGCACCATACAGGAATATTCAGAAGATGTAACATTTTGCCATTCTTAATTTCAGCCCTGTTGATATTTGTTTTGTTGTTAGTAATTTTTCATGGCATTAAAATTATTTTTTGCCACATCTATTATTTTGTTTATTTAAGTTTTGCATTTTCCATCATTGGTTATATAATGAATTATAAATATTAATTTCTAAATACAATTAAGACAAGACAAATGAAATTTTTGGGCATTTTAAAAGACACAACAGCCTACTGAAAGTAATATTGGAAGGAAAAATACAAGGTAAAAGAGGCAAAGGCAGACCAATACTAACATGGACGAGTAACATCAAAAGATGGTCAAGTCAATTTATGACATCCTGCACCATCAAAGCAAGAAACAGAGCAGAATGGTGATCCATGGTAGCCAACCTTCGTTGCGGAGAAGGCACACGATGATGATGAGTAAATATTAGAAGCATCGGTGGTTGAGTGGTGTGTGTGGTCGCTTCCTGAGAAAGTCTGGGATCGATCCTCAGCAGTGGTGTATATTTTTCCGACTGACAAGGCTCCGGGGTTCACTCAGCCTTTAAAAATGGGCACCAGCGATTTTTCTGGGAAGTAAAGTCGGCCTGGCGTGATATCGACCATATCACCCTAAAATGTGCCGTGGTCATAGAAAAATATGGTCACTAACACCATATTCCCCTTACGCCTAGCAAGGCATGGAGGGAACCTTAACTTTGAAACATTAGAGGTTCGGGGAGTGCAATGCTCGCTTTTATAACAGCAGAGTTCTTTTCTTTTTAATTGTCAATTTCATCTTCTTCTAATGAATGTATTTTATGTAAATCCATTCGTTGAATGTATAATACAGCTACAATACAGCTATAATGCAGCTATAATGCACCTATAATGCAGCTATAATACAGCTATAATGCAGCTATAATGGACCTATAATGCAGCTATAATACAACTATACTACAGTTATAACGCAGCTATCATGCAGCTATAATACAGCTATAATACAGCTATAATACAGCTGTAATACATCTATAATATAGCTATAATACATCTATAATACAGCTATAATACAGCTATCATCATCATCAAGTACAGGGCCTGCTGGCGTAGGTGATTATGTCTCTCCACAACTATCGATCTCGACAGCTATTTATCATTTCCGTTGTTGACCTTATGCCAAGCCATTCTATTAAGCTGTCTCTATCTTCCCTCTATCTCTTTGTCCCTCAATTTTTCCAGCTGTTACAATATATTCCAATTGTTCTATTCTCATTACATGGCCAAAAATTATGATTGTTTCTTCCTAATATTGAAAATTAGCTCTTTTTTGCTTTGACCTCTCTTAGAAAATTTTCACTACTCTTCTTAGATATCCATTCTTCTGTAAAACCACATTTCTACAGACTCCAGTGATTTTCTTCTCTGTTATCCTATTGTCCATGATTCGCATCTGTAAGTTAAAACTGGCTCTACGTAACATTTAAGAACCCTTTTTCTTGTTTCTATTGTCAAAAATGGATTGCATAGCATCTTCCTAATTAAAAAAAATACATATATAAAAAATAATACAGCAAAATGCACCTATAATACAGCTATAATACATCTATAATACAGCTATAATACATCTATAATACAGCTATAATACATCTATAATACAACTATAATATCATTCCATTCACACATTTTCATTGATTGTTAAATTGCGCATGTTGGATTAATGATTATGTGCTATTACAGAGCTAATCAAGAGGCTTTAACTAAGGAGATATCAGTGGCAGTTTGTTTTAAAAATACAATTTGTTAACTACATTTCTTACTTAAAAATGATTACATTTCTAAAAAATAACCCAGAGAAAAACAAGACAAGAAAAATATATTACAGTAATGCACAATACAGACAAGTGGAACAATGGTATAACAGGTATATGAATTGAAATATCTGTTTAAAAAGTGTTAGTCTAAGATTGTAGATGTACAAGGAAGGTGAAACGCATAATAGTTCAGGCAAAAGTAGATTTACAACAAAATGAGGAAGATGCTGTGCAGTCCATTTTTAGCAAAAGAAACAAGAAAAAGAGTTCTTAAATATTATGTAGAGCCAGTCTTAACATATGGACGTGAATCATGAACAATAGGAGGAAAACCAGAAAATTCATGCAGGCTGTAGAAATGTGGTTTTACAGAAGAATGTTTGAGAATACCATGGACAGCTACGAAGAGTAATGAACATGTTCTGAAAGAGGCGAAAACAAAAATCCAACATTAGGAAGAAACAATCATAATTTTTTGGCAATGTAATGAGAAGGGAACATTTGGAATATATCGTAACGACTGGAATAATTGAGCGACGAAGAGATAGAGGGAAGTGAAGAGAACAGATACCAGACAGCTTAAAAGAATGGCTTAGCAGAAGGTCAATAACAGAAATGATAAATAACTGTTGGGATCGAAACATGTGGAGGTACGTGATCACCTCCGCCAGCAGTCATGGAACTTGATGATGATTCTTCATAAATGTATTTATCTTAGTTATTGTTCTTGCATATAAAGTACGCTAACCACACACAAAAATACTTGCTACGACCGTAAATGACTTTAATCTCTAAAGCTTCATATCGTCAGACTTTGGTTTTTTGAGTTGAGTAGTGAGGCAAATGTCGACGCTTTGACACACTACTCGAGTTATTTATAACAACAACATAGCTATTTTGCTATTATGAAAGCACGTACAGGATAATTGGAACTGAATATTTTCTCTTCATCAATATTTCTTACGCCCATGCACACAATAAAATATGGTTATGGTTATGGAGATTAAGAAAACAGAAAATTGAAGCTTTTGAAATGTGGATTTATAGAAGAATAGGTAGAATTGGATGGAATCAAAAGATAACAAACGATGAAGTTTTAAAAGAACTGAAAATAAAAAGAGAACTACTAAAGACAATTAAGACAAGACAAATGCAATTTTGGGGCATGTTAAAAGACACAACAGCCTAGTAACGTAATATTGGAAGGAAAAATACAAGGTAAATGAGGTAGAGCCAGACCAAGACTAACATGGATGAGTAACATCAAAAGATGGACAAACCAGCCTATGACAACCCGTACCATCAAAGCAAGAGAAAGAGCAGATTGGCGCTCCATGGTAGCCAACCTTCGTTGCGGAGATGGCACTGGATGTTGATGATGAATGCAGTTATACTACCACTATGTTTTATATGAAAGGACATGTTAATTCATATCATCTTGTTTCGCAACTAAAAGACAACACTACTCACTTTTTTTTACAAACAACACTCTCATTCTGAAAACACAGCCAATCATTCCATTGGTAGTTGAAAGTGGACCGTATTTCAAGGCAATGCTCAGCACCTGAAGAGAGATTAGCCAAATATGTATAATTGATTACAAAATGCATCCACTAATTAATTTTGGCTTTTTATGTATTTCGTCTACACATTCGTTCCTTAAAAAATACAATGTAAAAGAGGCAGAGGCAGACCAAGACTAACATGGACGAGTAACATAAAAAGATGGACAAGTCAATCTATGTCAGCCTGCACCATCAAAGCAAGAAACAGAGTAGACTGGCGATCCATGGTAGCCAACCTTCGTTGCGGAGAAGGCACACGATGATGATAATGATGGTTATGGAAGGCCCCGGTATCGCTGCAAACGAATTAAAATCCATAATTGCTCAACCGCCTGTGCCAGTGGAATCATTCGATTTAATATTTCATCTCCAAAACAAAGAAAAGTAACTGCAGTATTCATCAGAGCAATCTCAGCACTCGTCAAAAGACATAAGGGGAAGCCGCACAGTAAGTTAGAACAGCCAACTGCTCCCCGTAATACGATATTATCATTCATCGTAAATAATTGGAATATCGAAACAAGATCAAAAAGAACGAAATGCACAGCTCACGTTGTGCACAGAGCACTAAACTCAGTTGCTCCTGCAACAAGCCCGACTTGGAATACGAGGAAACTGCAACAAGGGACACTTTCATACATAGCCTTCAATGGTTCCTGCCGCCTATCCACCATGTTGACCCATATTCCAATAATGACGTATACTGCAGTCAACACAGAACACTCTATTGTGCACTCTGGAGAGGATTTCAAATCACATGCACGTCATTCGTTATTTGCTTATTTAGTTATGGAAGGTTCCAGTATCACTGCAAACGAATTAAAATTCATAATTGCTCAACCGCCCGTGCCAGCTTAATCATCCGAATTAATATTTAATCTCCCAAACAAAGAAAGGTAATTGTAGTCCCCATCGTAGCAGTCTCAGCACACGCCAAAAGACATAAGGCGAAACCGCGCAGAAAGTTAACACATCCAACTGTTCCATGTCATACGATATCATCATTCATCGTAAACAATTAGAATATCGAAACATGATCAAAACGGATGAGACACACAGCTCTCAGTGTGCACAGAGCACTTAACTCAGTAGCTTCCGCAACAAGCCGGACTTGGAATATGAGGAAACTGCAACAAGGAACACTTTTCATGCATAGCCTTCAATTGTTCCCGCCGCCTATCCGCCATATACCGGAAGTTAGCATCCTCTTGAAAATTATGATCGTCGTATTTTAAAAATGTAAAGCGCTTGATGATATTTGGCCATCGTTGTTGTCTCCACTTCAGAACATATAGACACACAGTTAGTCGTCAGATTATCCAATTCGCACATAAAACAACAGACCGTAAGATTAACGTCATTCGTTTCACCGGCGAAGATTCCAACAGTGGGACTTCCTATCTATACATTTATCTGCATTGGAAAGATATAATTAACCAACTTTCAGCCAAAAAACGTAACATTGCAAACATGATCACGCCATCTTGAAACCCATTATAAATAAAATATATCATCTCCGAAGTAGTTGTACAAAATATATATCCATATACTATTGATAGCTGGTTTCTTTTATTGTATGTAAGCAATGGGTAGAGTCATTGCATAATTTAGAATGCGTTGATGATGACCAGCTTATAACTCAATAATAATAACTATCGATTATAAATCTCTTGACAGTAACACGAATCTCTAAAACATAACTAGATGCATATCTTAGAAGCCGATTCTCAAACTTAACATCCAGAACAAATCCCAGTGATACGAAAACATCATTTCTTGTATAAGTCTTGTCTCTTCGGTCCCCTTTAGCTTATCACAAAAGTCTTAAACAGTGATTCCACTAAGTGTGGTCTAGTAACAATATTGTTTATTCTAAGTCCGATTGGCTAACGTTCATGTCAATGCCTTTGTACAGCTTGGCTCTCAACTTATCATCAGCTAAATTTACAATGTAAAAATTGATGGCTGCAACTTTGACAATATGTCGTGTGGTTACAGTAGTAGTATTAATAATTGTGTTAAATAACCAATATTTGCCACGTGCTAATGACGATATAATCGATATTTACTCTTTCAATCATTTAATAATTATCACAGCTATGCCAGAACAAATGTTACTACAGAATCGCGTATCCTCTATTTCAGTTCGAAGAATATGCAATAGGAGTAAGTACTAAGATTTAGAATTGTGGAAACATTTGGACTAATTTTCCTGTACTCTCTTCACAGATTACTACATTTTGAAACGAACGCATATACGATAGTGGCAAATGTATCTAGACTTTATCAGATTTTATGTCAAACCGCCCCCGCCCCTTGTGTAACACTTTACTATGCCTGGGTAATCCGAAATATAACTCCTTTGAGGCTGCACCATCTCTAACGTAATTTCCAAACATACATTTAATGTTGCTAGTCAGCGCTAACTTGAAGGTCTATGATGAATGTGATCATGTCTCCAAATCATTTTCTCTGCAAATTGTTATCCTTTCTGAAAATGAAGGGAAATAGATTTCGCTGATCTGAAATAAAACTTAGAGAGGACAATTTGAAAAGAGTGTTTGTGTTCAGACTATGACTTCTGTCATAGACAATTAAGAGTAAAAAGTAAAGAGCCCCCGTCACTCCAAGTGGCGTATAGGGAATCTAGTGTTAGTGACCACACATTTTACAGACCTTCAGCACTTGATTTTTGGGGTAATGTGGTTGGTATTACGCCCGTGCCGCTCTACTTTCCCCCCAAAAATCAGGTACCCATTTAAGGCTGGGTGAACCCGGAAGCCGTCGGTTGGGATCGAAACCTACTTCTTGTCCATTGTAGTCCAATTCACTAACCACTGAGCTATCGCGGCTTCCACATAAACAAGTATGCCTCTACATAAAGATGTGTCTCTGTAGTTGATATTCAATCTAGTTGTGACTTACACCTGACATTCTCTTGAATTGTTACGCATAATTGTCCGCAGTTTCTTGTTATTTCTTTTTCTTTGTTGTTTGTTTCTTGTCAATACTTAGCATTGTCTATACATGGACACAAAATGACGATTGCTCCTTCTGTAATTTAAAATGTTGTTTCCCCCCCCCCCCCGCCTTTTTACTATAATATACCATTGTATTTCTTTGCATCTTCCCTTTCCATGTTTTTCTTATAACACTTAAAATGTATATGTTTATCCTCATTCCCTGTTGTCTTCTTGTATATAGTGTTCCTAAACATTGCCACTAGAAATAATATGGATAATATTTTCTCACTCACAAGATGCATGGTCGTTAGTTTAGAATGTCAAAGATTTAAGAAAGAATATCTTGATAACATTTTAGTGCTTTGTACTATCCTGTAAACAGAAACGAATTGCTAATTTGGTGTTTATGGAATAGTAATTAATGTCAACTTAAAAAATAAATTTATGTCGTTTTAGATTATTCGTCAAATTTATAGAGTCGAAACAGTGAGTTATTTGATTTTAAAATTGTATAAATATGGGAATGAATAATACATCATTACTTGTTTCATTTTGGATGGATCTGTTGACGTTATTTGATTAGAGAAAGTATGAAAATGAAGATAAATCAACGGAAAGAAACATCTAAACCATTATTGTTCTACAAACAGAAGAGATAAACATATGAAACTAATATTTTTAAAAATTGAAGGAGAAAGTGAGATAAAGAACGATCAAAGTAGTAGGATCAATAGAAGCCGAATAGATAGGGATTATTTGCAAAACAGCACATCAAAATATGGCCCACGTCAAAAAGTAGGATATAAAGAAGACAGAAAAAGCAAAATACGCCTTAGGATTATTAATCTAATTGAAAACTGATAGAAGACAATGGTCTTATATTGGAGATGTGATGAGGAGAGATAATAACCGAATAACAACGCAATGCCTCATGTGGGAAACAACAGGTAAGCGGCAGAGAGGCCGACCCAGAGATACACTAAGAAAAACATTGATCAGAGAGGCTAGAGCAGCTAAATGACAGATGCACATTTTCGCACACCGACAACAGGGATATATACAATTTCCGCCGCCCACGACAGCGATATATAAGTTTCAAATCTGATGACAACATGCGATTTTTGTGCCACTACGGCAGGGTCATATAACATTTGCACCTAAATTACAGCGACATGTAAAGGTTACAATCTGATGACAGGGACACATACAGTTTGAAATTCGACTTCAGTTACTTGTAAATTTTGCGCCCAGAAAACAGATGCATGTAAAATGTGCGTTCCGACAACAGTGACAAGTAACGTTTGAAAACCGATGTTAGAGAAATTTAAAGTTGGCACCTTAACGACAGCGGCACGTAATGTTTGAAATCAGATGAGTGCGGGGCCTCCCAGCACCAGAGCTGGAAATTGTCAACAACCCATAGCTGATGGATTGCGCCAGGATCGGTGAACCAGAACCTTCCAGATCCTACTCCACCTCTCCGTGGTGCCTCCAGGAGCAAACTAACCTATCTAGTCTGGCCATGAGAGTAGGAATCATAGATGGAAGACAACCCGGTAATCAAAAATGTCGTGCTGAAGTCGGATGTGTTGGGCCGAAAGGCGCAAATATAACAGTTATACTGCTAACCACAACACAACACAGACACGCCCACCTAATTTCCTTTTAAGGGCGGATGATGAAGAGGAATATTCTAGTCTACCAGAATACTTTAGTTATCGGGCGAACGCAGGCAAGGCAAGGCAAGGCAAGATGACAGAGGCTTAGGAAATTTGCACGCCAACGACAGAGAAATGTAAAGTCAAAATCGCATGATATCGACGTGTAAATTTTGCGCTCCATAGATAGGGACAAGGTAAAGTTTGAAACTTGACGTCAGTCACCTGTACATTTTTTTTTATGCCGACAATAATGACATGTAAATTTAACGTTCTGACGACAGAGACATGTAAAGCTTCAGCTTTTACAACAGCGACATGTAAATGACGAAACCCGATGACAGCGGCATGTAAAGTTTGCGCCCCGACGATATCGACATGTAAAGTTTGCGCCCCGACGATATCGACATGTAAAGTTTGCGAGCCGAGGACAACGAGTTGTAAAATTTACGCGTCAGTGATAGAGACAATTAAAGTTTGACCTTTGACGTGGTGACATGAACATTTTACTCGACGACAACAGCATGAAGAAAAATTACCCCACCGACGACAGCAATATGTAAAATCTGTGTCTCGACGACAGCGACATGTAAAGTTTCTGGGCTGACAACAGCAATATGTAAAATCTGTGTCTCGACGACAGCGACATGTAAAGTTTCTGGGCTGACAACAGCAATATGTAAAATCTGTGTCTCGACGACAGCGACATGTAAAGTTTCTGGGCTGACAACAGCAATATGTAAAATCTGTGTCTCGACGACAGCGACATGTAAAGTTTCTGGGCTGACAACAGCAATATGTAAAATCTGTGTCTCGACGACAGCGACATGTAAAGTTTCTGGGCTGACAACAGCAATATGTAAAATCTGTGTCTCGACGACAGCGACATGTAAAGTTTCTGGGCTGACAACAGCAATATGTAAAATCTGTGTCTCGACGACAGCGACATGTAAAGTTTCTGGGCTGACAACAGCAATATGTAAAATCTGTGTCTCGACGACAGCGACATGTAAAGTTTCTGGGCTGACAACAGCAATATGTAAAATCTGTGTCTCGACGACAGCGACATGTAAAGTTTCTGGGCTGACAACAGCAATATGTAAAATCTGTGTCTCGACGACAGCGACATGTAAAGTTTCTGGGCTGACAACAGCAATATGTAAAATCTGTGTCTCGACGACAGCGACATGTAAAGTTTCTGGGCTGACAACAGCAATATGTAAAATCTGTGTCTCGACGACAGCGACATGTAAAGTTTCTGGGCTGACAACAGCAATATGTAAAATCTGTGTCTCGACGACAGCGACATGTAAAGTTTCTGGGCTGACAACAGCAATATGTAAAATCTGTGTCTCGACGACAGCGACATGTAAAGTTTCTGGGCTGACAACAGCAATATGTAAAATCTGTGTCTCGACGACAGCGACATGTAAAGTTTCTGGGCTGACAACAGCAATATGTAAAATCTGTGTCTCGACGACAGCGACATGTAAAGTTTCTGGGCTGACAACAGCAATATGTAAAATCTGTGTCTCGACGACAGCGACATGTAAAGTTTCTGGGCTGACAACAGCAATATGTAAAATCTGTGTCTCGACGACAGCGACATGTAAAGTTTCTGGGCTGACAACAGCAATATGTAAAATCTGTGTCTCGACGACAGCGACATGTAAAGTTTCTGGGCTGACAACAGCAATATGTAAAATCTGTGTCTCGACGACAGCGACATGTAAAGTTTCTGGGCTGACAACAGCAATATGTAAAATCTGCGTCTCGACGTCAGCGACATGTAAAATTGTTGGGCTGACAACAGCAATATGTAAAATCTGTGTCTCGACGACAGCGACATGTACAATTTCTGGGCTGACGGCAGCAATATGCACAAGCTTAGATAACAAGTCAGCGACATATAAAGTTTGAAATTTGACAATAGAAATATATCATTTTCATCATGTGCCATACCGGTGGGCATAGGCGATCATGTCCTTCCACAATCTTCTATCTACAGTGCATCGTATCAATTCTGTTGTTGACTGTTTTCCATGACATGAAACAAAGCTATCCAGTATTTTCACTCTTTGTCGTCCGTGATCTCTTTTTACTTTTATTTTGCCACTTGTAACCAAGAGTTACAACTTTCCTCTTCTCATGATGTGCCCAAAAAATGATGATTGCTTTTTTCTGATGTTTTTCAGGACTTTCATTTTTGTGTTGGCCTCTTTGAGAATGTCCTCATTGGTCTTTTTAGCTGTCCAGGGAACTTTCAACATTCTTCTGAGAAACCTCATCTCTGTGGCCTCTAATCGCCTTTTCATTTGTTTGTCTACTGTCCATGATTCGCTTCCATAAGTCAGAATTGGTTCTATATAGCACTGATGAACTCTCTTTCTCACTTCTATTGACATAGATTTGTTGCATAAGAGTTTTATCATTTTCTGAAATGCTATTTTGGCCTGAGCTATTCTGCTTTTTATTTATGTGGTGCATTTTCCATGAAATACAAATGCTTCTTATATTCCATCCATTCATTTTTCTTGTATTCGACCACTTGGTCTGGTATTCTCACAACATTTGCTGAAGGCTCATTATGTTGTGTTTTTATCTTTCTGCCTTGTCACGTGGCCAACACATTTTATCCGTTGTTTCCTTATATATCTAATGCGGGGTCTATTCCTAGCTTTTTTTCCTCAGTTCTTCCTTTCTGATCTTATCTCTCAGACTGTTTCCTGTCATTCGCCTGACACATTATGATATAGAAGTAACATATACATGCATGTATCATTATAATGGGGCACTCCGGAACCTTGATGATGGAACAAATCAAAGGTTATAAAATGGAAGTTGGGATATAAATGTTATTGTAGCAATACATTAACACGATGTTGTTCACTTCTGTTGCATTGTAAGGTTAATATTGTGTTGAATATTTAAAATGTTTCAAAGTGAGTGAGTGGATTATACGTACAAGGAGTGTTTTCATAAAATGCGATTATAAATATACATCTCATTTTTAAAGTGTTTTTCATATTTTATCAGCTCATGTTTCACACGCCTTCCATTATTTAATCAGTCTTGATAATTTATTTACACACATCTAAGTCTGTACTTGTTCACATTACTGATGACATATGATCTATTTTAACTAGGCATGTTACCTATTTTAGATTCATTCAATAAAATTATTATTTATAAGTTCAGTTGCATTGTTACAGCCACTGCATTAGATCATCATTCTTTCGTGGCCTATATGATGCCATTGTTTAATTGAACATCTCTAATTTACTATACGAGCAATTGAAGCAAATATTGAAAGTTACAGACAAAAATTGTTGTCACTGAATATTACGATATTTTTGTTTTGTTTTCCCAGGCCGCATTTACCATATATAGAATGTCAAATATATCACAAATTGTAAGTTATGAAAAAACACACACATTTTAATACAAGAATGAGTTCACTTATTTCTATTCGATTTTCATAATTCGTTATTTCTGCCAGCACAAAATGTTCAGTTCTAAAGTAAAGCCAATAACAAATTATGTTACATGTGATTTTCTGCCGTCAGGAAGTTACAACAACTTATGTTACATGTGATTTTCTGCGGTCAGGAAGTTACAACTTATGTTACATGTGATTTTCTGCCGTCAGAAAGTTACAACAACTTATGTTACATGTGTTTTCATGCCGTCCGGAAGTTACAACAACTTATGTTACATGTGTTTTCCTGCCGTCAGGAAGTTACAACAACTTATGTTACATGTGTTTTCCTGTAGTCAGGAAGTTACAACAACTTATGTTACATGTGTTTTCCTGCCGTCAGGAAGTTACAACAACTTATGTTACATGTGTTTTCCTGCCGTCAGGAAGTTACAACAACTTATGTTACATGTGTTTTCCTGCCGTCAGAAAGTTACAACAACTTATGTTACATGTGTTTTCCTGCCGTCAGGAAGTTACAACAACTTATGTTACATGTGTTTTCCTGCCGTCAGGAAGTTACAACAACTTATGTTACATGTGTTTTCCTGCAGTCAGGAAGTTACAACAACTTATGTTACATGTGTTTTCCTGCCGTCAGGAAGTTACAACAACTTATGTTACATGTGTTTTCCTGCAGTCAGGAAGTTACAACAACTTATGTTACATGTGTTTTCCTGCCGTCAGGAAGTTACAACTTATGTTACATGTGTTTTCCTGCCGTCAGGAAGTTACAACAACTTATGTTACATGTGTTTTCCTGCCGTCAGGAAGTTACAACAACTTATATTACATGTGTTTTCCTGCCGTCAGGAAGTTATTGTAAAAAGAAAATGAAATCAAGAAAAGTATCGAGGACACTCTCACATTTGTAAATGTGATCATCTTCATTATCAATTACCCTGCCTGATGGCGTAGGTGATCATGTCTCTCTACAACTCTCGATCTCGAAAGTAATTTAACATTTCTGTTGTTAACCTGTCAAGCCATTCTCTTAAGCTGTCTGGTATTTATTGTCTTTGCTTCCCTCTATCCCTTCGTCCCTCTATTTATCCAGTTGTTACAATATATTCCAGTTGTTCTCTTCACATTGCATGGCCAATAAATGATGATTATTTCTTCCTAATATTGGAAATTAGCTCTCTTTTTGCTTTGACCTCTCTCAGAACCTCTTCATTACTCTTCTTAGCTATCCATTGTATTCTCCACATTCTTCTGTAAAACCATATTTCTACAGACTCCAGTGATTTTCTTGACTGTTGTCCTATTGTCCATGACTCGCATCCATATGTTAAGACTGGCTCTACGTAATATTTAAGAACTATTTTTCCTATTTTCGATTGTGAAAAATGAATTGCATAGGAATCTGACTATACACATATTAAATCAGTCTTATAGATCTGTACATTCCTAACTCCTTCTTCTTATTAAACTTATTCTTCATCTTATTCTACCTTTCAGCTCCCTGTGGAGCATAGGTCTTCAACAAACACATTTCAAGCCGATATGTTTCTTGTCATTCTTTTAAGATCATTCCATGTCTTCCCCATAAACATCATCTCTGCTTCAAAATGTCTTCACCAAGAACTCCTTGGTCTTCCTCTTTGCCTTTTTCCTTGGGAATTCCATAACAGGGCCTGTTGTGTAATAATCTCTGTGGCTACCGCAGTGTGTGTTCTATTCAGCGCCATCGTCTTCGCCGTAGTTCTTTACCCACTGGTATTTGACTGGTACATTTTCATAATTCAATGTTGGTGAGTGTGTGTCATTGAGTAGTTTTGTTATGACTTGTAATCCCAGCTCTCCTACTGTATTTATCTCTTCGATTGTTGTATTGTCGGGACATGGAGCTTTGTCTCTTTCATGTGTTGAATTTCATACTCCACATCACTCTGCATTATTGATGGTCCTGTGTCTGTATTTGAATTGTTTAGCTCTGGTCTTTCATCATCATAGAGTTGCTGATATATTATGTCCATCTCTCCATTGTCTTCTCCTGTCCCATTATTATATTACCTTTGTTTGAAATGTTTAGCTCTGGTCTTTCATCATCATAGTGTTGACTGATATATTCTGTCCATATTTCCATTGTCTTCTCTTCTCCCATTATTATTTTACCTTTGTTTGAATTGTTTAGCTCTGGTCTTTCATCATCATATAGTTGAATGATATATTCTGTCCATTTCTCCATTATCTTCTCCTGCCCCATTATTCTATTTCCTTCCTTTGATTTCACACATCCTGAAACTTTGACTTCGTTTCTCCCTGTTTATTCATTTAATTGATTGTGCATAAATTCTGAGTCTTTCTTTTGTTGTTTTTCCATTTCTTCACACTTCAGCTTTTACCATCCTTCATTTGCTTCTCAGCATTTCTTTTTGAACTGTATGCACACTATTTTGTATGTCCGTTCTTCTTTCTTATGGTTTCGTCTTTCGTACATTAGTTGTAACATTTCTCCTGACATCCATTTCTTTTTGTTGATTCTTTTAGTAACTGGTATTATTTCTTTTGATGTTTGTTGAATCGGTTGTTTGAGCATTTCCCACTGCTCCTCGATGTTCTGTATTTTCTCAATAATAGCATTATATATATTTTGTACTATCGTACTGTACTTATCACTCACCTGTCTACCTACTCTAACCATATCTAGTTCTAATTTTATATTTCTTGGAGATTTATGTGCCTTCCGTATTTTTATTCTTATCTTTCCAACTACTGGTACATGGTCACTATTGCAATCTGCTCCTAGCTTTGTTTTAACAGATGTTAGCCCATTCCTGAATCTTCTCTGTAGCAGTATAAAATCAATTCGACTGTGTACTTTTTTGTCTGGAATTTGTCATGTCCAAAGTCGCCTAGGGTGTTGTTTGAGCCAGGTGTTACATATAATCATTTCATGTGTCTTTGCCTAATCTATAAATCTATTACATCAGTCATTCGTCTCTCCAAGGCCATCTTCCCCAGTCGTATTTTGCACTTTAGTTTTTCCTACCTTTGCATATAAATCCCCTAATATAAAAATTATTTCTTGGGATTTACACTGTTCTATGGTCACCTCTAACTCGTCAAAAGTGTCAATGTCTCTTTTTTCGCTATTTCTCGCTGGTACATAAGCTTGAATTATGCTGATATCCATTGGTCTACCCCTAAATTTTACTATCATAATTCTATCTGATACTGGCAAAGATCATTTCACTGTTTTGCTTCTTTCTCTATCTAGCATGATGCCTATTCCTCTTTCGTGTGTCCCCCCCACCCCCCAGAGTAAATTATATATCCACTGCTCGTTGTAATAATCCTGATCCGTTCCATCTCATTTCACATAGTACCAAGATGTTCAATTTCATTGTCTTTATTTTTTGGCTGATGTTTTATAGATTGCCAACTTAGAATGCTGATCTAATGTTCCAAGTTCCTATTGCTAATGTATCTATTTTTGATCTTGCATACAGTAGCTTGATGACGATCGAGTGCCACCTGTAGCACATGACGCTCCCTTACGGACGAGGTGGCTGTGGAGTCCCCATTAACGTCGTTAGCTGTAGATATTAAGTTGTGTTTTAACATAATTATTCAAGGTAATATAAGAAGGAAGTTTACCATTCCTTTCCTTTTTGGCAATGACTGTACTAGTCGGAATTCGCAGCCATTGTCTTTATAAATGAGATCCTCTGCCTGCCATAGCGGAGTGGGGACCATAACCGGTACTACTTGTCGGCTGCTCCCACAACTCCAATGAAAACCTGCTCCAATGGCTTCACATAACCCTGATATGGGGTTAAACGGGGGCTTCACCTTGCCAAACGGTGTCCCGAAGAATATAGACAAGCACAAATATTAAATATACAATAGACTACCAGGCTGCGGTGTCATAAAAGCTGTAAAAAAACATATTGGTGTCTACCTGATGAAGGTGTTTGCTAAAACGTCGTAATTTGTGTTGTCTCTCTATAGGCTAAGCCACTTAGTGAAAAAGTGTATTTAGTTTACATGTATAAATATAGCTTATGGGAAGCCTTGATCATCTATACCGGCTATCGTGATACTTGATGATGATGATAATCGCCACGAATTATGACTTAATTATTTCCAATGGCTGATTGTTAACTTGTTCTTCCTGTGTATTTAATTATTCTAACCACAAACCTGGACTGTTAACTTAAGTGCAGTAGTCACAACTAATTGCAGTACATGGTGTCATGAACATTGTTTCGATCTTTTATAGTTATAAAGGCCGGTGACTAAAAACAAGAAAATGTATGATGCATTTATATCGATATGTTTATGTGACGTGAATATTAAAAAAAAAAAAAAAGTAAAGTATCCCTGTACTCGCCAAGTGGCGTATAGGGAATATAGTGTTAGTAACCATACATTTTTCAGACCATCGGCACATGATTTTTGGGGTAATGTGTGACGGGGATATGTTAGACTTAAAATTCTTGAGTGGGGTTATCATTTTATAAGAAAATGGTGGAGTATATGTTATAAGAGGTAACCTATAACACGGGGAGGGAGCCGCGATAGCTCAGTGGTTAGTGAACTGGACTAAAAAGGACAAGGGTTAGGGTTCGATCCCAACAGACGGTTTCTGGGTTCACCCAGCCTTAAATGGGTACCGGATATTTTTCTTGGAAAGTAAAGTGGCATGGACGCATTACCGACCATATTGCCCCAATAAATCATGTGCTGAAGGTCTGTAAGATTTATGGTCGCGAAAACCATATTCCCTTTACGCAACTTGGCGTGACGGGGACTTTTTACTTACTACAACACGGGGACTATTCTTTGTGTGTGTGTGTGTGTGTGTGTATATATATGCGGCATAAGTGTAGGGATGGGATATGTTATTACAGCAGTAAAAAAATAGTAGAGTACGCAGACGACAAAGAAAAAATATGCTGTTGTCGTGGCGCGCGCGGTAAACTGTTAACAACATGCTTCATACAAACCTTATTGGCATATACTTTGTTTAAAGGGCATGGTTTGTGTGGCACATCATGATGAATACATATCCATATTTTAATATCCATATTTTAATATCCATATTTTAATATCCATATTTTAATATACATATTTTAATATCCATATTTTAATATACATATTAACGGAGCAATTGTGTATTCTAACTTAGGTGTCATAACTCTGGAGGCAAAACGAGCACTATACAATACAATCTTCATCCCAACGTTGTGCTACCAATGCCAGACCTGGACTCTAGATGCAAGAACAATAAGAAAAATAACCTCTACAGAGATGAAATGTATCAGACGAATGACAGGAAACATTCTGAGAGATAAGATCAGAAATGAAGAACTGAGAAAAATGCTAGGAATAGCCCAGCCATAGAATATATAAGGAAACAACAGATAAAATGGTTTGACCACGTGACAAGGCAGAAAGATAAAAACATAACACAACAAGCCTTCAGCAAACATTGTGTGAACACCAGACCCAAGGGTCAACTATAAAAACGATGGATCGATGGAATATTAGAAGCACTAGGAAACATAACAGCAGCATATGCCAACAGAAGAGCAAAAGACCGCAGATTATATCTCCCCTCGACGCTGAAAGGCAGATGAGGAAGGAAATAAGTGGAGAAGAACTTGAGGTGCTGGTGATCGCTGGGTCAACATGAACTCCCGAATATGTTGGATCTAATAAATGCATGTAGGTCAGGTCAGGTCAAGGACATTAATTACAGTCAGAGTCTTTGTTCAGCAGCAACGAAGCAGTAAACATTTAGGACATAATAGTCCTGACATACCAATGTGTTTATTGTTCATACATTTTTTTTGGTTAAATAGAGCGAGAACTCAACACACTACTATAGTTAAAGTCATTGTGATATATATGCAACTTTTATTTTCGCTTTCCCTAGAGAAAGAGTGAAAGTGACACACTTATAGAAGCAATGGCAGAAGTAAGTTGTTAGATTATTTCTAGGAATAGGTTGCACTGTACATGATTATCTCAGTTTATCATTGGTAATGAGTCAGTTTTGTCTTTAATTCTACTCTAGATTGAAAAAAAAATTGAAAATGCGAGTAATTTGTAATTGTAATTTCCACCTAGATAAACACTTAATGAACAATGTCAAAACTAAAACAGGTTGTAGTTTAAAAAGAACATTTTTGAAACAACATATGAGCAAATAATTTTGTTAAATGTACCTCAGCTGTATTGAGAAACGTGTCATTATCGCCGAGTGCCGTTAAAGCATCGAAGGTTGGCAATCATAGAGTGCCATTCCTCTCTGTTCCTTGCATTGATGGTACAGATTGCCATAGTTCGACTTGACCATCATTTTATATTACTCGCCCATGTTAGTCTTGGTCTGCCTATTTTGCCTTATACTTTCCTTTCCAAGATTACTTATAGTAGGCTGTTGTGTCTTTTAACATGCCCCGAAAATCGCATTCGTCTTGTGTTTAGTAATTTTCCTTTCATTTGTAGTTATTTTAAGACTACATCTTTTGTTTTCACTTCTGTCCATCCAATTCTAGCTACGCTTCTATATATCTCCATTTCAAAGGCTCCAATTTTCTGTTCTGTTTTTCTTGTCTAATGTCCATGTTTCTGCACCATACAGTAATGTTGAGAAGATATAACATTTTGCTATTCTTTGCTTTATCCTTTGTTTTATTTGTTTTGATTTTTAGTAGATTATTCATGACATTAATATTACTTTTTGCCAATCCTATTCTTTTGTTTCAGTTTTACATTTTCCATCACTTGTTATAGTATGTCCAAGGTAGTTTAGTTCGTAACTGTCTCCCAATCAATTCCTTCAATTTTGATATCCACATGTGGGTTTTGAGTATTTTCTTTGTTTATGATCATAGTTTAAGTCTTTTTTATGTTCATATATAATCCATATTTTTTGTTTGTCATATTATTCCATGAAGTAATTGTTGTAGATCTTTAGGATTTGCTGCTAGTAATACAGTATCATAAGCATATCTTAGGTTATTGATTATCTTTCCATTAACGTTTAGGCATGTCATCTCTATGTTGTTTTTGAAGATTGTCTCAGTGTATAGATTGAACAAGCTTGGTGATAGGATGCTTCCCTGTTTTACTCCTTTTTCATAATCTTATTACATACACGTTTATCATATAATCCTCTGATATAAAAAGAGGAGAAACGTGTATATAAATTATAATACTCATGTTTTATTACAGCTTGAAGATTATGTTTCTGAAGTAAGTAATACTGTGTCATACACACGTGTATCACGTGATCATACCTCTAAAATCATATCTTATTATAATCATATTAGCACAAAAATGTAAACGAAGAAGATAATGCGTCTTCAACAATGGTATTTATATATAATTGGTAACTCAGTGAACTAACTGGTTAACATGAGGAACCCCTTGTAATTGTGACGAAACTTGAACTATAACAGGGGAGAGAAGGTCACGTGCTCATTCACTTTTCCTTGCTAAAGTAATAGCTCAAAGAAATTTGTCAAAAAAATAAAAGTCACGTGACTTAAGTACGACAATCACATTCAAAACTTAAAAGAAGAAACATGTTTAGTTTGTCAGACTCCAGGCAGTTATGAATGACAGAAACACAAATCATTTTTACAAATTCGAGAAACTGATACAAACGTGTTGAGTATTAAAAGTTATCACTGAGAACCAAAGAGTAACGAGGAAATTGAATACCGATGCGACCTTCTAGGTATCCGTGCTGTCATTACTAGCTGTCAGCGTTTACTCTGTCATCCGAACTGCGTCCGCCTCTTTCCAGACTCCTCCTTCGGCCCTGGAAACCATACAGCCCATCTTTTCACGTGCCAATCATCCACGTCTTTACTAAATTCTTCTATCTCTTCCTCTCTAACCACTATATATCTAAACTGCTAACAATCCGTTCTACTCCCGTACCAGGAAGGAACACAACACAATACTGACGTTTCGGCTTGTGGTCTTCCTCAGAACACAGGGACAACGACAACAAACGGTGGAGCACAATTATCTATAACTACATGTTAGATGATCAAATGGAGGGAGAGGTGGACAGAGAGAGGAAAGTAAGATGTTGAAATAAGAAAGGAGACTAAATGAGGAGGGGAGGTCGGATGAGCATCGAGGTTTATAAAATAGAAAGATTAGAAAATGAAGAGCTCGAGACTAAAGAGTAGAACGTAAATAGTAAAAAGTGAATAATGTATCATTAAAAGTATATACAAATGACTGAGCACGAACGACTGGTCTGTCCTCCATGGTGGAATTCATACGAATGACTTAGTACGTTCAGGCTATATCCTACTAAATCATTCTGATGAACATCTTACATTCCTCCCTCTCTGTCCACCTCTCCCTCTATTTGATCATCTAACACATAGTTATAGATACTTGTGCTCTACCGTTTGTTGTCTTTGTTGCTGTATTCTGAAGAAGGCCACAGACTGAAACGTCTGTATTGTGTTGTGTTCCTTCCTTGTAAAGCTGTCACCATACCTTGGAGTGTTTACCACACCCCACTACTGGCTCCCTACTACCAGCTTCACCGCAGCATTGAAATTGTTTGCCTGTTCCCTACTCCCGGACCACCTATCTATTTGGGAACACCTGATCGCAACTTGGTAATGTGTATACACCCTGACCTTGCTCTCGCCGAGGATCAGTTCTCCCTAAAAGCTTGAAGTTAGTCCCACTCCGCCATACTAGTGATTGATGTAAACTCCTCAAAGACAAGTAGTTCTACTTCCGGAAATTGCGCCTTAAGCTATATTCCCACCTCGACTCTCCTCATGAATAATCTCACACACCTCGTCAATCATTTCACTCTCCTCGTCAATCATTTCACTCTTCTCGTCAATCATTTCACTCTTCTCGTCAATCATCTCACTGTCCTCGTCAATCATTTCACTCTCCTCGTCAATCATTTCACTCTCCTCGTCAATCATTTCACTCACCTCGTCAATCATTTCACTCTCCTCGTCAATCATCTCACTCTCCTCGTCAATCATCTCACTCTCCTCCTCAATCATCTCACTCTCCTCGTCAATCATCTCACTCTCCTCGCCAATCATCTCACTCTCCTCGCCATCATCTCACTCTCCTCGTCAATCATCTCACTCTCCTCGTCAATCATCTCACTCTCCTCGTCAATCATCTCACTCTCCTCGCCAATCATCTCACTCTCCTCGTCAATCATTTCACTCTCCTCGTCAATCATCTCACTCTCCTCGTCAATCATTTCACTCTTCTCGTCAATCATCTCACTGTCCTCGTCAATCATTTCACTCTCCTCGTCAATCATTTCACTCTCCTCGTCAATCATTTCACTCTCCTCGTCAATCATTTCACTCACCTCGTCAATCATTTCACTCTCCTCGTCAATCATCTCACTCTCCTCGTCAATCATTTCACTCTCCTCGTCAATCATCTCACTCTCCTCGTCAATCATCTCACTCTCCTCCTCAATCATCTCACTCTCCTCGCCAATCATCTCACTCTCTTCGCCAATCATCTCACTCTCCTCGTCAATCATCTCACTCTCCTCGCCAATCATCTCACTCTCCTCGTCAATCATCTCACTCTCCTCGTCAATCATCTCACTCTCCTCGTCAATCATCTCACTCTTATTTGGATGAAGAATTCCCTCTTTTCTGTGTCTCTACGTCAGATTAGACCCCTGCCTCTTCCACCTCCAAAGCACGTGACAAACTGTTTTCCACCACCTCCCAGATGATTAAGCATTTGTGTCCTCAGAGATGCTTCTTCTTCCTGTTTTCAGCTCCTTGTGGAGCACATGTCTTCAACAAACACGTTCCAAACCGTTCTATTTCTTGCCATTTATTTAATATCGTACCATCATCCCCAACATCTTCATCTTTGCTTCCACCTGCCTTCCACAAGTTTATTTTGGTCTTCCTCTTTATCTTCTCCCTTGGGGATTCCAAGAACATAGTTTGTCGAGTATGTAATCCTCATCACCATTGAGTGCCCTCTCCGCATCGAAGGTTGGCTACCATGGAGCGCCATTCCACTCTGTCTCTTGCTTTGATGGTGTAGATTGCCATAGGCTGACTTGTCCATCTTTTGATGTTACTTGTCCATGTTAGTCTTGGTCTGCACCTGCCTCTTTTACCTTGTGAGTATGTAATATATACTTAATAATACTATAAGGTGAATTCCTCAGTATGTGTCCTGTCCAAAGTCAACGGCTTCGACGTTGCTCTCTGCCCATATGTATTTGACTGGTACTTTCCAAAAAATCTACGTTAATGAAGATGTCCTGCCATTTCAACCTGTTAATCTGCTTACATATCCATTAATCAATGTTTCTATCTTCGTCACTGTCACTTCTCCACCAGAGATTGTAAAGTTCTAATTCCCCAATCTTTTTTTTTCTCTGAATCACTGGCCCTCACTAATCTCTGCGTACTCTATGGCATAGTTATATAATGTACTGATTAAAATGGAAGGGAGACGAAGGCGCGCCTACCAGCACCAGAACTGGAAGTTGTCAGCGACCTACAGCTGATGGCTTGCGCCAGGATCGGTGAACCAAACCCATCCAGACCCTGCTCCACCTCTCCACTATGCCTCCAGTAGCAGACTAACCTGTCTAGTCTGAACAAGCGTGCAGGGATCGAAGAGGGAAGACAACCCGGTACTCAAAAATGTGCTGAAGTCGGATGTGTTGTGCCGAAAGGCGCAGATATAACAGTTATACTGCAAACCACAACACAACACAGACACGTCCACTACGTCCTTGTAAGGGCGGATGATGAAGAGTAATATTCTAGTCTACCACGATACTCTAGAATACTTTAGTCATCGGGCGAACGCAACCAACCAACCAAATGGAAGGGGAGCGCCATAGGGGTTTGGCGTAAGGACCTTTGCTATTAATAGGGTCAATCTCAAGTGTCCAACTTAACATTTTACAAAACTCACCCTAACAGATTGGGAGCCGCGATAGCTCAGTGGTTAGTGAACTGGACTACCACGGACAAGGGGTAGGGTTCGATCCCAACCGACGGCTTTCGGGTTCACCCAGCCTTAAATGGATACCGGATTTTTTCTGGGAAAGTAAAGCAGCACGGGCGTAATACTGACCACATTACCCCAAAAATCATGTGCTGAAGGTCTGTAAACTATAGGGTCACTAACACCATATTTCCCTATACGCCACTTGGCGTGACGGGGGTACTTTACTTTTTTTACCCTAACAGATTCTGCTGTCAATAATAATAAGAATGTCAAGTCCACCATATCTGACTTTATTAAAATCAAAGCTCTCCACTCGAATGCCACTAACCTCATCATTCTTGAATAGCCTTAGGTAAAACATGCTTCCATATGCTACCCAAGATCCACAAACCTTGCGCCAACAGCATACCAATAGTCTCTGCATGGTCCTGTACTACTCTTCACAACTTGAACTACGAGGGGACTGCGTCTTTTATCCTATTGTCCAGGGCATCTCCACTTTCGTTAGGGACCTACCACGTCCTTGACATAATCGTCACATTCTTTCTCCTGGTCCTTGTAAAGCCGACGCCTTTTTATTGTTAATGTCTGCTCTCTATACACTTCTACACCTCACAAAGATGGCCTCTTGGCTCTAAAGTTCTTCCTGGAAAGAGGACAATCTCGGTCGCCACCTTTGTTCTCAACCAGTCTTAATACTCAACCCATTTGATTTCAACGGTAGATTATTCAATCAAACATGTCGAGTGGATGGGTACAAAGTAAAACACTACATTATTTCCTCTTTCAGGGGTCACCTTCCCAATGTGTATTACCGGTAGAATGACAACAGTTACGTTGTTTGTTAATTCAGAACCTAACTTGATTAAGTACCTGGTCTGTATAGGCTCGTTTCAACCCTCCGTTCGCATTTCTTTCTATATCTCTTAAGGAGTTACATGAAAAAGACATAAAGCAGTGCACTATAAAGAGAGGTGGAAAAAATATTAAAACAGGTAAATGAGTTTAAATATATGGGGAAAATGTTAACCCCAGATGGTAGATGTTCAACAAAGGTGAGATGCAGAATGGCTCAGGCAAAAGCAGCGTTCCAAACAATTAGAAAGATAATGTGCAGTCCATATTTGACAATAGAAACAAGAAAATAGTTATAAAATGTTATGTAGAAGCATTCTTAACATATAAATGTGAAACCTGGGCAATAGGACAAAATACAAGAAAATCACTGATGGCTGTGGAAATGTAGTTTACAGAGGACTTAGAATACCATGGGCAGCTAAGAAGAGTAATGAACACATTCTGAAAGAGGCCAAATAAAAGAGAGAGCTAATTTAGAATATCAGGAAGAAGCAATCATAATTTTGTTGTCCATGTAGTGAATAGCTGGAATATATTGAGATAACTGGGGAAGGTGAGGGAAGTAGAGATTGGGGGAAGCAGAAAGAAAATATACCAGACAGCTTAATGAAATGGATTGGCAGAAGGTCAACAAAAGAAATTATAAATAACTGCCGAAAACGAAAGTTGTGGAGGGGTATGATTACCTGTGCCAGCAGGCACGGTACTTGATGATGACACTATCTCTACCTCTTCGGTTACGTTCTGAGAAATCTCGATCTGTCTTCACCACTTAGGTGTATAGAGCTCCATATTTTATAGATGTACACTCCTACCTTATCTTTTCCTGCTAACGCCATCATACATAATGTAAACATGTAATGCTATACCATGCATTTAACTCTTATGCTTTATACGCCTCTGAGATTTTGGTGGTGACTTATTATCCATCAATTCTATTTTATGCTGGAAATATTTCGCCGCCGTCTTGACCTTGAATCTGTCATGCATTTAGCCCTCCAACAAGTTCTCGCTATTACCAACACCTTATCTCTTCATCATCATCATCGAGTGCCTTCTCCGCAACGAAGGTTGGCTACCATGGATCGCCATTCTACTCTGTTTCTTGCTTTGATGGTGCAGGCTGTCATAGATTGACTTGTCCATCTTTTGATGTTACTCGTTCATGTTGGTCTGCCTCTGCCTCTTTTGCCTTGTATTTTTCCTTCCAATATTACTTTTAGTAGGCTGTTGTGTCTTTTAACATGCCCCAAAAATTTCATTTGTCTTGTCTTAATTGTATTTAGTAGTTCTCTTTTTATTTTCAGTTGCTTTAAAACTTCATCGTTTTTTATCTTTTCTTTCCACCTAATTCTACCTATTCTTCTATAAATCCACATTTCAAAGACTTCAATTTTCTGTTCTGTTTTATTGTCTAATGTCCATGTTTCTGCACCATACAGGAATATTGATAAGATGTAACATTTTGCCATTCTTAGTTTCAGCCCTGCTGATATTTGTTTTGTTGTTAGTATATTTATCATGGCAGTAAAAGTACTTTTGGGCCATACCTATTCTTTTGTTTATTTCCATTTTACATTTTCCATCATTGGTTATAGCGGCATTGGGTATAGCCCACGGTAATTATGGCTCTGAACTGTCGCCAGTTTTATTCCTTCAACTATGATATTTATTTGTAGATCTTGAGAATTTTCTTTTTTTTATGATCATAGTTTTAGTCTTTTTTGATATTCACATCTAGTCATTATTTTTGCTTGTTATGTTTATCACATTAAGCAATTGTTGTAGGTCTTTATGATTTTCTGCTAGTAGAACAGTATCATCAGCATATCTGAGGTTATTGATTATCTTTGGCATCATTAATCTTTGCAATCATTAATGATTAGGCCTGGCATCTCTGTGATGTTTTTAAAGATTTTCTCTTTCCCTCCCATTTTTGTTCTGACAATAGAAACAAGAAAAAGAGTTCTTAAGTGTTATGTTGAGTCAGTATTAACATAAGGATCTGAATCATGGATAATAGGACAACAAACAAGAAAATAACTGGAGTCTGAAGAAATGTGGTTTTACAGAAGTATGTTGAGAATACCATGTACAGCTAAGAAGAGTAATGAGAATGTTCTGAAAGAAGCCAAAGCAAAAAGAGAGCTAATTTCCAATATTAGGAAGAAACAGTCATCATTTTTTGGCCACGTAATGAAAAGAGAACAACTGGAATATATTGTGACAATTGGGAAAATTGAGGGACGAAGAGAGAGAGAGAGGAAAGCAAAGAGAAAAAAAATACCAGACAGCTTAAGAGAAAGGCTTGGCGAAAGGTCAACAACAGAATTGATAAATAACTGGCGGGATCGAAAGTTGTGGAGAGACATGATCACCTACGTCAGCAGGTCCGGTACTTGATGATGTTCTCATACCCTCACCAGCATTTGTCCATCAAACAAAACTGTCTTCTGTCTAACACACGATCCTCACAACCTGGCTACACTCCGAATACTGAAACACCACCAACATATCCTTCACTCCGCTACTACCACTCGCTTTCTATTATCTGACCCACTATTAGTAGTTACGCAACACTAACCTGCGATACATTATGGTTAGTAAAAAAAAGTAAAGTACCCCCGTCACGCCAAGTGGCGTACAGGGAATGGTGTCAGTGACCATATATTTTACAGACCTTTCGGCACATGATTTTTGGGGTAATGTGGTCGGTATTACGCCCGTGCCGCTTCATTTTCCCTGAAAAAAAAATTAGGTACCCATTAAAGGCAGGGTGAACCCGGCAGCCGTCGAATCGAACCCTACCTCTTGTCCTTTGTAGTCCAGTTCACTAACCACTGAGCTATCGCGGCTCGACAGTAGCGAGGCCCGGCTTGAAACGTCAATTACGTATCAACGGAAAAAGAAATAAGAGTCTCTCCAAAGACGGAGTTATCTGCCTATGCGTCGAGGGAAACCTGTGGTTCCCTTTGACGGCTGGCACGGAAAAACGGATTAACACGTAACAATCAGTTCCTTAATGGCTTATCATCAAAAATCATAAATATTATCAAAGAAAACGGAAAAACGGATTAACACGTAACAATCAGTTCCTTGATGGCTTACCATCAAAAATCATAAATATTATCAAAGACATGTATGATGGTTACACATGTGCAGTTCGAACAGAGGAAGGACTGAGCGAATGTTTCCCAATAGAAACTGGGGTTAAACAAGGATGTATTTTATCGCCCTTGTTATTTGGAATTGTTATGGACTTCATAATGAAGAAATGCTGCACTGGTAATAAAGGCATCGAATGGATACAAGGAGACCATTTGGAGGACCTCGACTTTGCTGATGACATAGTTCTCATCAGCAGTCAGATAAAAACGATGCAGGAAAACACAAATGAACTATCATCAATAGCCAGCAAAATTGGGCTTGAGGTCAACCATGAAAAGACTAAAGTCATGAAAAGTTTAATTCCAACAAGTGACAAAATATACATGGAAAACAAACCAGTAGAAGAGATCGATCACTTTATCTATCTTGGAAGTCACATTGATCGAGAAGGGGATACGAGCAAAGAAATTAGAATCAGACTGGCTAAAGCAGCAATGTCTTTCAGAAGCCTTGAAAAGTTGTGGAAATCAAAACTCATTAGCACAAACACAAAACTTAGGCTATTCAAATCAAATGTAATATCAACCCTTACGTATGCGTGTGAAAGCTGGAAAACAACAAGAGATATAGAAACAAAGTTGAACGCATTCGAAAATAAATGTCTAAGGAAAATACTTGGTATAGAATGGAACGAATTCAAAACAAACGAGGAAATTAGAGAAATCGCCAATCAACCAATAATATCTTCAGTAATAAAGAAAAGACGATGGTCATACGTTGGACATGTGATGAGAAGAGATAATAATCGAATAGCAAAGCAAGCCCTCATATGGGAAACAACAGATAAAAGAAAAAGAGGAAGACCCAGGGAGACACTGAGAAGAACATTGATGAGAGAGGCAAGAGCAGCAGGAATCGGCTCCCTCAATGAGATAGAACTGCTTGCACAGAACAGAGACAGATGGCGAGATTTGATAAAATATCTTTAAAAGAAAACTGCTAGAACAAAAATTCATATAGGAGAAGGTGTATCTTGGTCTACGCCCTATGGGCCGGTTACGGCTCGAAAGGTCAATAGATAGATAGATAGAATCAGTTCCTGGTCTGTAGGGACTTCGCCAAAGGTAAAAGCTGGAGAAGGGATAAAAAGACGTATGTTGATCAGATAGTCCGTCGTTCTAGTGGGTAGGATCCGTGAATACCTCTACTGCAATTAATTCCGGGTTTTTGGTCTCCTTACATTTCTGATATTCATGTCATGATACCTCTGAGGACTCCGATGTTACTGGTATTGTCTCAGGCTTCTCCTGCACACCCGTCTTTTTGCTTTGGAGAACCGACATGCAGCAGGTTTTGACACTTTCCATAAGAGAGGATTAACTCTTCTCATTTGTTTCTTTAATCACTGGCCTCCTCCTCCATTATCTCCAGTGTCCTTTCTTTATTCCAAGTAATTTTATCGTCTCCTCTGCTGTTCTTCCCCTTTGCCACCTCTGTTTTCTACCCTTTCTTTTTTCTCTTTTAACTTCTTCTTCATACCATTTGGGACCCATCCATACTTCCATCCTCTTGAATTGTTGACAGTTTATCTTGTTTGGAGCCCCATATCCTTATCTTAATGACTTCTATTTATCTTGTGACCAGCAGGCATACAAACCCGGTCTGTGTTCCCACTGTCGTCTTTTTCAGGTCAGTGTCTAATCGATGGCCTTTGGTGTTTATATAATGTGTTGCTTTTGGGAAACTCTTTTCTGCAATATTTATTATTCTGTTCCTGATTAAGGCTGTTGCCGAAAGGTCGTAGTTTGTCGGAACTCTCAACTAATTTAGCCGATAGATACCATTGCGTTTTACTTTACTAAGAAAATTCAAGGGGATACAGGATTAAGATGAAGTAACATCATCGAGGAAATGCTGTAGAAGCCCAACAACAACAGTGATGGCAGAGCATGTCTAAGCAGCAGCGAATGGAGCTGTTTAACTCCTTGTCAACGAAATATTTAGAAAAAAATGGAAAGGAAGAGAAACAAAAGATGTATTTATATGTATACTTATTTATAAACTAAATGTGCATGTCGTCTTAGGTTGACGATATGAAAGAAACAGTACTGGAGGTAAGGCAGTCTAAAACTGTTGCTAAAGCAAACTGTCAATCATTAATTCTATTTGAGTTACTATTTCTTGCGTTTTTGTAATGGGAAAAAAAAAGCCAATCGGTTGTTATTTATTCAGATTGGTCAGCAGCAGCGTATGCAGTGGGATCTGTATTTGATATTATTTTATTAGAAAAGCTAGACGATAACAACTGCTATAGTCAAAAGTTAGATAAATATTAAAGTTCCTATGTATGTTATATATCACGTCACAATATAGGTCAATATCCGTTGTGTGGTTGGTTCAGGAGGGTATCATTATTATATGGTTAACAAATACAATATGAGGTTACGAACGACAGTCATTTGGAGCAAATCACTAAGTAAAAAGTAAAGAGCTCCCGTCACGCCAAGTGGCGTATTGGGAAGATGGTGTTAGTGACCATACATTTTACAGACCTTCAGAACATGATTTTTAGGGTAATGTGGTCGGTATTACAACCGCGTCGCTTTACTTTCCCATAAAATATCCGGTACCCATTTAAGGCTTGGTGAACCTGGAAGCCGTCTGTTGCGATCGAACCCAACTACTTGTCCTTTGTAGTCCAGTTAACTAACTACTGTGCTATCGCGGCTCCCTAAATCACTAAATCCAGAGAAAACTGATATGTTAGAGTTATGCCGGGTTTCTTCTTTTTACTTTCGCCTGGCTGGTCTCGAGGAAGGTCACTGGGGGAATGGTTGGTCTCGAGGAAGGTCACTGGGGGAATGGTTGGTCTCGAGGAAGGTCACTGGGGGAATGGTTGGTCTCGAGGAAGGTCACTGGGGGAATGGTTGGTCTCGAGGAAGGTCACTGGGGGAATGGTTGGTCTCGAGGAAGGTCACTGGGGGAATGGTTGGTCTCGAGGAAGGTCACTGGGGGAATGGTTGGTCTCGAGGAAGGTCACTGGGGGAATGGTTGGTCTCGAGGAAAGTCCCTGCGGGACTGGTTGGTATCGAGGAAGGTCACTGGGGGAATGGTTGGTGTCGAGGAAGGTCCCTGGTGGAATGGTTGGTCTCGAGGAAGGTCACTGGGGGAATGGTTGGTCTCGAGGAAGGTCACTGGGGGAATGGTTGGTCTCGAGGAAAGTCCCTGCGGGACTGGTTGGTATCGAGGAAGGTCACTGGGGGAATGGTTGGTCTCGAGGAAGGTCCCTGGTGGAATGGTTGGTCTCGAGGAAGGTCACTGGGGGAATGGTTGGTCTCAAGGAAGGTCCCTGGTGGACTGGTTGGTCTCGAGGAAAGTCCCTGGTGGACTGGTTGGTCTCGAGGAAGGTCACTGGGGGAATGGTTGGTCTCGAGGAAGGTCACTGGGGGAATGGTTGGTCTCGAGGAAAGTCCCTGGTGGAATGGTTGGTCTCGAGGAAGGTCACTGGGGGAATGGTTGGTCTCGAGGCAAGACGCCGATCTTGAGACAGAGAGGTTGTGGGTTCAAATCACGGCTAAACCGGTTGGGATTTTTATTTATGATTTCTCTTTGCGGCAACCACCCCTGGTCTCGGCAGCGAGGCTCGGCTTGAAACGTCAATTACTCATCGACGGAAAAAAGTGTGAGTACCTCCGAAGTCGGAGTTATCTGCCAGTGCGGTGAGGAACCACTGTGCATACGGCTGCCAGGGAAAAATGGATTGACGCGTAAAATTCAGCTTCGAGACTCTAGGGACTTCTTTAGAGGTAAAAGCTGGCGGAAAAAAAAAAAAAAACTTTCGCCCTATGCGTTGAAGAGAGATATAATGTGTGTTATCTTCCTCTTCTGCTGTTATGTTTCATAGTATTTCTAATATGCTACAAATATATTAGTTTGACGTTCCTGCAGAGTTTATTAACGGTTTCTTGTGTTATATTTTAAATCTTTCGATCTTATGACGCGGCGAGCCCATTTTACCCGATGTTTCTTTATACATTCTATGAAGGCAATTTAATCCTAGCGATTTTCTCAGTTCTTCATTTTTAATCCTATCTCCCAGGCTAGTTCATATCATGCACCTTATACATTTAATCTTTGGAGTAATTAGTTATGTCAGTAATTCATCATAATACAATCAACATATCAAACGGTTTTATCATGTACTATTGTCTCAACCGCGCCCGTGCGCTGTCGCGTCCCAAACCGTGGAGTAAAGAAAAGTGGAACTATTCCGAACCATTCATGTTCGTAAGAGGTGACTAAGGAGGGTTAGACACGGGAACTGATTATCCCGTATTGTAAACAAAATATGCCGAAAAATGTTCACAAACATGGACAAGTCAAAGAAAAGAGTAAAAGTGAATCCGCCATCCCGGACAGGTAAATGTTCTCTGTCTAAGAGATGTATGACGCAATCTGGAGATAGCCATAAGGAGTCCGGGTTGCCGACTCACCTTTTGTCTACAAGGAAATACTCCAGAATCGGCACCTGGAATGTGCGTACTCTAAATGAACGCTGCACAGGTAGCAGCAGAAATGAGAAATCACAAAATCGATATTCTGGTAATGTGCGAAACAAGATGGCTAGGAACGGAATGGATAAAATAAAAAAAATTATGAGTGGTAGCTATAATGTTATCAAGGAAAACAGAGGAGTAGATCCTGAAAAATGTAAGAAATGTAAAAAACGTTAGGTATATCATAAATATATTCATCTATTTATGGAGGCCTATTAAAGAGATGGATAGACCACACACTTCATATGTACATGTATGTAAAACCAAAACAACGAATAGAAACGAAAACATCCAGACACAAATGCTGGAACTCTGATATGAAAATGGAGGAATGGCGGATTTATTTATTCATGTGAGATTTACGTTCTTGTTGGTCAGGTGATACAAAGAAGTCAACAGGGCAGATAGGATCTTGAAGGTGAAAAAGGGTAAACAATAGTAAACAATTATTTAAAAAAATCTCGGGATGGTGGAAGAAAGGAGAAGTCCCAAAGGTTTTGAAGAAATAAAAAAAAAGAAAAAGAGAGAAACGAGTAGTGACAGGGATGTCGAAGAGCAGTGGCGGAGAAAAGATAACTAGGAATAAAGAAAGGACATAAGAGAGAGTGGAAGAGGCTAGGAATAAAGAAAGGACACAGGAAAGAGTGAAGAGGGGATCGGTGATTAAAGGAACGAGTGGAAAGAATGTAACCCTTTCTAATGGCGAGTTTCAACGTTGATCATGAGTCGGTTTTCCCAAGCAAACCGACTGTGTGTACCACAGATGCAAACGACAATAGCAGTAACCTGGAAGTCCTCAGAGGTATCATGGCCTGGAGATCTGAAATGGGAGAAGATTGGAGTGCCAAAATCGCGTTAATTGTGGTAGAAGTGTTCATAAAGCCTATCTCCCAAACTTATGACTGCTTTTCCTGATGAACATCATTACAGCTAAAAGCATCACGTGCACAACTTAGAGCTGTCATTGCCTTGATTTATATGGTTCTAGGTTTTCGTGAGAAAATTGACAAAGAAGAGGACTTTAAAGAATCAAAAACTTTAAACGAGGTTACAAGAAAAATTAACTGTTTAACCACATGACTATACAATATGAGAGTTGTTAATTTCTTGGAAGATTGCACATATTGGTAGAGAGGTAACATCCTTTCGAAATTAAGGTATGAAATCTTCTACTTCTTCAGGGGTACGATTTTCTTGATGACGTAAGTAGCAAAACTGTAGGTGCATCGTCAACGTGAATAACTAAAGGCTGAGTTGTGTTTCTGTGTACCCCATTCCCCACCTCACCTCAAGAAATAAAAGCAATGTTTGGTTGATAACAAAATATGTTAAACGAGTTTACACATTATTCACCTACGTGTGTGTATCTTAGTATGTGTCGGTTATTTTTGTCACCTGTCTTTTGTTGGAGGAAAACAGAGTAACAAACATCATCATCAAGTACCGGGCCTGCTGGCGTAGGTGATAATGTATCTCCACAACTTTCGATCTCGACAGCTATTTATCATTTCTGTTGTTGAACTTCTACAAAGCCATTCTCTTAAGCTGACTGTTATTGTTGTTCTCTTTGCTTCCCTATATCTCTTCGTGCCTCAATTTTTTCCAGTTGTTACAATATATTCCAGCTTTTCTCTTCTCATTACATGGCCAAAAAATGATGATTGATTCTTCCTAATATTGGAAATTAGCTCTCTTTTTGCTTTGACTTCTCTCAGAACATCTACATTGCTCTTCTTAGCTGTCCATGGTACTCTCAACATTCTTATGTAAAACAACATTTCTACAGACTCCAGTGATTTTCTTGTATGTTGTCCTATTGTCCATGATTCGCATCCATATGTTAAGACATGCTCTATGTAACATTTAAGAACTCTTTTACTAGTTTCTATTGTCAAAAATGGATTGCCTAGTATCTTCCTCATTTTTTGGAAAGCTGCTATTGTCTGAGCCATTCTGCATCTCACCTCTTTAATAAACAATTGACTTGAAAATACTCATTGCTTGCAAATCGGTGCCATTACTCCCCTTTGAAACCAATAATGTATTTGAAAGATACTGTAAACGGATATATGGTGACGTTCTGATTTCAGTTAAAATATTTCGTTAATTGATTATAAAATAATATAATCATTTATATTTGTCAATGTTCATCGTCATGTGTCATAACAGTTTGCATAGGCGATCATGTCATTCCACAATCTTCTATCTACAGTGAATCGTATCATTTCTGTTGTTGACTGTTTTCCATACCATGGCACCAAGCTATTCAGTATTTTCTCTCTTTGTCGTCTACGATCTCTCTTTCGTCATGTATTTTACCATTTGTGAACAGGTATTCCAACTTTCATCTTCTCATGATGTGCCCGAAAAATGTCTATTTTCTTCTGTCTGATGTTTATTATGAGCTCCCTTTTTGTGTTGGCCTTTTTGAATATTTCCCCGTTCGTCTTTTTAACTGTCCAGGGAACTTTCAAAATTCTTCTGAGAAATCCCATCTATGTGACCTTTAATCGTCTTTTCTCTTGTTGGTTTATTGTTCATGATTCGCTTCTATACGTCAGATTTGTTGGATAAGATGGTTTTAATTTTCTGAAATTATATTTTGACCTGAGCTATTTCGCTCTTTATTTCTGTTGTGCATCTTCCATATGCTGTTATTATTGTGCCTAAGTATTTCACGCTTTGTGCTTGCTTTAGATTTGTCCTGTTTATTTTATGATGTATGCTGGTGATGATTGTTTTTTTCCATATGGCCATTACTTCTGTTTTCTTACTATTCTGACTGAGACCTTTCTTGTTGCTTGTGAATTTTACGAAATAAATATAAGATCTCTTGCTCCGGAAAGCAAGTGGTCGAACAGCAATGATCATCATCATCATCAAGTACCAAGCGTGCTGGTGTAGGTGAGCATGTCACTCTACAACTTTCAATCATGACAGTTATTTATCATTTCTGTTGTTGACCATCTGCCAAGCCATTCTCTTAACGCTTTCCGCACGGACACTTTTTATCAATGCCACGGAAAAGATTTCAAGGATAACATGATTTTAAGAATCATTGTACATATTTATATTTATCTTATATATAATACATGCATTTTTAGATAATTGAACCAGGTATTAGATTTCACCAATACTAAGATGATGCCAGGCATTTAAAAATAATATGATTTGATGATGGTTCACACTAATGAAATTGATAGTGACGCACTATGTGGCGAAACGTACGTGGCTGAAATCGGCATGGCACACAAAGCGTCGAAACGTACGGAAAGAGTTAAACTGTCTGGTATCTTTTTTCTTTGCTTTCCTCTATCTCTTAGTCCCTCAATTTTCCCAGTTGTTACAATATATTCCAGCTTATCTCTTCTCACTACATGACCAAAAAATGATGATTATTTCTTCCTAATATTAGCAATGATAGTGGTCGTAATTTGTCACTATGAGACTTCGATCATGTATCTCGGACAATGCACACATATTATATTGGCTAATATATATGTCCATGAAGCCGCGATAGCTCAGTGGCTAGTGAACTGGACTACAAAGGACAAGATGTAGGTTTCTATCCCAACCGACATCTTCCGGGTTCACCCAGCCTTTAATGGGTACCGGATTTTTTTCTAGGAAAGTAAAGCGGCACGGGCGTAATACCGACCACATTTCCTCAAAAGTTATGTGCTGAAGGTCTGTAAAATTGATGGTAACTAACACCATATTCCCTATACGCCACTTGGCGTGATGGGGGTACTTTTTTATATGTCCATGTTTACATCATCCTGAGTTTGTTGACATAAATTAGCCGTCCCTCCGAGGGCTTGTGGGCGTGCAGTTCCCCTTATTTTCACTCACAAGTTATTATTAACATACAGTGTGAAGATTTGTTTCTTTCTTTCTTTAAAACCTGTACATGATATGTTTGATACTGCGATACTTAACTCACAACGTCAGTGGTCATCGTCATTCATCTCATTCGTGAAAAAAATATAAATAAATAAATAAATAAAACTACGAAACTACAACAATGTTTGAATGAAATGTTGTACTTTAACGTTCGAGTGGCGCGGTGTTTGGTTGATTCACTGATATGCAAGTCAGTTGTCCACAGTGTTAGAGGCAATGACACCAGTGCAGATCCAGTGTATATGTTTCGCATCGGTGTGTGGTGTATCATACTTATTGTATATAAATGTGATATACTGTAGTTTATAATCGTAATATTCTATTCAAATACACACACATATATATATATATATATATACATATATATATATAATATATATATATATATATATATATAGAGAGAGAGAGAGAGAGAGAGAGAGAGAGAGAGAGATAGACCTTTCGCGTCTTGACAGACGGTTGGTAGCAAGGAATCATGATTAGTTAGCCAAGTTTAGTAAAGAGTCCCGTTACGTCAATGTGGCATTTAAGGAAAATAGTCTAAGTGACCATAATTTTTATAGACCTTTAGCACTTGATTTTTGGGATAATGTGGTTGGTATTGCGCCCGTTCCGCTTTACTTTCCCAGAAAAAATCCGGAACCCATTTAAGGCTGGGTGAACCCGAAAGCCGTCGATCAGGATCGAACTCGACCATGACAAGTCAGTAATTCAGTAAAAATATTAGTGCCTTAAGCTAGATGCTGGTTTGCTGAACAGCTTCTCTCGTGCAGAATCTGTCAATACTGGAGAGACAGATACATCCGCAGAACGAACACGTTGTATGTATTCGTAGTGCCTGGCCTCATTTCTTTTCTCCTAAGCTTTTTGTCTTCTGAAGATGATATCAGAACTGGCTCAAAGGGGTGCTGTGCCATTTTGTATTTTTGTTTTCCAAGTGCTACAATCTGCAGCCAGATCCCCAGCTTCTTTCACTGATAGAGAATTCCCTCAAGGAAGTCCTGCAAACATCCTTATTATTTAACACTTATCTGCCCTTCGGTCGCATTCCGTTCCTAAGTTCACAATACAATATTTGTTTGGGAATACTATTGTTTGCTATTCTTCTTACATGACCCATACACATTACTCTGACTCCTAAGTATTGCCATGATGGATGGGAGTTTTGCTCGTTGTAAGACATTAACTTTGTTTACTGTGTCATTATATAGGGTGTTTATAAAGTCTCACTACACTTGGTATCTAGGTCAATTTGAAAAAAATGTTTATGACGTCATCACAATATGTGCTCAATGGTAAGTTCACTTGTTGCGACAGTTTTCTTAATGACTTGTCTGGACTTTTAAGGATTCTGTCTTGGATATCTAAACATATTTCATCATTCACAGCAGGCCTACCAGATCGTGGAGCATCTTCCACATTTCCAGTAGCAATAAACTTATTCAACAAATTTCATTGACAGTGGGAGCACATATTGTGATGACGTCATACACATTTTTTTTTTCAAATTGACCTAGATACCAAGTGTAGTGAGACTTTATAAACACCCTATCTTTGCTGTTAATAATCCTTGGAAGGCAGCTCACAGAACATGTTTTTAATTTGTTCACCTGCCCTGGAAAACAGTCAACAGAACTGATACGATGCACTGAGGATAGAAGATTGTGGAAGGACATGATCGCTTACGCCAACCATTATGGCACATGCTGATGATGATGATGATGAATAGATAGTCCAAGTGTTTTTATCCGTATTGAAGCACACAACTTTGCTAAATGCTTGTGGTTAGTTTGATTTTGTCCCATCCTCTATTTTTAAATTCACTAAATGCCGAAGCTGCTATTCCAACTCGGGAATTTATTTATTCTTCAAGGGATAAGTGATTGTTACAATAGAACCGAGATAGGAGTATTTTCTCACAGATTCAAGCGGTGTGTTATTTCAATGATATAATTGCGGGAACGGCTACACCGCGTTGAAACATCACATTATTCTGGATGCTTATTGATGGCCAGATTAAATCACATGATCTAGCTAGATAAAATACTCCAAACCTAAATATGATATGTTATTTTTTTTTATAACGAAGACGGATAACCACCTATTGTGCTGAAGCCCTGGTTACCACCGCAGCTATTTGCAATGTTGAGAGTACCAGCATGATGATGTCATACTTACTTATACAAATAAGTTCTCTTATGTATTCCTAGCTGGACTATGTAGCACAAATACTAGTATTTGTAAGTAATACATCTAGAAGTAATGTAAATATGAAGAATTTTACGTATGTGTGAGTGTGATAACGAACAATTAGCTTATTAATATGTACGTGGGAACTACTCTTGATTTGATGAACTGGGTTATCAATTTTGATCAGACCTCAGCTTGACATTTTGATAATCGACACCGATCTGCAACAAACTATGGACTCAACTATCACTTGTTTAACGATAAGACATGCACACATGACCAATACTGATGAATTATAATAGACTGTGACGAAGCGAAAAGATAGAATGCAATGGATGTCCATTCAATGTTATGTTAGTGAAGTGCAACAAAAGAAAAAAATACTAGATAGCTTGGTTTCATAGCATAGAAAACAGTCAACAACATAATTGATACGATGCACTGTTAAGTGAAAATTGTGGACGTGCATGATCGCCTACGCCAACCGATTTGGCACATGATGATGATTATGCAGTACGAATATATATATATATATATATATATATATATATATATATATATATATATGTATATATATATGAACTGTCCATGAACTCTCTTTCTCATTTCTATTGACATAGATTGGTTGCATAAGATAATTTTCATTTTCTGAAATGCTATTTTAGCCTGAGCTATTCTGCTTTTCGAGCTTAGCGGTATAGAGTTCTGCCCTTTCAAAGGAGGAGTAAGACGTCTCCTTTCCTCCGCTAGTCTTCGGGACACCCTTGGGCAAGGTGGAGCTCCCTTTTAGCCCCCCTATCAGGGTTATGTGAAGTCATTGGAGCAGGTGGTGGATGGTGTTGTGTGAGCAGCCGACAAGTAGTGCCGGCATGGTCCCCACACCGCGATGGCAGGCAGAGGATCTCATGTATAGAGACAATGGTTGCGATCTCCGACTAGTACAATCACTGCCAAGAAGTAAAGGAGTGGCAAACTACCTTCTATATTGCCTAGACTAATCATGACAAATCAAAACTTAATATCTATAGCTAACGACGTTAATGGGGACTCCACAGCCACCTCGTCCGGTAGGGAGTGTCATGTTCTACAGGTGACACTCGATAGTCATCAAGCTACTGTGTGCAAGATCAATAAATATATTGGTTAGAGTGCAGAAAAAAAAATGTACTTGTCTAAAATTTGAAATAGCTGTAGGTAATGAATAATCTCTTTGAGGTAGGTCACTATTTTGTCGTATGTTCATATATTTTACATCCCCCCCCCCTTTTCTCACCAACCATTGGTTGTTGGTTATGGAAGACCTCGGTATCACTGCAAACTAATTAAAATCCATGATCGCTCAACCGCCCGTGCCAGTGGAATCATCCGAATTACTAACTCATCTCCCAAACAAAGAAAGGTAACTGTAGTCCCCATCGTGGCAGTCTCAGCACACTCCAAAAGACATAATGCGAAACCGGGCAGAAAGTGAACACAGCCAACCGTTCCCTGTCATACGATATCATCATTCATCGTAAACAATTGGAATATCGAAACATGATCAAAACGCATGAGACACACAGCTCACGGTGTGCACAGAGAACTTAACTCAGTAGCTCCTGCAAATAGCTGGACTTGAAATATGAGGAAACTGCAACAAGGAACACTTTTCAGACATAGCCTTCAATGGTTCCAGCCACCTATCCACCATATACCGGAAGTTCACGTCCTCCCGAAAATGATGGTCGTCATATTGAGACAAAAAATGTATAGCGCTTTATGATGTGAGGACATTGTTCTTGACTACAACCGAACATATAAACACACAGCCAGTTGTCGAATTATCCCCGTCACACATCAAGAAACAGACCGTACGGTTAGCGCACAACGAACGAAACACGGTGCAAATTCCCCAAAAAGGAAAACCTTCGGTCGACTTGACGGAGCAGTTCACATAAAATGCGTTTCAGCTTGTAAATAACTTGCGTCAAACAATTCCAACGTCGGCCATTGAACAACACTCAATGTGACGTAAACCGCATGTCAACACCAGCTGGTGAAGGTCGCTTTTACAATACTTGACTTGTCAAAAAGGAACATTGCTGTACGTACTCGGCGGCGCAGATTTGTCCACTTCCTCGGCGCATATTTGCTAAGTAGAACATCATCTTGATTTCAACACAGGAAATTGCATCAGAGAGCCGGGATTAATCAAACCCCATATCAATTTTCTGTAGCGATCGAGAGAACGTGAAACGTTCCACCATTTTGAAACGAAAGTCGCTCTCACCAACCAATCCTTATGCAACCATTGCTTTTTATATTTTATTCATTCTCCCTTCATTCTCCCACGTCCAACTTTTTCTCAACCTGTATCTCCTCCTTGGCACGTTGGCAGGTAAAATCTTTGCTCTACCCTCCGTTACCCTTGGTGTCTCTACCCGTAGTGGTTCCCGCTTTTAATCCAGTAATTGCTCAGAAAGGAACTTGCTTTGCTAAAACGAGTTAAGTATTTTCTTTTTGTGGAACAACATTATAACAGGTAAATGAATTTAAATAGTTGGGAACTTTGTTAACCTCAGACGGAAGATGTACAATAAAGGTGAGATGCAGGGTGCATAAGGCAAAAGCTGTTTTTAAAAAATGAGGAAGATACAATCCATTTTTGACAAAAGAAACAAGAAAAATAATTATGAAATGTTATATAGAGCCAGTCTTCACATATGGATGTGAATCATGGACAATAGGACAACAGATAAGAAAATCACTAGAGTCTGTAGAAATGTGGTTTAACAGCAGAATATTGAGAAAACCATGGACAGCTAAGAAGAGTAATGAAAATGTTCTGAAAGAGGCCAAAGCAAAAAGAAAGCTAATTTCAAATATTATGAAGAAACAGTCATCATTTATTGGCAATGTCATGAGAAGAGAACAACTGGAATATATAACAACTGAAAAAAATTGATGGATCGAGAGATATAGGGAAGCAAAGAGAAAAAATACCAGACAGCTTAAGAGAATGGCTTGGCACAGCATCAACAACAGAAATGATAAATAACTGTCGAGATGGAAGGTTGTGGAGAAACATGACCATCTACGCCGGCAGGCTTGATACTTAATGATGATGATTTTCTGTATAAATTCATGTTACTTTCTTATTTTAAAATTTACTAGCGTTCTTTGTTTTCTCTTTCTGAGGTTAACAATTGATAATAAATTTCTAGGTTTACTAGTTATAGTTACTTTCTGTTTCTGGGCCTACTAGTTTTAGTTGCTTTCTGTTTCTGGGCCTACTAGTTTTAGTTGATTTCTATTTCTGAGCCTACTAGTTTTAGTTGATTTCTGTTTCTGAGCCTACTAGTTTAGTTGATTTCTGTTTCTGAGCCTACTAGTTTTAGTTGCTTTCTGTTTCTGGGTCTACTAGTTTTAGTTGCTTTCTGTTTCTGGGCCTACTAGTTTAGTTGCTTTCTGTTTCTGGGCCTACTAGTTTTAGTTGATTTCTGTTTCTGAGGTTAACAAGTGATAATAAATTTCTAGGTTTACTAGTTATAGTTACTTTCTGTTTCTGGGCCTACTAGTTTTAGTTTCTTTCTGTTTCTGGGCCTACTAATTTTAGTTGCTTTCTGTTTCTGGGCCTACTAGTTTTAGTTGAATTCTATTTCTGAGCCTACTAGTTTTAGTTGATTTCTGTTTCTGAGCCTACTAGTTTAGTTGATTTCTGTTTCTGAGCCTACTAATTTTAGTTGCTTTCTGTTTCTGGGCCTACTAGTTTTAGTTGATTTCTGTTTCTGGGCCTACTAGTTTTAGTTGATTTCTATTTCTGAGCCTACTAGTTTTAGTTGATTTCTGTTTCTGAGCCTACTGGTTTAGTTGATTTCTGTTTCTGAGCCTACTAATTTTAGTTGCTTTCTGTTTCTGGGCCTACTCATTTTAGTTGCTTTCTGTTTCTGGGCCTACTAGTTTTAGTTGATTTCTATTTCTGAGCCTACTAGTTTTAGTTGATTTCTGTTTCTGAGCCTACTAGTTTAGTTGATTTCTGTTTCTGAGCCTACTAGTTTTAGTTGCTTTCTGTTTCTGGGCCTACTAGTTTTAGTTGCTTTCTGTTTCTGGGCCTACTAGTTTTAGTTGATTTCTGTTTATGGGCCTACTAGTTTGAGTTGCTTTCTGTTTCTGAGCCTACTAGTTTGAGATGCTTTCTGTTTCTGGGCCTACTAGTTATAGTTACTTTCTGTTTCTGGGCCTACTAGTTTTAGTTGCTTTCTCTTTCTGGGTCTACTAGTTTTAGTTGATTTCTATTTCTGAGCCTACTAGTTTTAGTTGATTTCTGTTTCTGAGCCTACTAGTTTTAGTTGATTTCTGATTCTGAGCCTACTAGTTTTAGTTGATTTCTGTTTCTGAGCCTACTAGTTTTAGTTGATTTCTGTTTCTGAGCCTACTAGTTTTAGTTGCTTTCTGTTTCTGGGTCTACTAGTTTTAGTTGCTTTCTGTTTCTGGGCCTACTAGTTTTAGTTGCTTTCTGTTTCTGGGCCTACTAGTTTTAGTTGCTTTCTGTTTCTGGGCCTACTAGTTTGAGTTACTTTCTGTTTTTGATTTTACTAGTTTTAGTTGTTTTCTGTTTCTGGGCCTACTAGTTTTATTTGCTTTCTGTTTCTGGGCCTACTAGTTTTAGTTGTTTTCTATTTCTGGGTCTACTAGTTTTAGTTGTTTTCTATTTCTGGGTCTACTAGTTTTAGTTGTTTTCTATTTCTAGGCCCACTAGTTTTAGTTGATTTCTATTTCTGGGCCCACTAGTTTTAGTTGATTTCTATTTCTGGGTCTACTAGTTTTAGTTGTTTTCTGTTTCTGGGTCTACTAGTTTTAGTTGTTTTCTGTTTCTGGGTCTACTAGTTTTAGTTGTTTTCTATTTCTGGGTCTTCTAGTTTTAGTTGTTTTCTGTTTCTGGGTCTACTAGTTTTAGTTGTTTTCTATTTCTGGGTCTACTAGTTTTAGTTGTTTTCTATTTCTGGGTCTACTAGTTTTAGTTGATTTCTATTTCTGGGTCTACTAGTTTTAGTTGATTTCTATTTCTGGGTCTACTAGTTTTAGTTGATTTCTATTTCTGAGTCTACTAGTTTTAGTTGATTTCTATTTCTGGGTCTACTAGTTTTAGTTGATTTCTATTTCTGGGTCTACTAGTTTTAGTTACTTTCTATTTCTGGGTCTACTAGTTTTAGTTGATTTCTGTTTCTGAGATTTATTATTGTTAGTTATTTTTTATTTATTAGGTTTCTATCTACCTATCTATTGTCCCTTCGAACCGAAGACGACACATAGGGCAGAACCACAATCTCAAAAACAGGAAATTTGCGTTCCAAAGTGGCACATATTGCAGAGATCACTGCTCTAAAATATATGGTTCTGTTTCCACAACAATGCTTTTTACAATGACAGCTTGTCAAGCCATCGATCAATCTCATTAGTCGCCTCTTACGACATGCCTGGAAGGACACAGTGTCACAATTTTTACTTCCCACATAATGAGGCCCCGGTAACACACGGGAGGTGTTAAACAATTAGGTTTACTAGACTTATTTTCTCTTTCTAAGGTTTACTAGTATTAATAAATATCTCTTTCTTAGGTTAACTAGTGTTAATAAATATCTCTTTCTTAGGTTAACTAGTGTTAATAAATATCTCTTTCTTAGGTTAACTAGTGTTAATAAATATCTCTTTCTTAGGTTAACTAGTGTTAATATATATCTCTTTCTTATGTTGACTAGTGTTAATAAATATCTCTTTCTTATGTTGACTAGTGTTAATATATATCTCTTTCTTATGTTGATTAGCTAGTGTTAATAAATATCTCTTTCTTATGTTGACTAGTGTTAATAAATATCTCTTTCTTAGGTTGACTAGTGTTAATAAATATCTCTTTCTTAGGTTGACTAGGTTTAATAAATATCTCTTTTTAGATTTTTTAAAATTATAGTACCTCTGTCACGCCAAGTGGCGTATAGGGAAATATGGTGTTAGTGACCCTATATTTTACAGACCTTCAGCACATGATTTTTGGGGTAATGTGGTCGGTATTACGCCCGTGCTACATTACTTTCCCAGAAAATCCGCTACCCATTTTAAGGCTGGGTGAACCCGGAAGCCGTCGGTTGGGATCGAACCCTACCCCTAGTCCTTTGTAGTCCAGTTCACTAACCACTGAGCTATCGCGGCTCCTTCATTCTTAGATTGACTAGTGTTAATAAATATCTCTTTTTTTAGGTTGACTAGTGATAATAAATATCTCTTTTATAGGTTGACTAGTGTTAATAAATATCTCTTCCTTATGCTGACTAGTGTTAATAAATATCTCTTTCTTATGCTGACTAGTGTTAATAAATATCTCTTTCTTAGGTTGACTAGTGTTAATAAATATCTCTTTCTTAGTTTGACTAGTGTTAATAAATATATCTTTCTTATGTTGACTAGTGTTAATAAAAATCCCTTTCTTATGTTGACTAGTGTTAATAAATATCTATTCCGTATGTTGACTAGTGTTAATACATATCTATTTCTTATGTTGACTAGTGTTAATAAATATATATATTCCTTATGTTGATTAGTGTTAATAAATATCTCTTTCTTAGGTTGACTAGTGTTAATAAATATCTCACCCTTATGTTGACTAGAGTTAATAAATATCTCTTTTTTAGGTTAACTAGTTTTGATAAATATCTCTTCCTTATGTTGACTATTATTAATAAATATCTCTTTCTTATGTTGACTAGTGTTAATAAATATCTCTTTCTTATGTTGGCTAGTGTTAATAAATATCTCTTTCTTAGGTTAACTAGTGTTAATAAATATATCTTTCTTATGTTGGCTAGTGTTAATAAATATCTCTTTCTTAGGTTGACTAGTGTTAATAAATATATCTTTCTTAGGTTGACTAGTGTTAATAAATATCTCTTTCTTAGGTTGACTAGTGTTAATAAATATCTTTTTCTTAGGTTGACTAGTGTTAATAAATATCTTTTTCTTAGGTTGACTAGTGTTAATAAATATCTCTTTCTTAGGTTGACTAGTGTTAATAAATATCTCTTTTTAGATTTTTTAAAATTATGGTACCTCTGTCACGCCAAGTGGCGTATAGGGAAATATGGTGTTAGTGACCCTATATTTTACAGACCTTCAGCACATGATTTTTGGGGTAATGTGGTCGGTATTACGCCCGTGCTACATTACTTTCCCAGAAAATCCGCTACCCATTTTAAGGCTGGGTGAACCCGGAAGCCGTCGGTTGGGATCGAACCCTACCCCTAGTCCTTTGTAGTCCAGTTCACTAACCACTGAGCTATCGCGGCTCCTTCATTCTTAGATTGACTAGTGTTAATAAATATCTCTTTTTTAGGTTGACTAGTGATAATAAATATCTCTTTTATAGGTTGACTAGTGTTAATAAATATCTCTTCCTTATGCTGACTAGTGTTAATAAATATCTCTTTCTAATGCTGACTAGTGTTAATAAATATCTCTTTCTTAGGTTGACTAGTGTTAATAAATATCTCTTTCTTCGGTTGACTAGTGTTAATAAATATATCTTTCTTATGTTGACTAGTGTTAATAAAAATCCCTTTCTTATGTTGACTAGTGTTAATAAATATCTATTCCGTATGTTGACTAGTGTTAATACATATCTATTTCTTATGTTGACTAGTGTTAATAAATATATATTCCTTATGTTGATTAGTGTTAATAAATATCTCTTTCTTAGGTTGACTAGTGTTAATAAATATCTCACCCTTATGTTGACTAGAGTTAATAAATATCTCTTTTTTAGGTTAACTAGTTTTGATAAATATCTCTTCCTTATGTTGACTATTATTAATAAATATCTCTTTCTTATGTTGACTAGTGTTAATAAATATCTCTTTCTTATGTTGGCTAGTGTTAATAAATATCTCTTTCTTAGGTTAACTAGTGTTAATAAATATATCTTTCTTATGTTGGCTAGTGTTAATAAATATCTCTTTCTTAGGTTGACTAGTGTTAATAAATATATCTTTCTTAGGTTGACTAGTGTTAATAAATATCTCTTTCTTAGGTTGACTAGTGTTAATAAATATCTTTTTCTTAGGTTGACTAGTGTTAATAAATATCTTTTTCTTAGGTTGACTAGTGTTAATAAATATATCTTTCTTAGGTTGACTAGTCTTAATAAATATCTCTTTCTTAGGGTAACTAGTGTTAATAAATATCTCTTTCTTAGGTTTACTAGTGTTAATAAATATTGTTATTTACTTTCTCTTTCTGACGATTTCTAGTGTTAGTTACTTTCTCTTTCTGACGATTTCTAGTGTTAGTTTCTTTCTCTTGCTGACGATTTCTAGTGTTAGTTGCTTTCTCCATGTGAGGTTTTCTAGTGTTAGTTGCTTTCTCCATGCGAGGTTTTTTATTGTTAGTTACTTTCTCTTTCTGAGGTTTTCTAGTGTTGGTTACTTTCTCTTTCTGGCGATTTCTAGTGTTAGTTACTTTCTCTTTCTGACGATTTCTAGTGTTAGTTACTTTCTCCATGCGAGGTTTTTTATTGTTAGTTACTTTCTCTTTCTGAGGTTTTCTAGTGTTAGTTACTTTCTCCATGCGAGGTTTTTTATCGTTAGTTACTTTCTCTTTCTGAGGTTTTCTAGTGTTAGTTGCTTTTTCCATGCGAGGTTTTTTATTGTTAGTTACTTTCTCTTTCTGAGGTTTTCTAGTGTTAGTTGCTTTCTCCATGCGAGGTTTTTTATTGTTTGTTACTTTCTCTTTCTGAGGTTTTCTAGTGTTAGTTACTTTCTCCATGCGAGGTTTTTTATTGTTAGTTACTTTCTCTTTCTGACGATTTCTAGTGTTCGTTACTTTCTCTTTCTGACGATTTCTAGTGTTAGTTACTTTCTCTTTCTGACGATTTCTAGTGTTAGTTACTTTCTCTTTCTGACGTTTTCTAGTGTTAGTTACTTTCTCTTTCTGACGTTTTCTAGTGTTAGTTACTTTCTCCATGCGAGGTTTTTTATTGTTAGTTACTTTCTCATTCTGTCGTTTTCTAGTGTTAGTTACTTTCTGACGATTTCTAGTGTTAGTTACTTTTTCATTCTGACATTTTCTAGTGTTAGTTACTTTCTCTTTCTGACGATTTCTAGTGTTAGTTACTTTCTCTAATCTGACGTTTTCTAGTGTTAGTTACTTTCTCTTTCTGAGGTTTTCTAGTGTTAGTTACTTTCTCCATGTGAGATTTTTTATTGTTAGTTACTTTCTCTTTCTGATGTTTTCTAGTGTTAGTAACTTTCTCTTTCTGACGATTTCTAGTGTTAGTTACTTTCTCTTTCTGATGTTTTCTAGTGTTAGTTACTTTCTCCATGTGACATTTTATATTGTTAGTTACTTTCTCTTTCTGAGGTTTTCTAGTGTTAGTTACTTTCTCCATGTGAGATTTTTTATTGTTAGTTACTTTCTCTTTCTGACGTTTTCTAGTGTTAGTAACTTTCTCTTTCTGACGATTTCTAGTGTTAGTTACTTTCTCTTTCTGACGATTTCTAGTGTTAGTTACTTTCTCATTCTGACGTTTTCTAGTGTTAGTTACTTTCTCTTTTTTTGATTTATTAGTGTTAAATATTTTCACTGTCTGAGGTTTTCTAGTATTAGTTACTTTCTCTTTCTGAGATTTATTATTAATAGTTACTTTTTTCTTTCTTAGGTTTAATAGTGGTAGTTACTTTCTCTTTTCTTAGATTTACTATGGTATATTATTGTTTTCTTTTTCTCAGATTTATTAAACTCCTTAGTCGCCTCTCTATGACATGCCTGGAAAGTCACAGTGTCGCTAATCTTTGTTATAACATTACCTTTACAAAATTGTTATTAAATGCAGATAGACAACATTTATATCGATTGTCAGAGAGAGTCATGGTGAGTATAAGGGAGAAAACCATGCATTCTATAATATCCCCACTAATTTTAATAAGGTTTGTGAAGCAGCACATGATGTAAGTAGTGCGATCTTAAATTGGCGTCCATGTATGTGATAATGATACAGTTTAGTTTAGTTTAGTTTAGTTTAGTTTAGTTTAGTTTAGTTTAGTTTAGTTTAGTTTAGTTTAGTTTAGTTTAGTTTAGTTTAGTTTAGTTTAGTTTAAATTTAGTCAACAGAGAATTTTCACTCAACAACGGACAACTCAACAGTGCTTAAATACCCTCCTCAATAGCATGCCCCTTTTATATAGAACAAGTATATCTATATAACAATTATGTAGAACAATTATATAGAACAATTGTGTATAACAATTATATATAACAATTATATATACCATTTATATAGAACAATTATATAGAACAATTATATAGAACAATTGTGTAGAACAATTATATAGAACAATTATATCTATATAACAGTTATGTAGAACCATTATATAGAACAATTATATATAACATTTATATAGAACAATAAGGTAAAATAGGGTAAAAGGCAATGACGTTTTGAAACATCTGAACATAACGATATAATTATTTCATACATTATCTATCTATCTATCTATCTATCTATCTATCTATTGACCTTTCGAGCCGTAACCGGCCCATAGGGCGTAGACCAAGATACACCTTCTCCTATATGAATTTTTGTTCTAGCAGTTTTCTTTTAAAGATATTTTATCAAATCTCGCCATCTGTCTCTGTTCTGTGCAAGCAGTTCTATCTCATTGAGGGAGCCGATTCCTGCTGCTCTTGCCTCTCTCATCAATGTTCTTCTCAGTGTCTCCCTGGGTCTTCCTCTTTTTCTTTTACCTGTTGTTTCCCATATGAGGGCTTGCTTTGCTATTCGATTATTATCTCTTCTCATCACATGTCCAACGTATGACCATCGTCTTTTCTTTATTACTGAAGATATTAGTGGTTGATTTGCGATTTCTCTAATTTCCTCGTTTGTTTTGAATTCGTTCCATTCTATACCAAGTATTTTCCTTAGACATTTATTTTCGAATGCGTTCAACTTTGTTTCTATATCTCTTGTTGTTTTCCAGCTTTCACACGCATACGTAAGGGTTGATAGTACATTTGATTTGAATAGCCTAAGTTTTGTGTTTGTGCTAATGAGTTTTGATTTCCACAACTTTTCAAGGCTTCTGAAAGACATTGCTGCTTTAGCCAGTCTGATTCTAATTTCTTTGCTCGTATCCCCTTCTCGATACATTATAGACAAGAGAAATACTATTTATTTTTTAACGCTTCGAAGAATGTCTGGGATCTGTAGTAACATGTAATGGAGACTGCCAGAAGGATATTAAAAACAGAAGACATAATATTAGCAATAAAGAAACACAAATTAAACGCCGCGAAAAAAACAGGCGGCACAATACTAACAAGGCAGTAAAATTAATATCGCTGAGGGGATGTATCGTTTGATAACAACACATGTCTTTAATTCAAAGACAATCTCACCAACAGAACGACAAGTAAATCGATTTATTCGGAACAAAATGTTACAGATAAATCATGAAATTACCTCTGTTAGTGAAAAGAAGCAGTAAAAGATACTAAAAGATCTAGACATGGGAAATAACTAAACACTATTCTATAGGTAGAATTGGATGGAAGAAAACGAAAACAAACGATGAAGTCTTAAAATAACTAAAAAAAAAGAGAACTACTAAGCACAATTCAAACAAGACAAATACGATTTTTGGGGTATGTTAAAAGACACAACAGCCTAGTAAAAGTAATCCTGGAGGGGAAAGTACAAGGTAAAAGAGGCAGATGAAGACCACGACTAATATGGACGAGTAACATTAACAGATGGACAAATCAGCCTACGACAACCTGCATCATCAAAGGAAGATACAGAGCAGAATGGCGCACCATGGTAACCAACCTTCGTTGCGGAGATGGCACTCGATGATGAAACACCATTCTACAGAGGGATTTAAAATAATATGGCCACTTCAAATAAACAGCGGGCTAAAAGGAACAATGAAAGTCATTGGGTAGACAAAGAAGAAGGTGGTTTCAAGACATCAATGAGACATTGATTATGCGAACAGAAGCAGTGGGTGACAGGCGGACATATATATTTTTCTCGAACGGGTTATTGAGAATGCAACGTTCTGCAATGTACATGCGACGTAATGATGATGATGGTGTTATATTGATGATGATACAAGAGATAATTTAGTTGGTCAGGTTAATAATTGTTTAGACGTTACAGTTTCATACCTTTATTCCTTTTAGCTTGCATTGGCAGCTTACAGTGTAAGTATTGTGTTCAGCAACTTTGGAGACTATCAGTTATGAGTCGTCCGAACTGCACGTACATAATCATAGCATTGTTTCTTTTAAGAGTCATAGGAATGGTTCATTCATATTAACTCTTTCCATACGTTTCGCCGCATCGTACGGCATGCCGCTTTGGGCAACGTCCGTTTCGCCGCATAGTCCGCCACGCTCAATTTGATAAAGTGTGAACGGCATCAAACCATATTCTTTTTACATATCTTGCATCATATTGATATTTTGAAATCTAATACCTTGTTCAGTTATCTAAAAATCCATATATGATATGTTATATGTTAGATAAATATAAATATGTAGATTGATTCTTAAAACCATGAAACATTTTGTCTCTGAAATCTCTTCCGTTGTGTCGATAAAAAGCTTCCGTACGGAATACTTTCAATCTCATGACATAAAAATAATGTACCTCCATCTCATGACATAACAATAATGTAGACGCATTTCATGACAAATATAATGTAGCTCTATCTGATGACATAAAAATGATGTACATCCATCTCATGACATAACAATAATTTAGCCCCATCTGTTGACATAGAAATGATATAGCTCCATCTCATGACATAAAAACAACGTAGATCCATCTCATGACATACCAATGATGTAGCTCCATCTCATGACATAACAATGGTGTAGCTCCATCTCATTACATAACAATGATGTAGCTCCATCTCATGACATAATGATGTAACTTCATCTCATGACATAACAATGATGTAGCTCCATCTCATGACATAACAATGATGTAGCTCCATCTCATGACATTAAAATGATGTAGCTCCAAATCATGACATAACATTGATATAGTTCCATCTCCTGACATAACAATGATGTAGCACCATCTTATGACATAAAATTGATGTAGCTCAATTTCATGACATAAACATAATGTACCTCCATCTCATGACATAACAATGATGTAGCTGCATTTCATGACACAACCAAAATGTAGCTCCATCTGATGACATAAAATGATTTACATCCATCTCATGACATAATAATAATTTAGCTCCATCTGATGACATAGAAATGGTGTAGCTCCCTCTCATGACATAAAACTACGTAGATACATCTCATGACATAACAATGATGTAGCTCCATTTCATGACATAACAATGATGTTCCTCCATCTCATGACATAACAGTGATATAGCTCCATCTCATGACATAACAGTGATATAGCTCCATCTCATGACATAAAAATACTGTAGCTCCATCCCTTGACATAACAAAGATGCAGTTCCATCTCATGACATTAAAATGATGTAGCTCCATCTCATGACATAACAATAATATAGCTCAATCTCATGACATAACAATGATGTAGCTCCATGTAATGATATAACAATGATGCAGCTCCATCTCATGACATTAAAATGATGTAACACCATATCATGACATAAAAATAATGTAGCTCCATCTCATGACATAAAAATAATGTAGCTCCATCTCATGACATAACAGTGATATAGCTCTATCTCATGACATAAAAATAATGTAGCTCCATCCCCTGACATAACAAAGATGCAGCTCCATCTCATGACATTAAAATGATGTAGCTCGATCTCATGACATAACAATAATATAGCTCAAACTCATGAGATAACAATGATGTAGCTCCATGTAATGATATAACAATGATGCAGCTCCATCTCATGACATTAACATGATGTAACGCCACATCATGACATAAAAATAATGTAGCTCCATCTCATGACATAAAACTAATGTAGCTCCATCTCATGAGATAACAATGATGTAGCTCCATGTAATGATATAACAATGATGCAGCTCCATCTCATGACATTAAATTGGTGTAGCTCCATATCATGACATAAAAATAATGTAGCCCCAATTCATGACTTTAAAATCATGTAGCTCCATATCATGACATAAAAATAACGTAGCTCCATCTCATGACATAAAAATAATGTAGCTCCATCTCTTGACATAACAATGATGTAGCTCCATCTCATGACATAACAATGATGTAGCTCCACCTCATGACATAAACATTCTGTAGCTCCATCTCCTGACATAACAAAAATGCAGCTCCATCTCATGACATAAAGATGACGTAGCTCCATCTCCTGACATAACAAAGATGCAGCTCCATCTCGTGACATTAAAATGATGTAGCTCCATATAACGACATACAAATGATGTAGCTCCATTTGATGAAATAAAAATAATGTAGCTCCATCTTATGACATAACAATGATGTATCTCCATCTCATGACATAACAATGATTTAGCTCCATTTCCTGACCTAAAAATTATTTAGCTGCTTCTTGTGGCATAAACTTTGCTTCTGGCTATTGGTGCCTTTTTGATCCAAGTAGCTTTTGACATACGGAGAATGGTATTCTCATTACATATCGTTTTATTCGCGTTCATCGATTCACCGTTTCTTGACAATGTACGGTTGTTTCTTATGTTGCGGCATATTATCGGGCAATCATACACATGTTTCAAGCAATGGCTACATATTGAATGATTGAATATTATTTGATTGAAGTTCAAAAGCATCTTTTCGATGTTGTTTTATATGCCACATTTGGCTTTTCTGATCTACACATTTTGGAATGAATATTCAATTCTGTTCTTCCTCAGACGGAAGATGTACACAAGATGTGAGATGCAGAATGGCTCAGGCAAAAGCCGATTTCCAAAAATTGAGGAAGACACTATGCAATCCATTGTTGACAATAGAAACAAGAAAATGAGTTCTTAAATGTTATGTACAACCAGTCTTAACATATGGATGCGAATTATGGACAATAGACAACAGACAAGAAAATCACTGGTCTGTAGAAATGTGATTTTAAAGAATAATGTTGAGAATACCATGGACAGCTAAGAAGAGTAATTAAAACGTTATAAAAGCGGCCAAAGCAGAGAGAGAGCTAATTTCCCATTTTATGAAGAAACAGTCATTAACTGTTGCCCATGTACTGAAACGGGAATAGCTGGAATATTTTGTAACCTCTGGGCAAACTGAGGAACAAAGAAATAGAGGGAAGTAAAGAAAAAGATACATGTCAGCTTAAAAGAATGGTTTGGCAAAAGCTCAACAACAGAAATGATAAATAACTGACGAGATCGAAAGTTTTGGAGATATATGATCGCCTACGCCAGCAGGCCCTGTACTTGATGATGATGATGATGATGATGATGAGTCCTGTTGTAAAATGAATGAAACAGTTGTATGTCCGCAGGGCTACACAAATTTTAACTTGTCATTTTCCTTCTATATTAAACATCATGTCTGTTTCACTTGTTATTGATGACATACGTGACAAAGAAAAGAATCGTCCTTCTCAACGAGACTGTATATCTACTTTATATACCGTCTTTGTCTGAAATGAGCAAAGTCCTTTGAAGGCTAAACTTTAGTTATGCAATTCAGTATACAAATTTGTATAGAGCCAGTTTTTTTTACAGTACCAGTGTTTCCAGGCAATGCTGTAATTATTGAGAACATTTAGATATGTGGTATATGATCTATTTCTTCAATCATTTCTTCTTTATGATTTCGATGATTTGCTAATTTGTGTCTTTCAGGTAAGATAACACGTACATGCTCTCCTATTACACATTTAAAGTGATTAGATGATGTTTATCGTGAAATAAAAAAGGCTAAATATTAAACAATTATAATATTCGATATTCTTTGATTTAAAAAAAAAATATTAGCATTAACACACGACTAATGGGTATTTTGTACTGGGAGCAAACAGCAATACTAAAATATAAGAAAGATAACTCTACACCCATTGGTATAAAAATGAGGAATAAGACAGAGATGCATCTTATCACCAAGCTTGTTCAATTTATACACTAAGCTAAGGTGACCATTCGTCCCAGATTGTCCGGGACAGTCCCGGAATTTGACATTTTTTGAACCTTTGTCCCGGATTAGCTGCCGTACCGGTTTTGTCCCGATTTTGTCATATTTTTTAGCTTTTGTCCCGGATTTGAAAAAAATAATTTGGGACAGAAACGATTACCAATTTTACGATTTTGGTAAACGGCGTACATTTCTTCAATTAAAAAAAAATATTCCGTTGCTGTGTAGACAATTTTGTTTAATATCAAAACAGTAGAATGCGCTCCTAGTTTTAAATCTCGTATATATTCGTTGTGTTACTAACTTTCACTTTCACTTTCGCAAAAAATGGCACCGAAGCGTAATTGTAGTTTTAATCAAGATTTACAAAAGGAATACCCTTTTATAAAAAAAAGTCTACATCGTCATCAGACTTCACTGTAAGATGTAATGTATGTCCATCCGGGTTTACTATTAACCATAGTGGACGTGGTGATATTAAGAGCCACATAAATAGTGATAAACATAAGAGAGCCGTCGCTACTGCTGCATCAAGCTCGTCGTTGACAAATTTTTTTCGAGCTGAACAGGTTGGTGACAAAGAAGAACAGTTAGCTGCTACAGAAGGTGCCTTTGCATATCATACAGTGATGCACAATCACACGTTTAGATCTATGGACTGCACATCAAAATTGCTTCAGGTAACTTTAGATCCAAAATTTGCTTGTGCACGCACGAAAACAGAAGCTATTATTCGGAATGTGTTCACACCCAATGCTCTAAACGAGTTGAGATGTGCCCTAGAAAACGTAACATTTATCTCCATACTGACAGATGCCTCCAACCACAAAGAAGTCACGATTTTCCTTTGCTTGTCAGATACTTTGATCGCAATAAGGGATTGAAAGTTAAAATATTAGAGTTGAAGTCATTGCCGGGTGAAACATCTGATATAGTAAGTAGTTTTCTTATTGACTGTCTAACTGAAAATGGTTTAGAACTGAAAGTAGTTGGATTATGTGCAGACAACAGAAATTCTATTTTTGGGGCGCTGAAAGAAAAGGACAGAACAATGTTTTCACAAAACTGAAAGAAAACCTTGGACATAGTTTAATAGGTTTTGGGTGTGCTTGCCATATTTTCCACAACACTGTTCGAGCAGCTGCAGACGTATTGCCTGTTGATGTTGAAATGACTATTGCAAAAATGTATCTGTACTTCAAATCATACACAATTATAGTTGAAAGTCTCAAGGAGTTTTGTCAGTTTGTCGACACAGACTTCCAGATGATTTTAGGTTATGCACAAACTAGGTGGCTTGCGCTCTTGCCTGCTGTTGAAAGGGTTCTTTACATGGTCCTGCCTCTAAAATCATATTTTCAATCTCAAGACAGATGCCCAGTTTTTATACAGGAATTCTTTGAAAACCCACTGTCTGAGGCATGGCTTATTTTGGTTCACAGTCAGGCATCCTCTTTCCACGAAGCAGTGCAGAAAGTAGAGGGACAGATGGTCACTGTATTTGAAGTCATTGACAACATCAATAAGTTGAAAGCTATCTTGGAGTCCAAGCTGGAAGACGGCTTCTTGCCATCAAGAGTTCAGATAATCCTTAAAAAGCTGGAAATGGAAGGATTTCCACGTGATGATGTGAAAAAGTTTAACGCCAGTGTTTCTTCATTTTATGAAACAGCTTTAAGTTATTTGAAGAAATGGGCTGCAAATAATTTTCAAAACCTAGAGTCTTACAGCTGGGTAATGTTGAACAGAACACCAAATTGGGAAGATATTGAGAAGTCTTCATCATTAGTGAGTCAAACAGTGCCTTCAGTCGACTTTCCAGAAAATGAAATGTATGACGAATATGTCTACATGAAACAGTTCGTTACTTCACAAAAAATTAGTGAGTGGAGTCTTAATAAAACATTACCAGGGCAGCGTTGGGTTGAACTAGCTTCCCACTTCAGAAACAGTCATGTGCCCGTTTCACATATTCTGAAGTTGGCAGAGTTCTTTTTGTGTCTACCTGGAACAAATGCTGCAACAGAACGAGTGTTTTCTCTGATGAACAGTTTGTGGACAAATGATAAAACACAACTAGGTGTTGAAACTTTAAAAGCCATGTTGATCACCAAAGTGGACTATGAGGGAACATGTGTCGAATTTTATAAGATGCCGCATACAAAGAAGGACATTTTACAGAAAATTCACTCATCTGAAAAGTACAGCATCTCTGTTTCACCTTCAATTTTTGTGTGTATCACTGTTTTTTTTTTATCTCCTGATTATCCTGATAGTGTATTGTAGGTCTATATTATTAGATGTTTTAAAATGTATGTATTATTCACTTGAAAATGACAGCAAGAAGAAATGTAATTTTATTGGTGGAAAATTGAAGTAAAGTTATTCCGTCCCGAATAGACTTCTGGTTTCAAGATGGCGCGGTCATGTTTGCGTCAACGTTCACTGTTACGTATTTTGTGCCGGAAAGATGGTTAATTCTATCTTTCCAATGCAGATCAGTGTATAGATAGGAAGTTCCACTGTCGGGAACTTCCCCGGTGAAGCGGAGTACATGCATGTGATCTGAAATCCTCGACAGTGTGCGTGATAGTGTGTTCTGTGTTAATTGCAATATACGTCATCGTTGGAATACCGGTCAATATGACGGTTAGGCGTCAGGAACTTTTAATTGCTGTGTTTGAAAAGTGTTCCTTGTTGCAGTTTCCACATATTCCAAGTCCGGCTTGCTGCAGGAGCTACTGAGTTTAGTGCTCTGTGCACACCGTGAGCTGTGTGTATCATCCGTGTTGATCATGTTTCGATATTCCAATGGTTTACGATGAATGCTGATATCGTATGACAGGGAACAGTTGGCTGTGTTCACTTTCTGTGCAGTTTCGCGTTATATCTTTTGGCGTGTGCTGAGACTGCTATGATGGGGACTACAACTACCTTTCTTTGTTTTGGAGATGAGTTAGTAATTCGGATGATTCCACTGGCACGGACGGTTGAGCAATTATGGATTTTAATTCATTTGCAGTGATACCGGGGCCTTCCATAACCAAATAACCAAATATTCCGTCCCGGAATGGGATTTCAAAAATATGGTCACCTTAACTAAGCAAATCTTTAAGAACATCACAAAGATGACAGGCATAAACATTAATAGAAAGATAATCAAAAATCTTAGAAATGCTGATGATACTGTATTACTAGCAGAAAATTGTAAAAAGTCTACAAATACTTGATGAATATCATCAAGACTAAAACTATGACCCTAAATAAAGAAAATACTAAAAATCTACAAGTGGATATGAAAGTTTGAAGGAATAGACCAGGATACAGTTCAGAGCGACAACTACGTTGTACCTACTATAACCAGTGATAAAAAAAAGAAACTAAAACTGAAGTAAACAAATGCATATGAATGGCAAATGTAATGTTAATGCCATGAAAACTATACCAACAACAAAACAAATAAAATCATGACTAAAACTAAGAATAGAAAATGTTATATATTTTCAACATTCCTGTAAGGTGCAGAAACATGGACATTAGACAAGAAAACAGAACAGAAAATTGAAACTTTTAAAATATGGGTTTATAGAAGATTAAGTAGACCTGGATGGAACGAAAAAAAAAGGCAAGACGCAGGCCTCGAGACAAATCTTAGCTGCACCAGTTGGGATTTTTATCAATGATTTCTGTTTGCGGCAACCACCACTGGTCTCAGCAACGAGGCACTGCTTGAAACGTCAATTATCATCGACGAAAAAAATATGAGTACCTCCGAAGACGGAGTTATCTGCCTGTGCGGCGAGGTACCCCTGTGCACACGGCTGCCAGGTAAAATTGGATTAACACGCAAAATTATCATAACTCTTGGGCATTATGATCCCATAACGCTGGACCATTATGATCCTATAACTCTGGGAAAAAATGATCCCATAACTTCGGGGCATTATGATCCCATAACTCCGGGGCATTATGATCCCATAACTCCTGTGCATTATGATCCCTTACCTCTTTGGCATTATGATCCTATAACTCTGACACATTATGATCCCATAACTTCGGGGCATTATGATCCTATAAATCGTGGGAATTATGATCCCATAACTCCAGGGCATTATTATCCCATAACTCTGAGACATAATGATCCATAACTCTGAGACATTATGATCCCATAACTCTGAGAAACTATGATTCCATAACTCCTGGGCATTATGATCCCATAACTTAGGGGCATTATGATCCCATAACTCCGGGGCATTATGATTAAATAACTGCGGTGTATTATGATCTCATTACTCTGGGGTCTTTGAGGAACTACTGAAAGCCTTCGTCAGTCTTCTTAATTTATTTCTAACTTGTTGTCTTTCTCTCTCCTTTCATATTTTCTTACATAATTATATTTCGCTATTCCATTGTACAAAAAATATGTGGGGAAGACACTTCAGTTTTGCGATTCTTCACATTTTTCAAAATGGCATCGGCATTGTGCATTCTCTCTTTAAAGAAAGAAACAATATTAGAAACGTTTTCCGTTGATGTCAAATCCCAGGAATTGTGGGTTTGTTGATTCTTAACACGTTTGTGGCAATACTCTGGAATACTTCATCATCATGTGCCATACCGGTTGGCGTAGGCTATTATGTCCTTTCACAATCTTCTATCTACAGTGCATCGCATCAGTTTTGTTATTAACTGTTTTCCATGTCATGACACCAAGCTATCCAGTATTTTCTCTCTTTGTCGTCCGCGATCTCTCTTTCCTTTTATTTTGCTAGTTGTAACCAAGTATTCCAACTTTCCTCTTCTCATGATGTGCACGAAAAATGTTGATTTTTTCTTTCTGATGTTTTTTAGGAGCTCCCTTTTTGTGTTGGTCTCTTTGAGAACTTTCTGATTGATCTTTTCAGCTGTCCAGGGAAGTTTCAACATTCTTCTGAGAAATCCTCTCTCTGTGTCCTCTAATCGTCTTTTCGTTTGTTTGTCTACTGTCCATGATTCGTTTCCATAGATCTGAATTGATTCTGGAATACTCCAAGAACATTAAAACAAAATAGATACATGTTAGAACGTGGTTAATACAAAATGATTGATCAAGTCAAATTAACAATGTAGGTATTATCCAACTTCTGCTTTAACCTGCAATTAAGTTGTGGTTCTTTATTTTGTTTTTCTTACTCTTCATATTCATCCCCTTCATATTCCTCTTCTTCAACTTCGTATTCTTGTCCTCTTCATATACGTCTACACCTTTCAAGTCTTTTGACGATGAGAACTTAACAAATATGTGTTCTCTTTCCCTAAGAAGGAGTATCTTTGGTTTCGAGTATATATATGCATTATAATATGTATATTGTGGATGGTATTTCTTATAACATTAAACTTCATATGATCTCTTTCAGAGAGTAGATTTCAAGAAAATTGTACGTGAAATATGTAAACCTCTTTGACTGTAAAACAACAATCATTATACAAATTATCATAGAGATTATATTCATTATGCTTTTTTAAAATCATATTAATCTATATTGATTATATGACGAGAACAATTTCAAATATGTAATTCAACCATTGCGATTGTTTTATACTGAGGCATGTTTAATTTTACATTTTGACTTGAAATCTCAAATGGTAGGAACTAAACTCTGTCAAGAATATATAGAACAACTTAAATGGTTTGACCACCTGGTCAGAATGAATCTTCACCAATCACCATGAAGGGTTTCTTCTCAAGAATGCATGGAAAAAGACCAAGAGGAAGCCCCAGAAGAAGATGGATAGATGCAATGACAAAGACATGTAACAACAAAGGAAAATCACTAATTCAGACAGTTCAAGCAACTCAAGAACGACAACTGATATAACCAAGATACCTCTTAGCAATCAGTGAGAAAGAAAATATAAAGAAGAAGACTTGAAATTTCAGTCTCATGAGTTACATGCAAGGTTAGACGTGTTCGTCTCGGTTATTTCGTCTGATATTTACTATTGAGTTTAATGAGTGATTTCTTAGACCTCAGTGAACTCGTAACACGTCAGACTCTTTTACAATTTATAAATACAATATACGTCATTCTGCTGCCCTGCTACTTTTGAAGAAACATATTTGTATCATCAGTGAAGCGCTAGTATACACGTTACTATATGCACATGCTATGCTATTCACATCTCACCTCTACTAGACCACACTGCAAACCGGCTGTCCCTTATATCTTTTACCCCACTCTGAGACATCTCACCTCTACTAGACCACACTGCAAACCGGCTGTGCCTTATATCTTTTACCCCACTCTGAGACATCTCACCTCTACTAGACCACACTGCAAACCGGTTGTCCCTTATATCTTTTACCCCACTCTGAGACATCTCACCTCTACTAGACCACACTGAAAACCGGCTGTGCCTTATATCTTTTACCCCACTCTGAGACATCTCACCTCTACTAGACCACACTGCAAACCGGCTGTGCCTTATATCATTTACCCCACTCTGAGACATCTCACTTTTTCCTTCTCTTGGGTACATTGTATTCTTCTAGTCTGTTCTTTGCGCAGTAGGCAACATTTTCTTGTTTCATTTGTCAAAACTGGATTGCCTAGTATCTTCCTCATTTTTGTTTTGCTTTTGCCCGAGCCATTCTGCATCTCACTTTTGTTCTACATCCACCATCTGAGGTTAACATTCTTCTTCCTCTTCCTCTTCTATCCTTCTTCTGCTGCCGTTGGCGTCGTGGGGAGAAACAACTGTGATTCTTTGCTCTTCTCAAGCCTCTTCTGATGTTATTCCTCCTAGTGACTAGTATTTCCTCTATCCATCTCTTTCTCGAACTTCCTCTTAATCTGGCGTTTTCGTAGCGTTTGTTTATGGCTCTTTGATTCATTGTTAGTTCTTTTTGTCTTGTTATGTGGCCGAACCAATTTATCTGTTGTTTCTTTATGTATTCGATGGCTGGTTCAATTTCGAGTTTCTTCCTCAGGTCAGTGTTTCTTACTCTGTCCCTTAAGCTGTTTCCTGTCATTCTTCTGACACATTTCATTTCGATGGTCGTTATCTTTCTTATTGTTCTAGAGTCCAGCGTCCAATTCTGGCACTGATAGTACAGTTGGTAGAAAAATTGATTTGTCTATTGCCCTTTTTGCTTCCGTAGTTTTTGCTTTGTTTTTCAATAGTGTTGATACTTGGCCTATAACTAGGCATGCTTTGTTACACCTTATATCTATCTCGATATATCTCGAGGTTAACATTGTTCCCATATATTTACATTCATTTACCTGTTTTAAAATCGTGCAATGCGGTGATGCCTTTTCATTGTAGTACCATTACTTCTGTCTTTTCCCTATTAAGGCTGAGTCCTTTATTTTTGCTTTCCTTCACTATAATGTCTACCATTTGTTGTAAATTAGTTTCTCACTTTTAACAATTAAGACTGTATCATCAGCGTACTTGGATTATTTATATTATGACCCACAATCTAGGCATTCCCCTTAATGGATCTTAAAATAGTCTCACTATAAATATTAAATAAATCTGATGACATCACACAACCTTGTCTAAAACCATGTCTTATTTGTTGACATATTCCGAATTGATTTCCAGTTATTATCACTGCACTTTGTTGCCAGTACATGTTCTTTATTATTCATAGATCGTTGATGTTTACGTTTATGCCTTCTAAAATTGTGATTATCTGTTGATGCTTTACTTTGTCAAATGTCTTGGTATAATCTTCGAAACATACATATAGATCTGTTTTCACCTCTATGGCTATTTCTAAAAAAGACCGTATGATGTTTATGGCATTGTTTGTACTTTTACCTCCAACAAAAACACACTGTGCATCACTAATTTCTGGACTGAGTTTGTTTTTTCCTCTTCGCATGCCGATTCTTAGTATCCTCAATATGAACTAGAAGCATTATGTCAATTGTGAATAGATCTTTTTAGAAATGCATTTTGAAAGTATTGTTAAATATTGGTTCTCATTCTTCAGGCAGGTGAAGTCGACCAATATGTAAGTAACATGGGCTAGATAGAACGAGTTTGAATGGAAATCATAAAGCATTGCATGTGTGAGGACGCTCACATTGTTATGTAATTTAATTCACTAGTTCATCACATAGATTATATTTAACAAATGGAAAGTCGTGTCTCTGAATTCACAGAACGTCTAAACATATCCTGTTTAAAAAAAAAAGAGATAAAAATATATTGAGTTTCCTTCTCATCAAAGAAATAAATAAGAAATACTGCACAATGCAAAAGTAAAAGTAACGTACGAGACTTGAATCTTAGCACGTGAGTTTTCACCCATATGTGCTCGGCCGCATATCCAGAGCGATAGCTCAGTGGTTAGTGAGATGGACGACAAAGGACGAGAGGTAGGGTTCGATCCCAACCGACGGCTTCAGGTTCACCCAGCCTTTAATGGGTACCGGATTTGTTTCTGGGAAAGTAAAGCGGCACCGGTGTAACATCGACCACATTACCCCAAAAAATCATCTGCCGAAGGTATGTAACATTTATTGTCACTAACACCATATTCTCTATACGCCACTTGGCGTGACGGGGGTACTTTACTTTTTTTTTTACTCCAATCCAGAAGTGTCCAGAGACTACACCATTAAGACGCCGATTTGAGCTGCAGTATCACAATACGCAAACGTTGCAATATGCATGCATGGAATAACAATTGGAGGTCATAATATAAATAATCTAAGGTATGCTGATGATACAGTATTAATCGCTAAGAGTGAAAATGAGTTACAAGACATGTTGGACATTATAGTGAAAGAAAGCATAAATAAAGGACTCAGCCTTAATAGCAAAAAGACAGAGGTAATGGTAACAACAAAGAAAAAGACATCACCTCAGTGCAAAATAAAGACAAGTGGAACAATATTAAAACAGGTAAATGATTTTAAATATTTGGGAACTTTGTTAAACTCAGTCGGAAGATGTACAATAGAAGGGAGATGCAGAATGGCTCAGGCAAAAGCAGCTTTCCAAAAAATGAGGAAAATACTATGCAATCCATTTTTTACAATAAAAACAAGAAAAAGAGTTTTTAATGTTAGGTAGAGCCAGTCTTGACATATGAATGAGTCATGGACAATAGGACAACAGCCAAGAAAATCACTGCAGTCTGTAGAAATGTGGTTTTACAGAAGAATGTTGAGAATACGATGGACAGCTATGAAGAGTAATGAAGAGGTTCTGAGACAGGTCAAAGCAAAAAGAGAGCTAATTTCCAATATTAGGAAGAAACAATCATCATTTTTTGGCCATGTAATGAGAAGAGAACAACTGGAATATATTGTAACAACTGGAAAAATTGAGGGACGAAGAGATAGAGGGAAGCAAAGAGAAAAAGATAACAGACAGCTTAAGAGAATGACTTGGCAGAAGGTCAACAACAGAAATGATAAATAGCTGCCGAGATCGAAAGTTGTGGAGAGACATGATCACCTACGCCAGTAGGCCCGGTACTTGATGATGATGATGATATATTGTCATTGTACTAATAGCTCTAATATATATTGTCATTGTTCTAATAGCTCTAATATATACTGTCAATGTTCTAATAGCTCTAATATATACTGTCATTGTTCTAATAGCTCTAATATATACTGTCATTGTTCTAATAGCTCTAATATATATTCTCATTGTTCTAATAGCTCTAATATATACTGTCATTGATCTAATAGCTCTAATATATACTGTCATTGTTCTAATAGCTCTAATATATACTGTCATTGTCCTAATAGCTCTAATATATAATGTCATTGTTCTAATAGCTCTAATATATATTGTCATTGTTCTAATAGCTCTAATAAATATTATCATTGATCTAATAGCTCTAATATATATTGTCATTGATCTAATAGCTCTAATATATACTGTCATTGTTCTAATAGCTCTAATATATGTTGTCATTGTTCTAATATCTCTAATATATACTGTCATTGTTCTAATAGCTCTAATATATGTTGTCATTGTTCTAATAGCTCTAATATATATTGTCATCGTTCTAATAGCTCTAATATATGTTGTCATTGTTCTAATAGCTCTAATATATATTGTCATTGATCTAATAGCTCTAATATATACTGTCATTGTTCTAATAGCTCTAATATATGTTGTCATTGTTCTAATAGCTCTAATATATACTGTCATCGTTCTAATAGCTCTAACGTTTATTGTCATTGTACTAATAGCTCTAATATATACTGTCATTGTTCTAATAACTAATATATGTTGTCGTTTTTCTAATAGCTCTAATATATACTGTCATTGTTCTAATATCTCTAAGATATACTGTCATTGTTCTAATATCTCTAAGATATACTGACAATGTTCTAATATCTCTAATATATACTGTCATTGTTCTAATATCGCTAATATATACTGTCATTGTTCTAATAGCGATATCTATATTGTCATTGATTTAAGAACTTTAATATGCCGATCGATTACTATTGATTTTAGTGATCGACTACCACCAATGTATGATTAGCGTAAACCCCCCCCCCCCCCAAAAAAAAAAAAAATCGTGTGTTCGGATCTTCTTTTTTTTCTTCTAAATCTCTAATACAGCTACTTCTATTAGAATTTCTTTATTTTTTATGCCATTGCTAGGCAAACGTACTTTCATTGTATTTTTGTCAGGAGTTGTATCGTAACAGTCACATATGATTGTTTTGTTGTACAAAATGTGGTATTAAACAGAAGAAAAACAACATATATTTCTCTGTCATGTTTACACTTTTGGGAGTGAAATATATCAAACCAAAGAAGCAATATGAACTGAGTTTGTGTACACCTCCGAAATCCATGTATGTGATCTAGAAAGAACTTAAAGTAATAATAGCACATACTAATATATATATATATATATATATACATATATATATATATATATATCATAATAATAATAATAATATTAAAGGACTCAGCCTTAATAGCAAAAATACAGAAGTAATGATAGCAACAAAGAAAAATATAGCACCTCCATATAAGTGGAACCATATTAAAACTTGTAAATCAATTTAAATATTTGGGAACTTGTTAACCTCTGACGGAAGATGTACAACAGAGGTGAGATGCAGACTGGCTCATGTAAAAGCAGCTTTCCAAAAAAATGGGGACGATACTATACAATCCATTTTTGACAATAGAAACAAAAAAAAAAGTTCTTTAATCTTATGTAGAGCCAGTCTTAACATATGGATATGAATCATGTACAATATGACAACAGACAATGAAATCACTGCAGTCTGTGGTTTGACATAAGAATGTTGAGAAAACCATGGACAGCTAAGAAAAGTAAGGAAAACGTTCTGAATGGGGCCAAAGAAAAATAGCGAGCTAATTTCCAATATTAGGAAGAGATAATCATCATTTTTGGTCATGTAATCAGAAGAGAACAGCTGGAATATATTGTAACAACAGGGAAAATTGAGGAAGGAAGAGATAGAGGGAAGCAAAAAGAAACGATACCAAACAGCGTAAGAGGCAGAAGGTCAACAACAGAAATAATAAATAACTGTCGAGATCGAAAGTTGTTTAGAGACATGATCACCTACGCCAGGAGACCTGGTACTTGATGATGACGATATATATGATATATATATATATATATATTTATATATATATATATGTATATATATATATATATATATATATATATATATATATATTTATATATAAAGCAAGACGTTAAAAACAACCACAAATGTACACATGTAGACATTGTTAAAACTAAAAAATATCAGTGATGAATATCATTGCACGATATGGGCTTCATAAAGATCTGAATATATAATTTAAAAGATGATTGACAGCATTCAAAACATTGCTCTTCTAAATAATAATTTGACATTGTCTTTCTCAGATGCAATCAGTGGAAGCACCTGTAAGTAATATAATATAGAAACTGAGAGATTGTGGATAATAATCGGTCACAACTTGAATGATCACTGATACTGTTTCGGCATTTTCATTAACTAAAGAGGGGACTGGTTTGTCTCGAGGCATGTCGCTGGCCTCGAGACAGAGAGGTTGTGGGTTCAAATTCCGGCTACACCGTTTGGGGTTTTTATTTATGATTTCTCTCTGCGGCAACAGCCTCTGGTCTCAGTAGCGAGTCCAGGCTTACTTATGGACGGAAACTAATTATGAGTTTCTCCAAAGTCGGAGCTATCTGCCTGTGCGGCGAGAGACCCCTGAGCACACGGCTGCCAGGGAAAAAGTGGATTAACACACGATTTCACTTCCTAGTCTCTAGGGACTTCGTCAGAGGCTAAAGCTGACGAACGAAAAAAAAAAAAATAACTAAAGTCAAAATTTGTAGTGTATACTAATTATTACACAAGACATTGGAGCCTTATTCGTGATATGCTATTAACTCTTTCCGTACGTTTCGTTGCAATGTACGTCATGTCGATTTCGGTCGCGTACGTTTAGCCGCACAGTGCGTCACTATAAATTTGATTAGTGTAAATCGTCATCAAACCGTATTCTTTTTACGTGCTTTATATCATCTTGGTATTGGTAAAATCTAATTTCTTGTTCAATTTTCTAAAAAAATGCATACATAGTATGTTATGTATTAGATAAATAAACGTGTACGTGTATATTTAAAACGATGAAACAATTTGCCCATGAAATCTCTACCGTTGCATTGATAACAACCTTCCGTACTGAAAGAGTTAACAGTTTAATACAAAATATAAATATGAGAGTGTGTGACATTAAACGTGTAAATAATTTAATCAGTTGGCCATTTATAGTAACTTTCACTCATTTATACTCTTTATTTAAGGGTTTAGGGTTTACTTATAATTTATTAAATTTGTCGCCAATAGATCCTTGAAGATAAAGGCTCTCTTAGACAGAGATGTACGACGAAAATTAATATTTTGAACTACAGTGTTAAATCAATAACCTAAGATATGCTGATGATACTGTACTACTAGCAGAAAATCCTAAAGATCTACAACAATTACTTAATGAAATAAACGTGACAAGCAAAAAGTGTGCATTAGATATGGAAACCAATATATGCCTGTTTCATAGACCATACCAAAGCATTTGATAAAATACACCATAATCAACTTATAGACTGCCTAAAAGATATAAATCTGAATGACACAGACATACGACTGATATGTAAATTGTATTGGGAGCAAACAGCAATAATAAAATATAACAAGGTGAACTCTACACCCATTGATATAAAAAGAGGGGTAAGACAAGAATGCATCCTATCACCAAGCTTGTTCTGTTCAATTTATAGACTGAGCAAATCTTTAAAAACATCACTGAGATGCCAGGCCTAAACATTAATGGGAAGATAATCAATAACTTAAGATATGCTGATGATACTGTTCTACTAGCAGAAAATCCTAAAGATCTACAACAATTACTTAATGTGATAAACATGACAAGCAAAAAGTGTGCTTTAGATATGAATATAAAAAAGACTAAAACAATGATCAAAGAAAAGACAATTCTCAAAACCACATAAATATCAAAGTTGAAGGAATATACGGGAGACAGTTCAGAGCTAGAACTACCTTGGCCATACTATAACCAGTGACGGGAAATGTAAAACTGAAATAAACAAAATAGGAATGGCAAAAAAGTAATTTTAATGTCATGACAAATATACTAACATCAAAACAAATAAAAACCAAGCTGAAACTAAAAATAACAAAATGTTATTCTCAATATTCCTATACGGTGCAAAAACATGGACATTAGCCAAGAAAAAAGAAACAGAAAATTGATGCCTTTGAAATGTGGATATATAGAAGAATAGGTAGAATTGGATGAAAAGAAAAGAAAACAAACGATGGAGTATTAAAACAACTACAAGTGAACAGATAACTACTAAATACAATTCAAACAAGACACATGCGATTGTTGGGCCATGTTAAAAAACACAACAGCCTACTATAAGTAATCGTGGTGGGAAAAATACAAGGTAAAAGAGGCAGAGGCAGACCAAGACGAACATGGACGAGCAATATCAAATGATGGACAAGTTAGCCTATGACAACCTGCCCTATCAAAGCAAGAGACAGAACAGAAAGGCGCTCCATGGTAACCAACCGTCGTTGCGGAGATGGCACTTGATAATGATGATGCGTGTTAAATCAGTATTATTATATGGCGGTGAAACATGGAGAAAAACAAAAATGACAATTGTGAAAATACAGGCCTTCAATATCGGATGCTTACGTATAATAAAAGGATGGATTGGGCAGGATAAACTCACAAACATAGAACTATGGAAATGTACCAGTGTATAAAGAGATACGATTCATAATAAAATTATTAATGAATTAGATGTGCAGCAATTCGGATTCACGAAAAACAGTGGGACAAAAGAAGCCATATTCAGCATGAGGACATTGATAGACAAATACATAGAAGTAAACAAACCAATATATGCCGGCTTCATAGACCACACCAAAGCATTTGATAGAATACACCATAATCAACTTATAGACTGCCTAAAAGATATAACTCTAGACGACGCAGACATACTACTGATATGTACTGGGAGCAAACAGCAATAATAAAATATAACAAGGAGAACTCTTGATACACCCATTGATATAAAAAGAGGAGTAAGACAAGAATGCATCCTATCACCAAGCTTGTTCAATCTATACACTGAGCAAATCTTTAAATACATCACAGAGATGCCAGGCATAAACATTGATGGGAAGATAATCAATAACCTAAGATATGCTGATGATACTGTACTAATAGCAGAAAATCTTAAAGATCTACAGCAATTACTTAATGTAATAAACATGACAAGCAAAAATTATGGACTAGGTATGAATATCAAAAAGTCTAAAACTATGATCATAAACAAAGGAAATTCTCAAGACCTACAATTAAATGTATCAACGTTGAAGGAATACATCTAGAGACAGTTCAGAACTACAACTACCTGGGACATACTATAACCAGTTATGGAAAATGTACAACTGAAATAAATAAAAGAATAGGAATGGCAAAAAGCAATTTCAAAGCCATGAAAAATATACTAACATCAAAACAAATAACACCAGGGCTAAAACTAAGAATAGCAAAATGTTACATCTTCTCAATATTCCTGTATGGTGCAGAAACATGGACATTAGACCAGAAAATAGAACGGAAAATTCAAGCCTTCGAAATGTGGATTTATAGAAGAATAGACAGAATTGGATCGACAGAAAAGAAAACAAACGAGGAAGTTTTAAAAAAACTAAAATTGAATAAAGAACTACTAAACACAATTAGAGCAAGACAAATGAAATTTTTTCGTCATGTTAAAATACACATGTCTAATAAAAGTAATATTAGAAAGGAAAATACAAGGTGAAAGAGGCAGAAGCAGACCAAGACTAACATGGACGAGTAACATCAAAAGATGGACAAGTCAGCCTATGACAATCTGCACCATCAGAGCAAGACACAGAGTGGAATTGCGCTCCATGGTAGCCAACCTCGGATGCGGAGACGGCACTCAATGATGAACGAGATACAGCGAAGACGATGGTGCTGGATAGAACACACACTGTGGAAGCCAACCGAGAGTATTACACAAAAGGCTCTTTCTTGGAGAAGACCGATGGAAGTAGAGATGAAGGTAATGTGGAAGACATGAAATGATCTTTAAAAATGGCAAGAAACAGAACGGATTGGAAAGTGTATGTTGAAGACATGCTCCAAATGGAGCTGAAAGATAAATAGGAAAGAAAAATAGGATCCTTGAAGTTATAAGCATATGCCAAGTCAATTGTGCATGAGCTGGGAACTTTCAATATCAATATTGCTTATTGCTTTCGTTTGCATTTATTTAATGAAATTGTGATATTTCGCTGTACAATTTCTCATAAAAAACAATTCCTTATAAATAATTATTACAAACATTTTTAACATTTGGATAACAATAAAATATTAACATATTATTCCGTAATTTTTAGAAGATTTGAACATGAGGAAATACAGGACAACTTCTTTTAAAAAAAAGAAAACACTCCTGGTATCATTGTTTAGTAACGTGTTTACTAACATGATATTTTACTGATCTCTTCTAGACGAAACCAACTAAAGCAACAACTCCGGTAAGTTAGACAATGTTGAACTGGCTTGTAGTGGTACTATAATGACCGGATTTGATTGCGACTAAATTCATCAATATACTGCATCATGAATGGTGCCTTCCCATCCGTAGGTGTTATCAATTCAATCACCATTTATTGGTCTCTAGTTTTTTAGAATCCCCAGATGCATTTATTTTCAAAGACCGTAAGGTCTTGTTTATAAAACGTGAGCAGTTTTCCAACTCTCACTTCTCTATGTTATTAGAACGACTGTCACATCCTTATGTTATTAGAATGACTGTCACATCAATATGTTGTTATTACGGCTGTCATATTCCTATATTGTTAGAACGGCTCTCACATCTCTATGTTGTTATTCGGCTGTCACATTCCTATGTTATTAGAACGGCTGCCACATCCCCATGTTGTTATTACGGCTGTTACATCTCTATGTTGTTAGATGGGCTGTCACATCTCTATGTTGTTAGAACCACTGTCATATTCCTATGTTGTTAGTACGGCTGTCACATCCGTATGTTATTAGAAGGGCTGTCACATTCCTATGTTATTAGAACGGCTGTCACATCCGTATGTTATTAGAACGGCTGTCACATTCCTATGTTGTTAGTACGGCTGTCACATCCGTATGTTATTAGAAGGGCTGTCACATTCCTATGTTATTAGAACGGCTGTCACATCCGTATGTTATTAGAACGGCTGTCACATTCCTATGTTATTAGAACGGCTGTCACATCCCTATGTTGTTAGAACGGCTGTCACATCCCTATGTTGTTAGAACGGCTGTCACATCCCTATGTTGTTAGAACGGCTGTTACATCCCTATGATGTTAGAACGGCTGTCACATCCCTATGATGTAAGAACGGCTGTCACATCCCATTGTTGTTAGAACGGGTGTCACATCCCTATGTTTTAAGAACGGCTGTCACATCCCTGTATTGTTAGAACGGATGTCATATCCCTATGTTAGTAGAACGGCTGTCACATCCCTATGTTTTAAGAACGGCTGTCACATCCCTGTATTGTTAGAACGGCTGTCACATCCCTATATTGTTAGAACGGCTGTCACATCCCTATATTGTTAGAACGGCTGTCCCATCCCTATATTGTTAGAACGGCTGTCACATCCCTATGCTGTTAGAACGGCTGCCACATTCCTATGCTGTTTGAACGGCTGTCACATTCCTATAGTGTTAGAACGGCTGTCACATCCCTATGTTGTAAGAACGGCTGTCACATCCCTATGTTAGTAGAACGGCTGTCACATCCCTATGTTTTAAGAACGGCTGTCACATCCCTATGTTGTTAGAACGGGTGTCACATCCCTATGTTAGTAGAACGGCTGTCACATCCCTATGTTAGTAGAACGGCTGTCACATCCCTATGTTAGTAGAACGGCTGTCACATCCCTATGTTAGTAGAACGGCTGTCACATCCCTATGTTGTTAGAACGGCTGTCACATCCCTATGTTAGTAGAACGGCTGTCACATCCCTATGTTAGTAGAACGGCTGTCACATCCCTATGTTAGTAGAACGGCTGTCACATCCCTATGTTAGTAGAACGGCTGTCACATCCCTATGTTGTTAGAACGGCTGTCACATCCCTATGTTAGTAGAACGGCTGTCACATCCCTATGTTAGTAGAACGGCTGTCACATCCCTATGTTAGTAGAACGGCTGTCACATCCCTATGTTGTTAGAACGGGTGTCACATCCCTATGTTAGTAGAACGGCTGTCACATCCCTATGTTAGTAGAACGGCTGTCACATCCCTATGTTTTAAGAACGGCTGTCACATCCCTGTATTGTTAGAACGGATGTCATATCCCTATATTGTTAGAACGGCTGTCACATCCCTATGTTAGTAGAACGGCTGTCACATCCCTATGTTTTAAGAACGGCTGTCACATCCCTGTATTGTTAGAACGGCTGTCACATCCCTATATTGTTAGAACGGCTGTCACATCCCTATATTGTTAGAACGGCTGTCACATCCCTATGCTGTTAGAACGGCTGTCACATCCCTATGTTGTTAGAACGGCTGTCACATCCCTATGTTTTAAGAACGGCTGTCACATCCCTATATTGTTAGAACGGCTGTCACATCCCTATATTGTTAGAACGGCTGTCACATCCCTATGCTGTTAGAACGGCTGTCACATCCCTATATTGTTAGAACGGCTGTCACATCCCTATGCTGTTAGAACGGCTGTCACATCCCTATAGTGTTAGAACGGCTGTCACATCCCTATGTTGTTAGAACGGCTGCCACATCCCTATGTTGTTAGAACGGCTGTCACATCCCTATAGTGTTAGAACGGCTGTCACATCCCTATGCTGTTAGAACGGCTGTCACATCCCTATAGTGTTAGAACGGCTGTCACATCCCTATAGTGTTAGAACGGCTGTCACATCCCTATAGTGTTAGAACGGCTGTCACATCCCTATAGTGTTAGAACGGCTGTCACATCCCTATGCTGTTAGAACGGCTGTCACATCCCTATAGTGTTAGAACGGCTGTCACATCCCTATAGTGTTAGAACGGCTGTCACATCCCTATGTTGTTAGAACGGCTGCCACATTCCTATAGTGTTAGAACGGCTGCCACATTCCTATGTTGTTAGAACAGCTGTCACATCCCTATGTTGTTAGAACGGCTGTCACATCCCTATGTTGTTAGAACGGCTGTCACATCCCTATGTTGTTAGAACGGCTGTCACATCCCTATGTTGTTAGAACGGCTGTCACATCCCTATGTTGTTAGAACGGCTGTCACATCCCTATATTGTTAGAACGGCTGTCACATCCCTATGTTGTTAGAACGGCTGTCACATCCCTATGTTGTTAGAACGGCTGTCACATCCCTATGTTGTTAGAACGGCTGCCACATCCCTATATTGTTAGAACGGCTGTCACATCCCTATATTGTTAGAACGGCTGTCACATCCCTATAGTGTTAGAACGGCTGTCACATCCCTATGTTGTTAGAACGGCTGTCACATCCCTATGTTGTTAGAACGGCTGTCACATCCCTATGTTGTTAGAACGGCTGTCACATCCCTATGTTGTTAGAACGGCTGTCACATCCCTATATTGTTAGAACGGCTGTCACATCCCTATAGTGTTAGAACGGCTGTCACATCCCTATATTGTTAGAATAATATTAGAACGGCTGTCACATCCCTATGTTGTTAGAACAGTTGTGACATCCCTATATTGTTAGAACGGCTGTCACATCCCTATATTGTCAGAGCGGCTGTGACAAAAGAAACTCTCTAAGAAAAGTATGTACTTTTACATAAGTAATTATTTATGTCAATGACGGTGCTAGTAAATTCTCTGAGTGGTTTGTCCTGAAAGTATCTACAGCCCTACTTGTCTTAAAATGTGGCGAAGTCGCTCACTAACTTGACTCTCTCTCTCTCCTTCTCTGCGATCAGGACTCAATCAGAGTAGGATTCAAGACTCTCACATGAAGTGAGAGTCTTCCAGATCCACTCTGATTGAACACCCGTTAAAACGTTGCACTGTGTTCTGCGCCAGTGGCCCAGTGCATCCGAATACAGCCAGCATCTTATTCAGGTTAGCCTTCCTTAGCCTTTGATTGTCCCCAATCTTTCTGCAAGGCAGCAGATGATCTTTTCTGTAGGGGGATTCTGCCCTTAGATGGTCGGCCCTCCCAGGTTTACGAGCATCATCTGCCCGAGTCAGTAACTGAAACAGTCAACATAATAATTGATACGATACACTGTGGATAGAAGATTGTAAAAGGACAAGATCGTCTACACCAACCAACCGGTATAGCACATGTTGATGATGATAATGATGATATTCCATACAGTTAATGTACGACATGCATTGGAGACTAACTTGACTGTTGACTTATGAAATACAGATAATCTGCAAAGTTCTTCCTTCTAAGATTTTTTTTTATTTGTCCCGCTTGATGCCTTATAGTTTGTCTCCAATGCATGTCGTACATTAACTGTATGGAATATCATCATTATCATCATCATCATCATCATCAACATGTGCTATACCAGTTGGCGTAGACGATCTTGTCCTTCCACAATCTTCTATCCACAGTGCATCGTATCAATTATGATGTTGACTGTTTCCCATGCCATGATATTCAATTATCTATCATCTTTTCTCTTTGTCGTCTGCAATCTCTCTCTATATACATTTTGACAGTTGTAACCAAGTATTCCAACATTCCTCTTCTCATGATGTGCCCGACACATGTTTTTTTTCTTATGATATTTTTACGAACTCTCTTTTTGTACTGGCCTCTTTGAGAATGCCCTCATTGGTCTCGCTCTCTGTCCAGGAAACTTTCAATATTCTTCTGAGAAATCCCATCTCTGTGACATATAATCGTCTTTTCATGTGTTTGTCTATTGTCCCTGATTAGCTTTCATAGAATTGACTTTATATAGCACAGATGAACTGTCTTTTTCACCTCTTTTAACATATGAAATGTTGCATAAAACGTTTTTTATTTTCTTAAATGCTATTTTGGCTTGAGCTATTCTGGTTTTTATTTCTGTGGGGCATCTTTCATCTGATGTTATTATTTTGCTCACGTATTAGACGCGTTGCACTTGTTTTACATATGTCCATTTACTATTGAATTGCATATTAGTGATGATTATTTCATTGATGAGCATTATTTGTGTTTTCTTACTATTAAGATTGAGGCCTTTCTTGTTGCTCTTTTTTCATTAGTATGTGTATCATTTCTAGTAGTCCATTCTCTGTCTCTGCTATTAAGACTCTGTAATCCGCATATCGCAAATTGTTTATATTGTGACCGTTGACTTACATTACTGTTATATCTACTATTGTTCTCATAATATTTTCGCTGTAAAGTGAAAACAAATCCGGCGACAGTACAGAACACTGTCTGACTCCATGTTTTAAATATTGGAACTCTCCTGTTTGGTTGGTAAAATGGTTGCTGTTTTTTTTTGCCAGTACATGTTTTTTTTTTATTATTCTCAGATCCTCGCTATCAATGTTTAATATCTCCAGCATATTGATTATTTCCAAATGCTTTACTTTGTCAAATGCATTTGTAAGGTATATGTATATGTATATATATATATATATATATATATATATCTTCATTGTATTGAAAATGTCGATTGTAAATATGACGGTTAAATTTGAAAACTTTGAAAACTGTTAATTAAAATGTAAGACAGCTATGTACAATATCCTTAAATGTAAAAATAATTAAATTGTTTAATGACCATTTAATTGAGTTTTACTTATCACCTCGATTAAACCTATTGTTATTGTTTAAGAACTACGTTCTGTTAAACCCCGTTTGTATAATTAGTTAGGTGTATGGTAAATGCATTAATCACAATCATCATTGAGTTTCCTCTCCGCATTGAAGGATAGATACCATGTAACGCCATTTCTTTCTCTTGCTTTGATAGTGCAGTTTCTCAAAGGCTGATTTGTTCATCGTTTGATGTTACTCGACCATGTTAGTCTTGGTCTGCCTCTATCTATTTTGCCTTGTATTTTTACTTCCAAGATAACTTTTATCAGAATGCTGTCATTTATTATGTCCATACAGTCTCATTTGTCTTTTTTGAATTGTGTTTAGTATATCTCTTTTCATTTTTTTAAGTTGTTTTAAGACTTCACCATTTGTTTTATTTTTTTTTTTTCAAACCAAATCTTCCCATTCTTCAAAAAACCACATTTAAAATTAATTATAAAAAAAAAAATAAGTGTGCCCACTTACAATTTAAATAAAATTAAGTTGCATACATTGATATGTTGAGAACGAAATTTTAAATCTCAATTTCAATGCTCTAGCAATAATAAAAAAAAATTAATATCATGGAAATGGACTAAATGCCTCTGTAAAGTATTGATGAGAAAACAACATACATTTTCTTACTACGTTATGGCAGGACTCGCCACAAAAGAATACCCATAGATAATTATTTATATCTAAACGTGTACTTAAGTCTATACAATATTTTGAGTTTACTTAGCGCACTTTAATACTTTCATTTAGGTATGCGCATTATCATGTGTTTATAATTTTTGGAAACTTTGTCACCTTTTTCAGATAAATAAAAAATTTTGCGCTTTCAAAAGGAAACCTTAATTTAGAATACGTTGTCATTTAAATCGAATATACTTCTTGAATAATTGTAACTATATTTTTTGTGAGATCAGAAACGAATGTAACACACATTGTTGATGTGCCATTAGTTTAGTAACGATTTCTAAACAAAACTATAACATGATTTTTGACAGCCTGAAGCCACTAGAGCATCAACGACAGTAAGTAACTTATTGTTGAACAAGCATGGATGTGACTATAATCTTATATTGATCGGTTTGGTCAAACCATATTTTTCTGTATTTTTTTATGTTGTTAGTTTTGGTGTGCATCTACAGCCCTACATTGTTCTTTCATCATTTCTTTCAGTAATTGTTTGTCTATTAATCGTCACCATATCTTTGTTATCTTGTTCGAACAATTGTGTTCTTATTATCAGTTGTTAAAAATAAATGTTTTTTTTTCTTGTCAATCTGCCCAGTACGTTTCATAATACAATAGTTCGAAATATCGTGTTCTTCAATTTTCTGATTTTAGTATATCGCGATTGATGTCTGTATCGACGTCAAGCAAAAATCACGACATCTCAGGACTTCCACAGTCCACAATGATGTCCCAATAGAATGCATGTCACTGTTGAACTTTAGGAGATACGGTAACTGATACTCTCTCCACAATTTGCAACAGAGAAAACTTGACACACCGATCCTGCAAACTAATGCTAAGGAAGTTGTATGAAAAGAAATATATAAGAAACTGGAAGCAAAATTTGCAAGTAAAACAAATTAATGCTCTAACACGATAAGCCACGCTTAGACAAACTTCAACTTATAGGACAGACAACTTCAGACTCTTGATCCATTTTTACATAGCGAATAATTGAATCAGATGACTGTCACTGCTGACGAGGGTACAAACTCGGCAAATCGTTTACAGTTGTGAAATAAACATACTGAATTTTTACCCCAAACTACGTTACGACATAGACATGCTGACCGTTAACCCCAAACTACGTTATGACATAGACATGCTGAACCTTAACCACAAACTACGTTACGACATAGACATGCATGCTGAACCTTAACCCCAAACTACGTTACGACATAGACATGCTGAACCTTAACCCCAAACTACGTTACGACATAGACATGCTGAATTTTAACCCCAAAGAACGTTACGATATAGACAAACTGAACTTTGAACTGAAACTACGTTATGACATAGACATGCTGAACCTTAACCCCAAACTAGGTTACGATATAAACAAACTTAACTTTGAACCAAAACAACGTTACGACATCGACAAACAGTAACGGCTTTGTTTTTGCTATGAATGTCTGGAGAGATATTGTCCTATGCTATGGCATAACAACAAGATGTATCGGGAATAAAATCGCTTCAAACTCGGCAAAAAAAAGAGAGAGAGAGAGGAGGGGGGTGGGGATGGGTGGATGTAGGTGAAATAAAAAGGGAGCGGAAATAAAGATCCAAATTTACAACTCCAACTTGAAAAGAATAAATATCAATATAACCGAAGTAAGTAACATTTGTGATGATCATGAAGTTTAATAATGAGTTTTCTAACCACATATTTTACTGATCTATTCACGACGACAACCCCTACAACAACTACAGTAAGTTGTTGTAATAAATAATGTTTAACGTGCCTGAAGTGACAGAATAACTATTCTTTCATGGTCGTTTAATGAAACTTTTTCTCCAATCAGCCGATGTTGTCAATCCAAGTTAACCTGTGAACGCCTTTTTCTCGTTTACGTTGTAATTTTTATTCAATTTACTATCCGTAATTTTCTCTGTCTTAATATATCACAAATGTAATTTGTAAACAAACAATTGTGATGACTTTTCCATTTTAAGCAGCACTGACACATCATTATTTATTTTCTTCTTTGTTCAACTAATATTTTCAACTCATCTTTATTCCGTAAAACCGTTATTTCACCATACAATATGTAATTCACATCGGTGTGATTGATCATATATCTTCATAAATTTGTTACCTCACAGTCCTTTGTCGATGATATTTTAGTTCAGTTGCTCATTTATGTCTTTACATTAAGGTAAAATACATGCAGCTTGTCTATTATGCAGCAAAAGTCATCAAAAGTGGTTGTATCTTAAAATCTAAAAACTTCGAGCATAAGTATTTGTTAAGTCTGCCATTTTTATTCAATATAACTAAATAAATTATTTGAGACGTTAAAAAAAAACACATGCGCTAAAATTATTCCTGTCGATGAGATAATGTAAAATATTGAGGTAAAAACAACATACATTTCCTTACTACGTTATTGCAGTGTCAATCACACAAAAAATACCCCTAGATAATTATTTAAATCTAAACATGTAATTAAGTTTATAAAATATTTTAACTTTACTTAAGCGCATTTTAATACTTTCATTTAGTTATGTGCATTATAATGTGTTTATAATTTTTTGAAACTTTGTCACCTTTTTCAGAGAAAAAAACAAATACTGCACTTTTAAAACGAAACCTTAATTTCGAATAGGTTGTCATTTAAATTGTTAATATATCTTGAATAATTGTAACTATATTTTTTGTGAGATCAGAAACGAGTGTAACCCACATTGTTGATGTGTCATTAGTTTAGTAACGATTTCTAAACAAAACTACCACATGCATTTTGACAGCCTGAAACCACTAGAGCATCAACGACAGTAAGACAATTAATGCTGAACAAACTTGGCTGTGCCTATATTCTTATATTGATCGGTTTGATCAAACCATATTTTTTATGTATTTTATTATGTAATTAGTTTTGGTGAATATATCTACATCCTTACATTGTTCTTTCATCATTTCTGTCAGTAATTGTGTGTCTCTTAAATCGTCATCATATCTTTACTATCTTGTTCGAACAATTTTGTTCCGATTATCAGTTGTTTAAAAAAAAATGTTATTTTTTTCATTGTCGTTATACCCAGTACGTTTCATAATACAATAGATCGAAATCTTGTGTTCTTCAATTTTCTGATTTTAGTTAATCGCGATTGATGTCTGTATCGACGTCAAGCAAAAATCACGACATCTCATGACTTCCACAGTCCACAAAATGATGTCCCAATAGAATGCATGTCACTGTTGAACTTTAGGAGATACGGTAACTGATACTCTCTCCACAATTTGCAACAGAGAAAACTTGACACACCGATCCTGCAAACTAATGCTAAGGAAGTTGTATGAAAAGAAATATATAAGAAACTGGAAGCAAAATCTGCAAGTAAAACAAATTAATGCTCTAACACGATAAGCCACGCTTAGACAAACTTCAACTTATAGGACAGACAACTTCAGACACTTGATCCATTTTTACATAGCGAATAATTGAATCAGATGACTGTCACTGCTGACGAGGGTACAAACTCGGCAAATCGTTTACAGTTGTGAAATAAACATGCTGAATTTTTACACCAAACTACGTTACGACATAGACATGTTGAACCTTAACCCCAAACTACGTTACGACATAGACATGCATGCTGAACCTTAACCCCAAACTACGTTACGACATAGACATAATGAACATTGAACCGAAACAACGTTGCGAAATAGTAATGCTGAACTTTGAACTGAAACTACGTAATGACATAGACATGCTGAACTTTAACCCAAACAACGTTACGATATAGACAAACTGAACTTTGAACCAAAACAACGTTACGACATCGACAAACAGTAACGGCTTTGTTTTTGCTATGAATGTCTGGAGAGATATTGACCTATGCTATGACATAACAACAATATATATCGGGATTAAATCGCTTCAAACTCGGCGAAAAAGTGAGAGATAGGAGGGGGAGATGGGTGGATGTAGGTGAAATAAAAAGGGAGCGGAAATAAAGATCCAAATTTACAACTCCAACTTGAAAAGAATAAATATCAATATGACCGAAGTAAGTTACATTTGTGATGATCATGAAGTTTAATAATGAGTTTTCTAACCACATATTTTACTGATCTATTCAAGACGACAACCCCTACAACAACTACAGTAAGTTGTTGTAATAAATAATGTTTAACGTGCTTGAAGTGACAGAATAACTACTCTTTCATGACCATTTAATTAAACTTGTTCTCCAATCTGCCGTTTTTGTCAATCCAATTCAACTTATGAACGCCTTTTTCTCGTTTACGCTGTAATTTTCTTCAATTTACTATCCGTAATTATCTATGTCTTAATACATCACAAATGTAATTTGTAAACAACAAATGTCATGACTTTTCCATTTTAAGCTGCACTGACACATCATTATTTATTTTCTTCTTTGTTCAACTAATATTTTCAACTCATCTTTATTCCGTAAAACCGTTATTTCACCATACAATATGTAATTCACATCGGTGTGATTGATCATATATCTTCATAAATTTGTTACCTCATAGTCCTTTGTCGATGATATTTTAGTTCAGTTGCTCATTTATGTCTTTACATTAAGGTAAAATACATGCAGCTTGTCTATTATGCGGCAAAAGTCATCAAAAGTGGTTGTATCTTAAAATCTAAAAACTTCGAGCATAAGTATTTATTAAGTCTGACATTTTCATTCAATATAAATAAATAAATTATTTGAGACGTTAAAATAAAACACATGCGCTAAAATTATTCCTGTCGATGAGATCATGTAAAATATTGAGGTAAAAACAACATACATTTCCTTACTACGTTATTGCAGTGCTAACCACAAAAGAATACCCCTAGATAATTATTTAAATCTAAACATGTAATTAAGTCTATAAAATATTTTAAATTTACTTAAGCGCATTTTAATACTTTCATTTAGTTATGTGCATTATAATGTGTTTATAATTTTTTGAAACTTTGTCACCTTTTTCAGAGAAAAAAACAAATACTGCACTTTTAAAACGAAACCTTAATTTCGAATAGGTTGTCATTTAAATTGTTAATATATCTTGAATAATTGTAACTATATTTTTTGTGAGATCAGAAACGAGTGTAACCCACATTGTTGATGTGTCATTAGTTTAGTAACGATTTCTAAACAAAACTACCACATGCTTTTTGACAGCCTGAAACCACTAGAGCATCAACGACAGTAAGATAATTAATGTTGAACAAACTTGGCTGTGCCTATATTCTTATATTGATCGGTTTGATCAAACCATATTTTTTATGTATTTTATATGTTATTAGTTATGGTGTATATCTACATCCTTACATTGTTCTTTCATCATTTCTGTCAGTAATTGTGTGTCTCTTAAATCGTCATCATATCTTTGTTATCTTGTTCGAACAATTTTGTTCCGATTATCAGTTGTTTAAAAAAAAATGTTATTTTTTTCATTGTCGTTATACCCAGTACGTTTCATAATACAATAGATCGAAATCTTGTGTTCTTCAATTTTCTGATTTTAGTTAATCGCGATTGATGTCTGTATCGACGTCAAGCAAAAATCACGACATCTCATGACGTCCACAGTCCACAATGATGTCCCAATAGAATGCATGTCACCGTTGAACTTTAGGAGATACGGTAACTGATACTCTCTCCACAATTTGCAACAGAGAAAATTCGACACACCGATCCTGCAAACTAATGCTAAGGAAGTTGTATGAAAAGAAATATATAAGAAACTGGAAGCAAAATCTGCAAGTAAAACACATTAATGCTCTAACACGATAAGCCACGCTTAGACAAACTTCAACTTATAGGACAGACAACTTCAGACACTTGATACATTTTTACATTGCGAATAATTGAATCAGATGACTGTCACTGCTGACGTGGGTACAAACTCGGCAAATCAATTACAGTTGTGAAATAAACATGCTGAATTTTTACACCAAACTACGTTACGACATAGACATGTTGAACCTTAACCCCAAACTACGTTACGACATAGACATGCATGCTGAACCTTAACTCCAAACTACGTTACGACATAGACATAATGAACATTGAACCGAAACAACGTTGCGAAATAGTAATGCTGAACTTTGAACTGAAACTACGTAATGACATAGACATGCTGAACTTTAACCCAAACAACGTTACGATATAGACAAACTGAACTTTGAACCAAAACAACGTTACGACATCGACAAACAGTAACGGCTTTGTTTTTGCTATGAATGTCTGGAGAGATATTGACCTATGCTATGACATAACAACAATATATATCGGGATTAAATCGCTTCAAACTCGGCGAAAAAGTGAGAGATAGGAGGGGGAGATGGGTGGATGTAGGTGAAATAAAAAGGGAGCGGAAATAAAGATCCAAATTTACAACTCCAACTTGAAAAGAATAAATATCAATATGACCGAAGTAAGTTACATTTGTGATGATCATGAAGTTTAATAATGAGTTTTCTAACCACATATTTTACTGATCTATTCAAGACGACAACCCCTACAACAACTACAGTAAGTTGTTGTAATAAATAATGTTTAACGTGCTTGAAGTGACAGAATAACTACTCTTTCATGACCATTTAATTAAACTTGTTCTCCAATCTGCCGTTTTTGTCAATCCAATTCAACTTATGAACGCCTTTTTCTCGTTTACGCTGTAATTTTCTTCAATTTACTATCCGTAATTATCTCTGTCTTAATACATCACAAATGTAATTTGTAAACAACAAATGTCATGACTTTTCCATTTTAAGCTGCACTGACACATCATTATTTATTTTCTTCTTTGTTCAACTAATATTTTCAACTCATCTTTATTCCGTAAAACCGTTATTTCACCATACAATATGTAATTCACATCGGTGTGATTGATCATATATCTTCATAAATTTGTTACCTCATAGTCCTTTGTCGATGATATTTTAGTTCAGTTGCTCATTTATGTCTTTACATTAAGGTAAAATACATGCAGCTTGTCTATTATGCGGCAAAAGTCATCAAAAGTGGTTGTATCTTAAAATCTAAAAACTTCGAGCATAAGTATTTATTAAGTCTGACATTTTCATTCAATATAAATAAATAAATTATTTGAGACGTTAAAATAAAACACATGCGCTAAAATTATTCCTGTCGATGAGATCATGTAAAATATTGAGGTAAAAACAACATACATTTCCTTACTACGTTATTGCAGTGCTTACCACAAAAGAATACCCCTAGATAATTATTTAAATCTAAACATGTAATTAAGTCTATAAAATATTTTAAGTTTACTTAAGCGCATTTTAATACTTTCATTTAGTTATGTGCATTATAATGTGTTTATAATTTTTTGAAACTTTGTCACCTTTTTCAGAGAAAAAAACAAATACTGCACTTTTAAAACGAAACCTTAATTTCGAATAGGTTGTCATTTAAATTGTTAATATATCTTGAATAATTGTAACTATATTTTTTGTGAGATCAGAAACGAGTGTAACCCACATTGTTGATGTGTCATTAGTTTAGTAACGATTTCTAAACAAAACTACCACATGCTTTTTGACAGCCTGAAACCACTAGAGCATCAACGACAGTAAGATAATTAATGTTGAACAAACTTGGCTGTGCCTATATTCTTATATTGATCGGTTTGATCAAACCATATTTTTTATGTATTTTTATATGTTATTAGTTATGGTGTATATCTACATCCTTACATTGTTCTTTCATCATTTCTGTCAGTAATTGTGTGTCTCTTAAATCGTCATCATATCTTTGTTATCTTGTTCGAACAATTTTGTTCCGATTATCAGTTGTTTAAAAAAAAATGTTATTTTTTTCATTGTCGTTATACCCAGTACGTTTCATAATACAATAGATCGAAATCTTGTGTTCTTCAATTTTCTGATTTTAGTTAATCGCGATTGATGTCTGTATCGACGTCAAGCAAAAATCACGACATCTCATGACGTCCACAGTCCACAATGATGTCCCAATAGAATGCATGTCACCGTTGAACTTTAGGAGATACGGTAACTGATACTCTCTCCACAATTTGCAACAGAGAAAATTCGACACACCGATCCTGCAAACTAATGCTAAGGAAGTTGTATGAAAAGAAATATATAAGAAACTGGAAGCAAAATCTGCAAGTAAAACACATTAATGCTCTAACACGATAAGCCACGCTTAGACAAACTTCAACGTATAGGACAGACAACTTAAGACTCTTGATACATTTTTACATTGCGAATAATTGAATCAGATGACTGTCACTGCTGACGTGGGTACAAACTCGGCAAATCGTTTACAGTTGTGAAATAAACATACTGAATTTTTACCCCAAACTACGTTACGACATAGACATGCTGACCGTTAACCCCAAACTACGTTATGACATAGACATGCAGAACCTTAACCCCAAGCTACGTTACGACATAGACATGCATGCTGAACCTTAACCCCAAACTACGTTACGAAATAGACATGCTGACCGTTAACCCCAAACTACGTTATGACATAGACATGCTGAACCTTAACCCCAAGCTACGTTACGACATAGACATGCATGCTGAACCTTAACCCCAAACTACGTTACGACATAGACATGCTGAACCTTAACCCCAAACTACGTTACGACATAGACATACTGAACTTTGAATCGAAACAACGTTGCGAAATAGTAATGCTGAACTTTGAACTGAAACTACGTTATGACATAGACATGCTGAACCTTAACCCCAAACTAGGTTACGATATAGACAAACTTAACTTTGAACCAAAACAACGTTACGACATCGACAAACAGTAACGGCTTTGTTTTTGCTATGAATGTCTGGAGAGATATTGCCCTATGCTATGGCATAACAACAAGATATATCGGGACTAAAATCGCTTCAAACTCGGCAAAACAAAAGAGAAAGAGAGAGAAGGGGGGTGGGGATGGGTGGATGTAGGTGAAATAAAAAGGGAGCGGAAATAAAGATCCAAATTTACAACTCCAACTTGAAAAGAATAAATATCAATATGACCGAAGTAAGTTACATTTGTGATGATCATGAAGTTTAATAATGAGCTTTCTAACCACATATTTTACTGATCTATTCAAGACGACAACCCCTACAACAACTACAGTAAGTTGTTGTAATAAATAATGTTTAACGTGCTTGAAGTGACAGAATAACTACTCTTTCATGACCATTTAATTAAACTTGTTCTCCAATCTGCCGTTTTTGTCAATCCAATTCAACTTATGAACGCCTTTTTCTCGTTTACGCTGTAATTTTCTTCAATTTACTATCCGTAATTATCTCTGTCTTAATACATCACAAATGTAATTTGTAAACAACAAATGTCATGACTTTTCCATTTTAAGCTGCACTGACACATCATTATTTATTTTCTTCTTTGTTCAACTAATATTTTCAACTCATCTTTATTCCGTAAAACCGTTATTTCACCATACAATATGTAATTCACATCGGTGTGATTGATCATATATCTTCATAAATTTGTTACCTCATAGTCCTTTGTCGATGATATTTTAGTTCAGTTGCTCATTTATGTCTTTACATTAAGGTAAAATACATGCAGCTTGTCTATTATGCGGCAAAAGTCATCAAAAGTGGTTGTATCTTAAAATCTAAAAACTTCGAGCATAAGTATTTATTAAGTCTGACATTTTCATTCAATATAAATAAATAAATTATTTGAGACGTTAAAATAAAACACATGCGCTAAAATTATTCCTGTCGATGAGATCATGTAAAATATTGAGGTAAAAACAACATACATTTCCTTACTACGTTATTGCAGTGCTTACCACAAAAGAATACCCCTAGATAATTATTTAAATCTAAACATGTAATTAAGTCTATAAAATATTTTAAGTTTACTTAAGCGCATTTTAATACTTTCATTTAGTTATGTGCATTATAATGTGTTTATAATTTTTTGAAACTTTGTCACCTTTTTCAGAGAAAAAAACAAATACTGCACTTTTAAAACGAAACCTTAATTTCGAATAGGTTGTCATTTAAATTGTTAATATATCTTGAATAATTGTAACTATATTTTTTGTGAGATCAGAAACGAGTGTAACCCACATTGTTGATGTGTCATTAGTTTAGTAACGATTTCTAAACAAAACTACCACATGCTTTTTGACAGCCTGAAACCACTAGAGCATCAACGACAGTAAGATAATTAATGTTGAACAAACTTGGCTGTGCCTATATTCTTATATTGATCGGTTTGATCAAACCATATTTTTTATGTATTTTTATATGTTATTAGTTATGGTGTATATCTACATCCTTACATTGTTCTTTCATCATTTCTGTCAGTAATTGTGTGTCTCTTAAATCGTCATCATATCTTTGTTATCTTGTTCGAACAATTTTGTTCCGATTATCAGTTGTTTAAAAAAAAATGTTATTTTTTTCATTGTCGTTATACCCAGTACGTTTCATAATACAATAGATCGAAATCTTGTGTTCTTCAATTTTCTGATTTTAGTTAATCGCGATTGATGTCTGTATCGACGTCAAGCAAAAATCACGACATCTCATGACGTCCACAGTCCACAATGATGTCCCAATAGAATGCATGTCACCGTTGAACTTTAGGAGATACGGTAACTGATACTCTCTCCACAATTTGCAACAGAGAAAATTCGACACACCGATCCTGCAAACTAATGCTAAGGAAGTTGTATGAAAAGAAATATATAAGAAACTGGAAGCAAAATCTGCAAGTAAAACACATTAATGCTCTAACACGATAAGCCACGCTTAGACAAACTTCAACGTATAGGACAGACAACTTAAGACTCTTGATACATTTTTACATTGCGAATAATTGAATCAGATGACTGTCACTGCTGACGAGGGTACAAACTCGGCAAATCAATTACAGTTGTGAAATAAACATACTGAATTTTTACCCCAAACTACGTTACGACATAGACATGCTGACCGTTAACCCCAAACTACGTTATGACATAGACATGCAGAACCTTAACCCCAAGCTACGTTACGACATAGACATGCATGCTGAACCTTAACCCCAAACTACGTTACGAAATAGACATGCTGACCGTTAACCCCAAACTACGTTATGACATAGACATGCTGAACCTTAACCCCAAGCTACGTTACGACATAGACATGCATGCTGAACCTTAACCCCAAACTACGTTACGACATAGACATGCTGAACCTTAACCCCAAACTACGTTACGACATAGACATACTGAACTTTGAATCGAAACAACGTTGCAAAATAGTAATGCTGAACTTTGAACTGAAACTACGTTATGACATAGACATGCTGAACCTTAACCCCAAACTAGGTTACGATATAGACAAACTTAACTTTGAACCAAAACAACGTTACGACATCGACAAACAGTAACGGCTTTGTTTTTGCTATGAATGTCTGGAGAGATATTGCCCTATGCTATGGCATAACAACAAGATATATCGGGACTAAAATCGCTTCAAACTCGGCAAAACAAAAGAGAAAGAGAGAGAAGGGGGGTGGGGATGGGTGGATGTAGGTGAAATAAAAAGGGAGCGGAAATAAAGATCCAAATTTACAACTCCAACTTGAAAAGAATAAATATCAATATGACCGAAGTAAGTTACATTTGTGATGATCATGAAGTTTAATAATGAGTTTTCTAACCACATATTTTACTGATCTATTCAAGACGACAACCCCTACAACAACTACAGTAAGTTGTTGTAATAAATAATGTTTAACGTGCTTGAAGTGACAGAATAACTACTCTTTCATGACCATTTAATTAAACTTGTTCTCCAATCTGCCGTTTTTGTCAATCCAATTCAACTTATGAACGCCTTTTTCTCGTTTACGCTGTAATTTTCTTCAATTTACTATCCGTAATTATCTCTGTCTTAATACATCACAAATGTAATTTGTAAACAACAAATGTCATGACTTTTCCATTTTAAGCTGCACTGACACATCATTATTTATTTTCTTCTTTGTTCAACTAATATTTTCAACTCATCTTTATTCCGTAAAACCGTTATTTCACCATACAATATGTAATTCACATCGGTGTGATTGATCATATATCTTCATAAATTTGTTACCTCATAGTCCTTTGTCGATGATATTTTAGTTCAGTTGCTCATTTATGTCTTTACATTAAGGTAAAATACATGCAGCTTGTCTATTATGCGGCAAAAGTCATCAAAAGTGGTTGTATCTTAAAATCTAAAAACTTCGAGCATAAGTATTTATTAAGTCTGACATTTTCATTCAATATAAATAAATAAATTATTTGAGACGTTAAAATAAAACACATGCGCTAAAATTATTCCTGTCGATGAGATCATGTAAAATATTGAGGTAAAAACAACATACATTTCCTTACTACGTTATTGCAGTGCTTACCACAAAAGAATACCCCTAGATAATTATTTAAATCTAAACATGTAATTAAGTCTATAAAATATTTTAAGTTTACTTAAGCGCATTTTAATACTTTCATTTAGTTATGTGCATTATAATGTGTTTATAATTTTTTGAAACTTTGTCACCTTTTTCAGAGAAAAAAACAAATACTGCACTTTTAAAACGAAACCTTAATTTCGAATAGGTTGTCATTTAAATTGTTAATATATCTTGAATAATTGTAACTATATTTTTTGTGAGATCAGAAACGAGTGTAACCCACATTGTTGATGTGTCATTAGTTTAGTAACGATTTCTAAACAAAACTACCACATGCTTTTTGACAGCCTGAAACCACTAGAGCATCAACGACAGTAAGATAATTAATGTTGAACAAACTTGGCTGTGCCTATATTCTTATATTGATCGGTTTGATCAAACCATATTTTTTATGTATTTTTATATGTTATTAGTTATGGTGTATATCTACATCCTTACATTGTTCTTTCATCATTTCTGTCAGTAATTGTGTGTCTCTTAAATCGTCATCATATCTTTGTTATCTTGTTCGAACAATTTTGTTCCGATTATCAGTTGTTTAAAAAAAAATGTTATTTTTTTCATTGTCGTTATACCCAGTACGTTTCATAATACAATAGATCGAAATCTTGTGTTCTTCAATTTTCTGATTTTAGTTAATCGCGATTGATGTCTGTATCGACGTCAAGCAAAAATCACGACATCTCATGACGTCCACAGTCCACAATGATGTCCCAATAGAATGCATGTCACCGTTGAACTTAGGAGATACGGTAACTGATACTCTCTCCACAATTTGCAACAGAGAAAATTCGACACACCGATCCTGCAAACTAATGCTAAGGAAGTTGTATGAAAAGAAATATATAAGAAACTGGAAGCAAAATCTGCAAGTAAAACACATTAATGCTCTAACACGATAAGCCACGCTTAGACAAACTTCAACGTATAGGACAGACAACTTAAGACTCTTGATACATTTTTACATTGCGAATAATTGAATCAGATGACTGTCACTGCTGACGAGGGTACAAACTCGGCAAATCAATTACAGTTGTGAAATAAACATACTGAATTTTTACCCCAAACTACGTTACGACATAGACATGCTGACCGTTAACCCCAAACTACGTTATGACATAGACATGCAGAACCTTAACCCCAAGCTACGTTACGACATAGACATGCATGCTGAACCTTAACCCCAAACTACGTTACGAAATAGACATGCTGACCGTTAACCCCAAACTACGTTATGACATAGACATGCTGAACCTTAACCCCAAGCTACGTTACGACATAGACATGCATGCTGAACCTTAACCCCAAACTACGTTACGACATAGACATGCTGAACCTTAACCCCAAACTACGTTACGACATAGACATACTGAACTTTGAATCGAAACAACGTTGCAAAATAGTAATGCTGAACTTTGAACTGAAACTACGTTATGACATAGACATGCTGAACCTTAACCCCAAACTAGGTTACGATATAGACAAACTTAACTTTGAACCAAAACAACGTTACGACATCGACAAACAGTAACGGCTTTGTTTTTGCTATGAATGTCTGGAGAGATATTGCCCTATGCTATGGCATAACAACAAGATATATCGGGACTAAAATCGCTTCAAACTCGGCAAAACAAAAGAGAAAGAGAGAGAAGGGGGGTGGGGATGGGTGGATGTAGGTGAAATAAAAAGGGAGCGGAAATAAAGATCCAAATTTACAACTCCAACTTGAAAAGAATAAATATCAATATGACCGAAGTAAGTTACATTTGTGATGATCATGAAGTTTAATAATGAGTTTTCTAACCACATATTTTACTGATCTATTCAAGACGACAACCCCTACAACAACTACAGTAAGTTGTTGTAATAAATAATGTTTAACGTGCTTGAAGTGACAGAATAACTACTCTTTCATGACCATTTAATTAAACTTGTTCTCCAATCTGCCGTTTTTGTCAATCCAATTCAACTTATGAACGCCTTTTTCTCGTTTACGCTGTAATTTTCTTCAATTTACTATCCGTAATTATCTCTGTCTTAATACATCACAAATGTAATTTGTAAACAACAAATGTCATGACTTTTCCATTTTAAGCTGCACTGACACATCATTATTTATTTTCTTCTTTGTTCAACTAATATTTTCAACTCATCTTTATTCCGTAAAACCGTTATTTCACCATACAATATGTAATTCACATCGGTGTGATTGATCATATATCTTCATAAATTTGTTACCTCATAGTCCTTTGTCGATGATATTTTAGTTCAGTTGCTCATTTATGTCTTTACATTAAGGTAAAATACATGCAGCTTGTCTATTATGCGGCAAAAGTCATCAAAAGTGGTTGTATCTTAAAATCTAAAAACTTCGAGCATAAGTATTTATTAAGTCTGACATTTTCATTCAATATAAATAAATAAATTATTTGAGACGTTAAAATAAAACACATGCGCTAAAATTATTCCTGTCGATGAGATCATGTAAAATATTGAGGTAAAAACAACATACATTTCCTTACTACGTTATTGCAGTGCTTACCACAAAAGAATACCCCTAGATAATTATTTAAATCTAAACATGTAATTAAGTCTATAAAATATTTTAAGTTTACTTAAGCGCATTTTAATACTTTCATTTAGTTATGTGCATTATAATGTGTTTATAATTTTTTGAAACTTTGTCACCTTTTTCAGAGAAAAAAACAAATACTGCACTTTTAAAACGAAACCTTAATTTCGAATAGGTTGTCATTTAAATTGTTAATATATCTTGAATAATTGTAACTATATTTTTTGTGAGATCAGAAACGAGTGTAACCCACATTGTTGATGTGTCATTAGTTTAGTAACGATTTCTAAACAAAACTACCACATGCTTTTTGACAGCCTGAAACCACTAGAGCATCAACGACAGTAAGATAATTAATGTTGAACAAACTTGGCTGTGCCTATATTCTTATATTGATCGGTTTGATCAAACCATATTTTTTATGTATTTTTATATGTTATTAGTTATGGTGTATATCTACATCCTTACATTGTTCTTTCATCATTTCTGTCAGTAATTGTGTGTCTCTTAAATCGTCATCATATCTTTGTTATCTTGTTCGAACAATTTTGTTCCGATTATCAGTTGTTTAAAAAAAAATGTTATTTTTTTCATTGTCGTTATACCCAGTACGTTTCATAATACAATAGATCGAAATCTTGTGTTCTTCAATTTTCTGATTTTAGTTAATCGCGATTGATGTCTGTATCGACGTCAAGCAAAAATCACGACATCTCATGACGTCCACAGTCCACAATGATGTCCCAATAGAATGCATGTCACCGTTGAACTTTAGGAGATACGGTAACTGATACTCTCTCCACAATTTGCAACAGAGAAAATTCGACACACCGATCCTGCAAACTAATGCTAAGGAAGTTGTATGAAAAGAAATATATAAGAAACTGGAAGCAAAATCTGCAAGTAAAACACATTAATGCTCTAACACGATAAGCCACGCTTAGACAAACTTCAACTTATAGGACAGACAACTTAAGACTCTTGATACATTTTTACATTGCGAATAATTGAATCAGATGACTGTCACTGCTGACGAGGGTACAAACTCGGCAAATCGTTTACAGTTGTGAAATAAACATGCTGAATTTTTACACCAAACTACGTTACGACATAGACATGTTGAACCTTAACCCCAAACTACGTTACGACATAGACATGCATGCTGAACCTTAACCCCAAACTACGTTACGACATAGACATAATGAACATTGAACCGAAACAACGTTGCGAAATAGTAATGCTGAACTTTGAACTGAAACTACGTAATGACATAGACATGCTGAACTTTAACCCAAACAACGTTACGATATAGACAAACTGAACTTTGAACCAAAACAACGTTACGACATCGACAAACAGTAACGGCTTTGTTTTTGCTATGAATGTCTGGAGAGATATTGACCTATGCTATGACATAACAACAATATATATCGGGATTAAATCGCTTCAAACTCGGCGAAAAAGTGAGAGATAGGAGGGGGAGATGGGTGGATGTAGGTGAAATAAAAAGGGAGCGGAAATAAAGATCCAAATTTACAACTCCAACTTGAAAAGAATAAATATCAATATGACCGAAGTAAGTTACATTTGTGATGATCATGAAGTTTAATAATGAGTTTTCTAACCACATATTTTACTGATCTATTCAAGACGACAACCCCTACAACAACTACAGTAAGTTGTTGTAATAAATAATGTTTAACGTGCTTGAAGTGACAGAATAACTACTCTTTCATGACCATTTAATTAAACTTGTTCTCCAATCTGCCGTTTTTGTCAATCCAATTCAACTTATGAACGCCTTTTTCTCGTTTACGCTGTAATTTTCTTCAATTTACTATCCGTAATTATCTCTGTCTTAATACATCACAAATGTAATTTGTAAACAACAAATGTCATGACTTTTCCATTTTAAGCTGCACTGACACATCATTATTTATTTTCTTCTTTGTTCAACTAATATTTTCAACTCATCTTTATTCCGTAAAACCGTTATTTCACCATACAATATGTAATTCACATCGGTGTGATTGATCATATATCTTCATAAATTTGTTACCTCATAGTCCTTTGTCGATGATATTTTAGTTCAGTTGCTCATTTATGTCTTTACATTAAGGTAAAATACATGCAGCTTGTCTATTATGCGGCAAAAGTCATCAAAAGTGGTTGTATCTTAAAATCTAAAAACTTCGAGCATAAGTATTTATTAAGTCTGACATTTTCATTCAATATAAATAAATAAATTATTTGAGACGTTAAAATAAAACACATGCGCTAAAATTATTCCTGTCGATGAGATCATGTAAAATATTGAGGTAAAAACAACATACATTTCCTTACTACGTTATTGCAGTGCTTACCACAAAAGAATACCCCTAGATAATTATTTAAATCTAAACATGTAATTAAGTCTATAAAATATTTTAAGTTTACTTAAGCGCATTTTAATACTTTCATTTAGTTATGTGCATTATAATGTGTTTATAATTTTTTGAAACTTTGTCACCTTTTTCAGAGAAAAAAACAAATACTGCACTTTTAAAACGAAACCTTAATTTCGAATAGGTTGTCATTTAAATTGTTAATATATCTTGAATAATTGTAACTATATTTTTTGTGAGATCAGAAACGAGTGTAACCCACATTGTTGATGTGTCATTAGTTTAGTAACGATTTCTAAACAAAACTACCACATGCTTTTTGACAGCCTGAAACCACTAGAGCATCAACGACAGTAAGATAATTAATGTTGAACAAACTTGGCTGTGCCTATATTCTTATATTGATCGGTTTGATCAAACCATATTTTTTATGTATTTTTATATGTTATTAGTTATGGTGTATATCTACATCCTTACATTGTTCTTTCATCATTTCTGTCAGTAATTGTGTGTCTCTTAAATCGTCATCATATCTTTGTTATCTTGTTCGAACAATTTTGTTCCGATTATCAGTTGTTTAAAAAAAAATGTTATTTTTTTCATTGTCGTTATACCCAGTACGTTTCATAATACAATAGATCGAAATCTTGTGTTCTTCAATTTTCTGATTTTAGTTAATCGCGATTGATGTCTGTATCGACGTCAAGCAAAAATCACGACATCTCATGACGTCCACAGTCCACAATGATGTCCCAATAGAATGCATGTCACCGTTGAACTTTAGGAGATACGGTAACTGATACTCTCTCCACAATTTGCAACAGAGAAAATTCGACACACCGATCCTGCAAACTAATGCTAAGGAAGTTGTATGAAAAGAAATATATAAGAAACTGGAAGCAAAATCTGCAAGTAAAACACATTAATGCTCTAACACGATAAGCCACGCTTAGACAAACTTCAACTTATAGGACAGACAACTTAAGACTCTTGATACATTTTTACATTGCGAATAATTGAATCAGATGACTGTCACTGCTGACGAGGGTACAAACTCGGCAAATCGTTTACAGTTGTGAAATAAACATGCTGAATTTTTACACCAAACTACGTTACGACATAGACATGTTGAACCTTAACCCCAAACTACGTTACGACATAGACATGCATGCTGAACCTTAACCCCAAACTACGTTACGACATAGACATAATGAACATTGAACCGAAACAACGTTGCGAAATAGTAATGCTGAACTTTGAACTGAAACTACGTAATGACATAGACATGCTGAACTTTAACCCAAACAACGTTACGATATAGACAAACTGAACTTTGAACCAAAACAACGTTACGACATCGACAAACAGTAACGGCTTTGTTTTTGCTATGAATGTCTGGAGAGATATTGACCTATGCTATGACATAACAACAATATATATCGGGATTAAATCGCTTCAAACTCGGCGAAAAAGTGAGAGATAGGAGGGGGAGATGGGTGGATGTAGGTGAAATAAAAAGGGAGCGGAAATAAAGATCCAAATTTACAACTCCAACTTGAAAAGAATAAATATCAATATGACCGAAGTAAGTTACATTTGTGATGATCATGAAGTTTAATAATGAGTTTTCTAACCACATATTTTACTGATCTATTCAAGACGACAACCCCTACAACAACTACAGTAAGTTGTTGTAATAAATAATGTTTAACGTGCTTGAAGTGACAGAATAACTACTCTTTCATGACCATTTAATTAAACTTGTTCTCCAATCTGCCGTTTTTGTCAATCCAATTCAACTTATGAACGCCTTTTTCTCGTTTACGCTGTAATTTTCTTCAATTTACTATCCGTAATTATCTCTGTCTTAATAAATCACAAATGTAATTTGTAAACAACAAATGTCATGACTTTTCCATTTTAAGCTGCACTGACACATCATTATTTATTTTCTTCTTTGTTCAACTAATATTTTCAACTCATCTTTATTCCGTAAAACCGTTATTTCACCATACAATATGTAATTCACATCGGTGTGATTGATCATATATCTTCATAAATTTGTTACCTCATAGTCCTTTGTCGATGATATTTTAGTTCAGTTGCTCATTTATGTCTTTACATTAAGGTAAAATACATGCAGCTTGTCTATTATGCGGCAAAAGTCATCAAAAGTGGTTGTATCTTAAAATCTAAAAACTTCGAGCATAAGTATTTATTAAGTCTGACATTTTCATTCAATATAAATAAATAAATTATTTGAGACGTTAAAATAAAACACATGCGCTAAAATTATTCCTGTCGATGAGATCATGTAAAATATTGAGGTAAAAACAACATACATTTCCTTACTACGTTATTGCAGTGCTTACCACAAAAGAATACCCCTAGATAATTATTTAAATCTAAACATGTAATTAAGTCTATAAAATATTTTAAGTTTACTTAAGCGCATTTTAATACTTTCATTTAGTTATGTGCATTATAATGTGTTTATAATTTTTTGAAACTTTGTCACCTTTTTCAGAGAAAAAAACAAATACTGCACTTTTAAAACGAAACCTTAATTTCGAATAGGTTGTCATTTAAATTGTTAATATATCTTGAATAATTGTAACTATATTTTTTGTGAGATCAGAAACGAGTGTAACCCACATTGTTGATGTGTCATTAGTTTAGTAACGATTTCTAAACAAAACTACCACATGCTTTTTGACAGCCTGAAACCACTAGAGCATCAACGACAGTAAGATAATTAATGTTGAACAAACTTGGCTGTGCCTATATTCTTATATTGATCGGTTTGATCAAACCATATTTTTTATGTATTTTTATATGTTATTAGTTATGGTGTATATCTACATCCTTACATTGTTCTTTCATCATTTCTGTCAGTAATTGTGTGTCTCTTAAATCGTCATCATATCTTTGTTATCTTGTTCGAACAATTTTGTTCCGATTATCAGTTGTTTAAAAAAAAATGTTATTTTTTTCATTGTCGTTATACCCAGTACGTTTCATAATACAATAGATCGAAATCTTGTGTTCTTCAATTTTCTGATTTTAGTTAATCGCGATTGATGTCTGTATCGACGTCAAGCAAAAATCACGACATCTCATGACGTCCACAGTCCACAATGATGTCCCAATAGAATGCATGTCACCGTTGAACTTTAGGAGATACGGTAACTGATACTCTCTCCACAATTTGCAACAGAGAAAATTCGACACACCGATCCTGCAAACTAATGCTAAGGAAGTTGTATGAAAAGAAATATATAAGAAACTGGAAGCAAAATCTGCAAGTAAAACACATTAATGCTCTAACACGATAAGCCACGCTTAGACAAACTTCAACGTATAGGACAGACAACTTAAGACTCTTGATACATTTTTACATTGCGAATAATTGAATCAGATGACTGTCACTGCTGACGAGGGTACAAACTCGGCAAATCAATTACAGTTGTGAAATAAACATACTGAATTTTTACCCCAAACTACGTTACGACATAGACATGTTGAACCTTAACCCCAAACTACGTTACGACATAGACATGCATGCTGAACCTTAACCCCAAACTACGTTACGACATAGACATAATGAACATTGAACCGAAACAACGTTGCGAAATAGTAATGCTGAACTTTGAACTGAAACTACGTAATGACATAGACATGCTGAACTTTAACCCAAACAACGTTACGATATAGACAAACTGAACTTTGAACCAAAACAACGTTACGACATCGACAAACAGTAACGGCTTTGTTTTTGCTATGAATGTCTGGAGAGATATTGACCTATGCTATGACATAACAACAATATATATCGGGATTAAATCGCTTCAAACTCGGCGAAAAAGTGAGCGATAGGAGGGGGAGATGGGTGGATGTAGGTGAAATAAAAAGGGAGCGGAAATAAAGATCCAAATTTACAACTCCAACTTGAAAAGAATAAATATCAATATGACCGAAGTAAGTTACATTTGTGATGATCATGAAGTTTAATAATGAGTTTTCTAACCACATATTTTACTGATCTATTCAAGACGACAACCCCTACAACAACTACAGTAAGTTGTTGTAATAAATAATGTTTAACGTGCTTGAAGTGACAGATTAACTACTCTTTCATGACCATTTAATTAAACTTGTTCTCCAATCTGCCGTTTTTGTCAATCCAATTCAACTTATGAACGCCTTTTTCTCGTTTACGCTGTAATTTTCTTCAATTTACTATCCGTAATTATCTCTGTCTTAATACATCACAAATGTAATTTGTAAACAACAAATGTCATGACTTTTCCATTTTAAGCTGCACTGACACATCATTATTTATTTTCTTCTTTGTTCAACTAATATTTTCAACTCATCTTTATTCCGTAAAACCGTTATTTCACCATACAATATGTAATTCACATCGGTGTGATTGATCATATATCTTCATAAATTTGTTACCTCATAGTCCTTTGTCGATGATATTTTAGTTCAGTTGCTCATTTATGTCTTTACATTAAGGTAAAATACATGCAGCTTGTCTATTATGCGGCAAAAGTCATCAAAAGTGGTTGTATCTTAAAATCTAAAAACTTCGAGCATAAGTATTTATTAAGTCTGACATTTTCATTCAATATAAATAAATAAATTATTTGAGACGTTAAAATAAAACACATGCGCTAAAATTATTCCTGTCGATGAGATCATGTAAAATATTGAGGTAAAAACAACATACATTTCCTTACTACGTTATTGCAGTGCTTACCACAAAAGAATACCCCTAGATAATTATTTAAATCTAAACATGTAATTAAGTCTATAAAATATTTTAAGTTTACTTAAGCGCATTTTAATACTTTCATTTAGTTATGTGCATTATAATGTGTTTATAATTTTTTGAAACTTTGTCACCTTTTTCAGAGAAAAAAACAAATACTGCACTTTTAAAACGAAACCTTAATTTCGAATAGGTTGTCATTTAAATTGTTAATATATCTTGAATAATTGTAACTATATTTTTTGTGAGATCAGAAACGAGTGTAACCCACATTGTTGATGTGTCATTAGTTTAGTAACGATTTCTAAACAAAACTACCACATGCTTTTTGACAGCCTGAAACCACTAGAGCATCAACGACAGTAAGATAATTAATGTTGAACAAACTTGGCTGTGCCTATATTCTTATATTGATCGGTTTGATCAAACCATATTTTTTATGTATTTTTATATGTTATTAGTTATGGTGTATATCTACATCCTTACATTGTTCTTTCATCATTTCTGTCAGTAATTGTGTGTCTCTTAAATCGTCATCATATCTTTGTTATCTTGTTCGAACAATTTTGTTCCGATTATCAGTTGTTTAAAAAAAAATGTTATTTTTTTCATTGTCGTTATACCCAGTACGTTTCATAATACAATAGATCGAAATCTTGTGTTCTTCAATTTTCTGATTTTAGTTAATCGCGATTGATGTCTGTATCGACGTCAAGCAAAAATCACGACATCTCATGACGTCCACAGTCCACAATGATGTCCCAATAGAATGCATGTCACCGTTGAACTTTAGGAGATACGGTAACTGATACTCTCTCCACAATTTGCAACAGAGAAAATTCGACACACCGATCCTGCAAACTAATGCTAAGGAAGTTGTATGAAAAGAAATATATAAGAAACTGGAAGCAAAATCTGCAAGTAAAACACATTAATGCTCTAACACGATAAGCCACGATTAGACAGACTTCAACGTATAGGACAGACAACTTAAGACTCTTGATACATTTTTACATCTCGAATAATTGAATCAGATGACTGTCACTGCTGACGAGGGTACAAACTCGGCAAATCAATTACAGTTGTGAAATAAACATACTGAATTTTTACCCCAAACTACGTTACGACATAGACATGCTGACCGTTAACCCCAAACTACGTTATGACATAGACATGCAGAACCTTAACCCCAAGCTACGTTACGACATAGACATGCATGCTGAACCTTAACCCCAAACTACGTTACGAAATAGACATGCTGACCGTTAACCCCAAACTACGTTATGACATAGACATGCTGAACCTTAACCCCAAGCTACGTTACGACATAGACATGCATGCTGAACCTTAACCCCAAACTACGTTACGACATAGACATGCTGAACCTTAACCCCAAACTACGTTACGACATAGACATACTGAACTTTGAATCGAAACAACGTTGCGAAATAGTAATGCTGAACTTTGAACTGAAACTACGTTATGACATAGACATGCTGAACCTTAACCCCAAACTAGGTTACGATATAGACAAACTTAACTTTGAACCAAAACAACGTTACGACATCGACAAACAGTAACGGCTTTGTTTTTGCTATGAATGTCTGGAGAGATATTGCCCTATGCTATGGCATAACAACAAGATATATCGGGACTAAAATCGCTTCAAACTCGGCAAAACAAAAGAGAAAGAGACAGAAGGGGGGTGGGGATGGGTGGATGTAGGTGAAATAAAAAGGGAGCGGAAATAAAGATCCAAATTTACAACTCCAACTTGAAAAGAATAAATATCAATATGACCGAAGTAAGTTACATTTGTGATGATCATGAAGTTTAATAATGAGTTTTCTAACCACATATTTTACTGATCTATTCAAGACGACAACCCCTACAACAACTACAGTAAGTTGTTGTAATAAATAATGTTTAACGTGCTTGAAGTGACAGATTAACTACTCTTTCATGACCATTTAATTAAACTTGTTCTCCAATCTGCCGTTTTTGTCAATCCAATTCAACTTATGAACGCCTTTTTCTCGTTTACGCTGTAATTTTCTTCAATTTACTATCCGTAATTATCTCTGTCTTAATACATCACAAATGTAATTTGTAAACAACAAATGTCATGACTTTTCCATTTTAAGCTGCACTGACACATCATTATTTATTTTCTTCTTTGTTCAACTAATATTTTCAACTCATCTTTATTCCGTAAAACCGTTATTTCACCATACAATATGTAATTCACATCGGTGTGATTGATCATATATCTTCATAAATTTGTTACCTCATAGTCCTTTGTCGATGATATTTTAGTTCAGTTGCTCATTTATGTCTTTACATTAAGGTAAAATACATGCAGCTTGTCTATTATGCGGCAAAAGTCATCAAAAGTGGTTGTATCTTAAAATCTAAAAACTTCGAGCATAAGTATTTATTAAGTCTGACATTTTCATTCAATATAAATAAATAAATTATTTGAGACGTTAAAATAAAACACATGCGCTAAAATTATTCCTGTCGATGAGATCATGTAAAATATTGAGGTAAAAACAACATACATTTCCTTACTACGTTATTGCAGTGCTTACCACAAAAGAATACCCCTAGATAATTATTTAAATCTAAACATGTAATTAAGTCTATAAAATATTTTAAGTTTACTTAAGCGCATTTTAATACTTTCATTTAGTTATGTGCATTATAATGTGTTTATAATTTTTTGAAACTTTGTCACCTTTTTCAGAGAAAAAAACAAATACTGCACTTTTAAAACGAAACCTTAATTTCGAATAGGTTGTCATTTAAATTGTTAATATATCTTGAATAATTGTAACTATATTTTTTGTGAGATCAGAAACAAGTGTAACCCATATTGTTGATGTGTCATTAGTTTAGTAACGATTTCTAAACAAAACTACCACATGCTTTTTGACAGCCTGAAACCACTAGAGCATCAACGACAGTAAGATAATTAATGTTGAACAAACTTGGCTGTGCCTATATTCTTATATTGATCGGTTTGATCAAACCATATTTTTTATGTATTTTTATATGTTATTAGTTATGGTGTATATCTACATCCTTACATTGTTCTTTCATCATTTCTGTCAGTAATTGTGTGTCTCTTAAATCGTCATCATATCTTTGTTATCTTGTTCGAACAATTTTGTTCCGATTATCAGTTGTTTAAAAAAAAATGTTATTTTTTTCATTGTCGTTATACCCAGTACGTTTCATAATACAATAGATCGAAATCTTGTGTTCTTCAATTTTCTGATTTTAGTTAATCGCGATTGATGTCTGTATCGACGTCAAGCAAAAATCACGACATCTCATGACGTCCACAGTCCACAATGATGTCCCAATAGAATGCATGTCACCGTTGAACTTTAGGAGATACGGTAACTGATACTCTCTCCACAATTTGCAACAGAGAAAATTCGACACACCGATCCTGCAAACTAATGCTAAGGAAGTTGTATGAAAAGAAATATATAAGAAACTGGAAGCAAAATCTGCAAGTAAAACACATTAATGCTCTAACACGATAAGCCACGCTTAGACAAACTTCAACGTATAGGACAGACAACTTAAGACTCTTGATACATTTTTACATTGCGAATAATTGAATCAGATGACTGTCACTGCTGACGAGGGTACAAACTCGGCAAATCAATTACAGTTGTGAAATAAACATACTGAATTTTTACCCCAAACTACGTTACGACATAGACATGTTGAACCTTAACCCCAAACTACGTTACGACATAGACATGCATGCTGAACCTTAACCCCAAACTACGTTACGACATAGACATAATGAACATTGAACCGAAACAACGTTGCGAAATAGTAATGCTGAACTTTGAACTGAAACTACGTAATGACATAGACATGCTGAACTTTAACCCAAACAACGTTACGATATAGACAAACTGAACTTTGAACCAAAACAACGTTACGACATCGACAAACAGTAACGGCTTTGTTTTTGCTATGAATGTCTGGAGAGATATTGACCTATGCTATGACATAACAACAATATATATCGGGATTAAATCGCTTCAAACTCGGCGAAAAAGTGAGAGATAGGAGGGGGAGATGGGTGGATGTAGGTGAAATAAAAAGGGAGCGGAAATAAAGATCCAAATTTACAACTCCAACTTGAAAAGAATAAATATCAATATGACCGAAGTAAGTTACATTTGTGATGATCATGAAGTTTAATAATGAGTTTTCTAACCACATATTTTACTGATCTATTCAAGACGACAACCCCTACAACAACTACAGTAAGTTGTTGTAATAAATAATGTTTAACGTGCTTGAAGTGACAGAATAACTACTCTTTCATGACCATTTAATTAAACTTGTTCTCCAATCTGCCGTTTTTGTCAATCCAATTCAACTTATGAACGCCTTTTTCTCGTTTACGCTGTAATTTTCTTCAATTTACTATCCGTAATTATCTCTGTCTTAATACATCACAAATGTAATTTGTAAACAACAAATGTCATGACTTTTCCATTTTAAGCTGCACTGACACATCATTATTTATTTTCTTCTTTGTTCAACTAATATTTTCAACTCATCTTTATTCCGTAAAACCGTTATTTCACCATACAATATGTAATTCACATCGGTGTGATTGATCATATATCTTCATAAATTTGTTACCTCATAGTCCTTTGTCGATGATATTTTAGTTCAGTTGCTCATTTATGTCTTTACATTAAGGTAAAATACATGCAGCTTGTCTATTATGCGGCAAAAGTCATCAAAAGTGGTTGTATCTTAAAATCTAAAAACTTCGAGCATAAGTATTTATTAAGTCTGACATTTTCATTCAATATAAATAAATAAATTATTTGAGACGTTAAAATAAAACACATGCGCTAAAATTATTCCTGTCGATGAGATCATGTAAAATATTGAGGTAAAAACAACATACATTTCCTTACTACGTTATTGCAGTGCTTACCACAAAAGAATACCCCTAGATAATTATTTAAATCTAAACATGTAATTAAGTCTATAAAATATTTTAAGTTTACTTAAGCGCATTTTAATACTTTCATTTAGTTATGTGCATTATAATGTGTTTATAATTTTTTGAAACTTTGTCACCTTTTTCAGAGAAAAAAACAAATACTGCACTTTTAAAACGAAACCTTAATTTCGAATAGGTTGTCATTTAAATTGTTAATATATCTTGAATAATTGTAACTATATTTTTTGTGAGATCAGAAACGAGTGTAACCCACATTGTTGATGTGTCATTAGTTTAGTAACGATTTCTAAACAAAACTACCACATGCTTTTTGACAGCCTGAAACCACTAGAGCATCAACGACAGTAAGATAATTAATGTTGAACAAACTTGGCTGTGCCTATATTCTTATATTGATCGGTTTGATCAAACCATATTTTTTATGTATTTTTATATGTTATTAGTTATGGTGTATATCTACATCCTTACATTGTTCTTTCATCATTTCTGTCAGTAATTGTGTGTCTCTTAAATCGTCATCATATCTTTGTTATCTTGTTCGAACAATTTTGTTCCGATTATCAGTTGTTTAAAAAAAAATGTTATTTTTTTCATTGTCGTTATACCCAGTACGTTTCATAATACAATAGATCGAAATCTTGTGTTCTTCAATTTTCTGATTTTAGTTAATCGCGATTGATGTCTGTATCGACGTCAAGCAAAAATCACGACATCTCATGACGTCCACAGTCCACAATGATGTCCCAATAGAATGCATGTCACCGTTGAACTTTAGGAGATACGGTAACTGATACTCTCTCCACAATTTGCAACAGAGAAAATTCGACACACCGATCCTGCAAACTAATGCTAAGGAAGTTGTATGAAAAGAAATATATAAGAAACTGGAAGCAAAATCTGCAAGTAAAACACATTAATGCTCTAACACGATAAGCCACGATTAGACAAACTTCAACGTATAGGACAGACAACTTAAGACTCTTGATACATTTTTACATTGCGAATAATTGAATCAGATGACTGTCACTGCTGACGAGGGTACAAACTCGGCAAATCGTTTACAGTTGTGAAATAAACATACTGAATTTTTACCCCAAACTACGTTACGACATAGACATGCTGACCGTTAACCCCAAACTACGTTATGACATAGACATGCAGAACCTTAATCCCAAGCTACGTTACGACATAGACATGCATGCTGAACCTTAACCCCAAACTACGTTACGAAATAGACATGCTGACCGTTAACCCCAAACTACGTTATGACATAGACATGCTGAACCTTAACCCCAAGCTACGTTACGACATAGACATGCATGCTGAACCTTAACCCCAAACTACGTTACGACATAGACATACTGAACTTTGAATCGAAACAACGTTGCGAAATAGTAATGCTGAACTTTGAACTGAAACTACGTTATGACATAGACATGCTGAACCTTAACCCCAAACTAGGTTACGATATAGACAAACTTAACTTTGAACCAAAACAACGTTACGACATCGACAAACAGTAACGGCTTTGTTTTTGCTATGAATGTCTGGAGAGATATTGCCCTATGCTATGGCATAACAACAAGATATATCGGGACTAAAATCGCTTCAAACTCGGCAAAACAAAAGAGAAAGAGACAGAAGGGGGGTGGGGATGGGTGGATGTAGGTGAAATAAAAAGGGAGCGGAAATAAAGATCCAAATTTACAACTCCAACTTGAAAAGAATAAATATCAATATGACCGAAGTAAGTTACATTTGTGATGATCATGAAGTTTAATAATGAGTTTTCTAACCACATATTTTACTGATCTATTCAAGACGACAACCCCTACAACAACTACAGTAAGTTGCTTTAACAAATAATGTTTAACGTGTTTGAACTGACAGAATAACTACTTTTTCAAGACCATTTAATTAAACTTGTTCTCCAATCTGCCGATGTTGTCCATCCAATTGATCATGTGAACGCCTTTTTGTCGTTTACGTTGTATTTTTTCGTCACGCTACTATCCGTAATTTTCTATGACAATCTAACAATCGAAGAGGTAAATGCATTAGGAGGGCTGGGAGTACAAGTCAAAACAAAACTACTCAAGGACATATATAACACTGACATATATCTGAAAATCTACTAAAATCTATCTATGTAGCCATAACGAAGAAGTCAGGAGCCACTGATTGTGAAGACTATCGCACTATTAGCCTCATGAGCCATATGACTAAAATATTACTACGTATCTTCATGAGACGTGTATGGAACAAAATAAAACCAGAAATAAGTGAGGAACAATGTGGATTTGTGGAAGGAAAGGGCACCAATAATTCAATATACATCTAATTAACATTGATAAAAGAAATATAGAGATAAAGAAAGATCTATATATGTGCTTTATAAACTACATTAAAGCAATTGACAAAGTGGAAATTATAAATATGCTGGAGAAATTAAACATTTATGGCAAGAATCTGTGAATCATAAAAAAACATTTACTGGCAACGAACAGCAGCTGTAAGAATTAACAACCAAACAGGGTAATTCCAATATATAAAACAAGGAGTCAGACAATGATGTGTTCTGTCACCGGATTTGTTTTCACATTACAGCAAATATATTATGAGATCAATTGTAGACAAAAAAGGAATTGAAGTCAACGGTCACAACATAAATAGTTTACGATATGTAAATGACACAGTCTTAATAGCAGAGATAGAGCATGAGCTACAGGAAATGATAGATATAATAGTAAAAGAAAGCAACAAGAAAGGTCTCAGTCTGAATAGTAAGAAAACAGAAATAATGGTTATATCGAAGAAACAATCATCACCATCATGCAGCATACAAAATATACAAGAAAAATCTGAAACAAGTGCAACGTTTGAAATACTTGGGCACAGTGATAACATCAGATGAAAGATGCAACACAGAAATAAAAAGCACAATAGCTCAGGCCAAAATAGCATTTCAGAAAATAAATATATTATGCAACAAATCTATGTCAAATAGAAATGAATGAGAAAGATAGCTCATCGATGCTATATAGAACCAATTCTGACCTATGAAAGCGAATCATGGACAATAGACAAACAAATGAAAAGACGATTAGAGGCTACAGAGATAGGATTTCTCAGAAGAATGTTGAAAGTATCCTGGACAGCTAAAAAAAAACAATGAGAAAGTTCTAAAAGAGGCCAACACAAAAAAAGAACTCTTAAAAAAAAAGACATTAGAAAGAAGCAATCAACATTTTTCGGGGACATCATGAGAAGAGGAAAGTTTGAATACTTGGTTACACGTGGCAACATAAAAGGAAAGATAAATCGCGGCCGACAAAGATAGAAATGAAAAAGAGAGATAGCATGGTGTCATAGCATGGAAAACAGTCAACAACAGAACTCACACGATGCACTGTGGATAGAAGCTTGTGGAAGGACATGATCGCCAACGCCAACCGGTATGGCACATGATGATGATGATGATGAATATTTTCTGTCGTATTTTTTTTTTATGTGATGACATTTTCATTTTAAGCTGCACTGAAACATCATTATATATTTTCTTCTCAGTTCATCTAATATTTTCAACTCATATTTCTTCTGTAAAACCGTTATTTCACGATATAATATGTAATTCCCATTGGTGTTATGGATCATATACAGGGTGTTTTTAAAGTCGCAGTGCAGTGAATATTTCTAATATTCAGTAAATGACGTAATCATCATCTACGTACCACAATTTTGTAAACCACATTTATGAACAATCCGCTGCTTCCTTTAAGGTTTTATTTACGTAAAGGACGGGCACTATGCTACTTTCACTTTCTCATTGCTTCAAGGAAATGGTGTTGACGATTGAAAACAGGGTATTTCTGGTTGAGCATGTCTTTCGTAATGGCGGTAAATATACGGATGAGGTCATTAGACAATTCGTGAGGAAATTTCCAGACTCACAAGTCCCTCACCGAAATTCTGTTACAAAATTGATCAAAAAGTTTCGTGAAACCGGTAGTGTGGTACATGCATACCGATCTGGAAGACCTTCAATTTCACAAGACCAAATTATGGAACTCCAAGACAGAATTACAATGAGTCCAAATGCATCTTTAAACCACTTGTCTCAACAGGTGCAAATATCTAAGAGTTCTGTTCACAAGGTTTTAAGAAGTGAACTACACTATCGTCCATACAAATTAACTGAAGTGTCTCAACTCCAAGAAAGAGATTATGAATCCCGTTTAAACTACTGCATGTGGTTTCAGAATTTTATTTATGAACATGGCGCTGCCATCCTTGACGTCACTTTTTTCACTGATGAGGCCTGGTTTCATTTATCCGGTTATGTGAACAGTCAGAACAATCGGCTGTGGAGCAGTGAAAACCCCCATGAATTTCATCAAGTGCCGCTTTACGATCAAAAAGTCGGAGTGTGTTGCGCTATAAGTCGTATGCGGATAATAGGACCTATATTTTTTAATGAAACAATAAATGCAGAACGTTACCGTACTTTAATTCTGGAACCGTTCATAGCACACCTTACAGAACGGGAAATTATGGAATCCTGGTTTCAGCAGGATGGGACAACAGCACACACAGCCACAACAACACTCAATTATTTAGAAAGCATTTTTGCAAATCGCATTATTTCACGTGGAATCTGGCCTGCTCGTTCACCAGATCTAACACCCCCAGATTATTATCTGTGGGGGGCATTGAAGGGGAAAGTTTATGAAAATAATCCGCAGACAATTAATGACCTAAAGACTGAAATAGTAGACAAGATTAAACAAATATCACCAGACATTATTCTGAAGGTTTTCGCAAATATGGAAAGACGAATCACGACATGTCTTGAGGCCCGTGGTGGACATTTTCAACATATGCTTTAGGCACAACTTTATTGTGTTAATACAAACATTACCCATTATAAGCTCGCCGATAGCAGTCAAGTATATTTGAATAATACCATTTATTTTACAATTTGTGTGACGCATTAGTTAACCGCATTTCTGGTGGCGTTTTTTCATCCGAGAGTAGAAATTCACTGCACTGCAACTTTAAAAACACCCTGTATCTTCATAAATATGTCACCTTACATATTGTCGCTGATATTTTGGTTCAGTTGCTCATTTATGACTTTACATTAAGGTAAAATACAAGCAGTTTCTCTATTATGTAGTAAAAGTGATCAAAATGTGTTGTATCTTAAAATGTACAAACTTCGAGCATAATTATTTGTTAAGTCTGACATTTTCATTCAGGATACATAAATAAATAAACTATTTGAGACGTTAAAATAAAACACATGCGCTAAAATTAGTCATGTCGCTGGGATAAAGTGAAAATATTGAGGAGAAAACAACATACATTTCATTACTATGTTATTGCAGTGCTTACCATAAAAGACTACCCCTAGATAATTATTTAAATCTAAACATGTATTTAAGTCTACAAAATATTTTGAGTTTACTTCATCATCATCATCAAGTACCGGGCCTACTGGCGAAGGTGATCATGTCTCTCCACAACTTTCGATCTCGGCAGCTATTTATTATTTCTGTTGTTGACCTTATGCCAAGCCATTCTCTTAAGATGTCTTATTTTGTTTCTTTGCTTCTCTCTATCTCTTTGTCCCTCAATGTGTCCAGTTGTTACAATATATTCCAGTTTTTCTCATCTCATTAGTACTAGATGTACTAAAATCAGACAAGTAACTGCAAGACAAATATAAAATCACAATTCAGAACCAGTACAATGCAATAGAGAAGATACAAAGCATTGATGAACAGTACAATGCAATAGAGAAGAAACAAAGCATTGATGGGAAATGCTAAAAGAATCAATGCAAAAAACATCAAAAGAGTTCATACCACCAGTGAGGACAAATTTAAGAAAGAAATGGATAACAGATGACATTTTGCAGTTAATGGATACAAGAAGGAGAAATAAAGAAAATAAAGATGAGAATAAAAGAGTAAATAAAGAAATTGTAGTAAAATACAAAGAAAGCAAAAGAATCATGGCTAAAAGAGAGATGCAAATAGATCGAATCGCAACAAAAAGGAGATGCTAAAGCTATATACAAACAAATTGAGGAATTAACAGGAAGAAAAACGCAATCAAAAACTGGATGTTTGAGATCAAAGGAAGGAGAACTGTTGATTGATTAAGAACACATAAGGGAACTATGGACAGAATACATTAATGAATCTTTATAATGATGAACGAACGGAAGTCAATATTAAGGATAATTGAGAAGGACCAGAAATACTCAGAGAAGAAGTGGAAGACGCCTTGCGCAATGTGAAAGCAGTCAAAGCTACTGGGCCAGATAATATAACTAAAGAAGAGATTGAAGCCATGGGTGATTTTGGAGTAGAAATAATAACAAAAATATTGAATGATATCTACAACAGCGGATATATACCAGACGATATGCTCAAATCAATACTCATAGTCCTACCAAAGAAATCGGGTGCGATTGAATGCGATGATCATCGCACAATAAGCCTTATGAGTCACGTCACTAAGATATTACTAAGAATCACCATGCGAAAATTGAGAAACAAAATCAGTCCAGCAATTAGCGATGAACAGTGTGGTTTTGTTAGAGATAAAAGAACCAGCAATGCCATTTATCATAAGATCTTTAGTAGAAAGAGCCATAGAGGTAAAAACAGATCTATACCTATGTTTCATAGATTACACCAAGGCATTTAACAAAGTAAAGCACAAAGAAATAATCAACATTTTAGAAAGCATAAACATAGACAGCAAAGATCTAAGAATAAAAAAGAACATGTACTGGCAACAAACAGCGGCCATAAGAACTGGAAACCAAATGGGAATGTTTCAACAAATAGAACAGGGTGTTAGACAAGGTTGTGTGCTGTCACCAGATTTGTTTAATATTTATAGTGAGAATATTTTGAGATCCATAAGGGGCATGCCTGGAAAAACAGTTGGAGGACACAGTATAAATAATCTTAGGTATGCTGATGACACAGCATTAATCGCTAAGAGTGAAAATGAGTTACAAAAAATGTTGGATATTATAGTGAAAGAAAGCAAAAATAAAGGACTCAGCGTTAATTTCAAAAAGACAGAGGTAATGGTAACAACAAAGAAAAAGACATCACCACCGGCAAAATAAAGACAAGTGGAACAATATTAAAACAGGTAAATGAATTTAAATATTTGGGAACATTGTTAACCTCAGACAGAAGATGTACAAAAGAGGTGAGATGCAGAATGGTTCAGGCAAAAGCTGCTTTCCAAAAAAATGAGGAAAATACAATGCAATCCGTTTTTGACAATAGATACAAGAAAAATAGTTCTTAAATGTTTCGTAGAGCCAGTCTTAACATACGGATGCGAGTCATGGACAATAGGACAACAGACAAGAAAATCACTGGAGTCTGTAGAAATGTGGTTTTACAGAAGAATGTTGAGAATACCATGGACAGCTAAGAAGATTAATGAAAAAGTTCTGAGAGAGGTCAAAGCAAAATGAGAGCTAATTTCCAATATTATAAAAAAACAATCATCATTTTTTGGCCATGTAGTAAGAAGAGAACAACTTGAATATATTGTGACAACTGGAAAAATGGAGGGACGAAGAGATAGAGGGAAGAAAAGAGAAAAAAATAACAGACAGCTTGAGAGAATGGCTCTGGCAGAAGGTCAACAACAGAAATGATAAATAGTTGCCGAGATCGAAGGTTGTGGAGAGATATGATCACCTACGCCAGTAGGCCCGGTTCTTAATGATGAGTTTCTTCCTATTTTTTTGGAAAGCTGCTTTTGCCTGAGCCATTCTGCATCTCACCTCTTTTGTACATCTTCCGTCTGAGGTTAACAAAGTTCCCACATATTTAAATTTATGTAACTTTTTTAAATATTGTTCCACTTGTCTTTATTTTGCACTGAGGTGAAGTCTTTTTCTTTGTTGTTACCATTACCTCTGTCTTTTTACTATTAAGGCTGAGTCCTTTATTTTTGCTTTCTTTCACTATAATGCCCAACATTTCTTGTAACTCATTTTGAATCTTCGCGATTAAGACTGTATCATCAGCATACCTTAGATTATATATATTATGACCTCCAATTGTTATTCCAGGCATGTCCCTTAAGGATCTTAAAATAATCTCACTACAAATATTAAACAAATCTGGTGACAGCACACAACCTTGTTGTGTTTACTTAAGTGCATTTTAATACTTTCGTTTAGTTATATACATTATAATGTGTTTATATTGTTTGGAAAATTTGACACCTTCTTCAGAGCAAAAATAATACTGCGCTTTTGAAAGGAAACCTTAATTTCGAATACTTGTCATTTAAATTGAATATATTTCTTGAATAATTGTAACTATATTTCTTGTGAGATCAGAAACGAATGTAACGCACATTGTTGATGTGTCATTAGTTTAGTAACGATTTCTAAACAAAACTACAACATGGATTTTGACAGCCTGAAACCACTAGAGCATCAACGACAGTAAATAAAGTGATGCTGCACAAGTTTGGCTGTGACTATATTCTTACTTTGATCGCTTTGTTCAAAACATCATTTTTATGTATTTTTGGATAGTATCAGTTTTGGTCTGCATCTACATTCTTACATTGTTCTTTCATCATTTCTTTCAGTAATCGTGTGTCTCTTAAAACGTCACCTTATCTTTATCTTGTTTGAACTTTGCTCTAATTATCAGTTGTTTAAAAAAATGTTATTGTTTTTTCTTATCAATCTACCAAATACTTTTCATTCTACAATAGATCGAAATCTCGTGTTCTTTAATGTTCTTATTTTAGCAGTGACGTATTCTCTATGCTACCGCAGCTAACGCCGGTAGCCTGCACATATTAACGAAATATAAAACGAAATGATAATTTATTATATTTTTTTCATAATTATATTACAAATTTTCGAATATTCAATTACACATTTCGTAGGACAATATTATTTATTTGCTTTGATTTTTGCAATTATTAAAGCAAGGTTTTCCTATGGCTACTATAACGTTTGTGAATGAAAGCGAAACTACTCTATATATAGCACATGAAACAGTTAATTACCAGCGGTATAGTTGTCTTCTCTCCGACTTAGAATTAATGACCTTGACATTTAAAAATTCTAGTGAAAATAATACTGTGGGAAGCTACTATACAAAATGCGGTTTCATGGGTATTTTTAGCTCTAGCCAATCAGAAGCGTCACAAAGTGAAAATAAAATTATGTCTGATTACCGAAACTTACTAACCTATTTATAACTACGTTATGCGCATCAGCATCTGTAGAAAGAACTTTTTCTGCTCTCACGAGAATAAAATCTTATTGTCGCTCAACTTAGACACAAGAACGATTATCTGGTATGACAATAATATCCATTGCGAAATCATTCCTTCTGAAACTTAGAACCCAACCCAACAGTACTTTCAATGACAAAGTTGTCGAGACATTTTCGTACCAAAGAAGACGAATAGAGTTTACATATAAATAAGTAAGTTATTTAAAATGATGTGATGTCATTAGTAAATATTACTTCATGTTAGTCTACTGAATATCATGTATGTCTTTATTTATTATATCAGTGGTAGCCCAGACCCCAAAAACAGTATACGCCACTGGATTTTAGTATTTAACCATTGATGTCTGCATCGACGTAAGCAACATTCACGACATCTCAGGACTTCCACTGTCCACAATGATGTCCCTATAGAATTCATGTCATGGTTGAGCTGTAGGAAATAGGGTAATTAATACTCACTCCACATTTTGCAACAGAAAAACTCGACACACATATCGTGCAAACTAATGCTAAGGCAGTTGTATGAAAAAAAAATATATAGGAAACTGGAAGCAAAAGCTGCATTAAAAAACATGCACGCTCCAACATGCTAAGACACGCTTAGACAAACTTCAACTTATAAGACAGACAACTTCAGACTCTTGATCCATTTTACCTAGGGAATAATTGAATCAGATGACTGTCACTGATGACGAGGGCCCAAACTCAGGAAAACCGTCTGCAGTTGTGAAATAAACATACTGAACTCTGACCCCAAACTATGTTACTACATAGATATGTTGAACTTTGTCCCCAAAATACGTTAGACATAGACATGCTGAACTTTGACAATAAACTACGTTACGAGAAAGACGAAACAGTAATGGCTGTCATTTTGTTACGAATGTCTGGAGATAATATCGACCTTTGCTACCACGTAAAAACATGAGATATCGGGACCAAAATCCCTTCAAACTCGGCGAAAGCGAGAGAGAATGAGAGAGCGTGGAACTGCAACAAGGTGCAATTTTCAGACACAGCCTATACAGTTTCTTGCCGCCTCTTTGCCATATTGACCGGAAGTTCTCGTCCTACCGAAAATGTCGATTGCCCATTTTTTTTAAAATGTATAGCGCTTGATGATGTTATGACATCGTTTTTGTCTAAAAAATCCGAAAATATGAAACACAGCTAGTCACCGGATTATACTCATTGTACATCGAACAACAGACCGTAAGCGATGAGATCTCTCCTGCACTGTGAATCTATGAAATTATAAACCAGACCACAAGTCTACACTCGATCTCGGAGTCTTGAATCTAGACAACATCCCACTTGACCAACGAATTCTTGAGTCACACCGGGGCTGCAAAGTCATGAAACATGGTATCAGTGAAACAACGCATGAAACATATTAGAGTTGGTGCAAAATCCCTAAAGTGAAATCGATTGACTTGGCAGAGCAGTTCGTATTAATGAGTTGTAACTTGTAAAAAATTGGACGTAAAACATTTTCCAGTGATAGCCTTTGAACATCATTCAATATGATGACGTAAACTGCATATCAACACCAAATCGGGGGAAGGTCTTATTCACAACACTTGACCTCAAAAAGAGGAATATTGCTATGTGTACGACTACGCATCATCGGCGCAGATCGGATAAGTGGAACATCAGGTTGACTTTAATGCAGACAGTTGTATTAGAGAGCTGAAATTAATCAGTTCTGCACAAATGCAAATATGCAGCGGTCGAGAGAAGATGAACTTCATTTCTCCATCTTGGAAATAGAAGTTCTACTTACTTCAAAATATGAAGTACATTATTTGACCAAAACGCTAGTTCTGCATAGTTTTATTTTCACACAAAAAAACTTGCTAAATAATTCAAATTGAAGGTGATTTTTTTTTTGCAGAACAGAAATGTCCTTCATGAAAGGGTACAACAGTAGTTGGAAAAAAACGCACACACAGCAAGAGAGTTCAAAGAGCTAAGGACGATGTGTTTTTTTCTGATTAATATATATATATATATATATATATATATATATATATATATATATATATATATATATATATATTACGATCGCGAGTTAAAAATTACACACTTGCCAATGTTTAAAATCAATGACGTCACTAGCATAATATTTTCAGAACACCACATAACCAGGTTTTTTTTCTTAATTGTCATCGATGTGATGTCGTGGCCAAAGGTTTATTTCTCCTTTATTCGATCCACCGCTTGCCAGTCTTGTAACAGACAATGCTAACTGATTGATTACAGTCTGAAGAATTCCTTCTATTAAGATAACAGGCATGGATTTTCAAATCCAGCATTTCTCGATGCATATGAGGGATTTTAAATAATTAAATATAAGTAAATTAGATGCACTTAAAAAAGATATCTCAGAAAGATGCTCCGTACAACATGGGGTGAACTGAAGACTAGTACAGAAATGTAAAAAACAAAAAAAAATTAAAATACATTAAATTATAATATATAATCAAGAGAGGAAGGCTGACATACGTCGGGCACCCGATAGGAAAAGATTGCAAGATAATAAGAAATCAAGCTTTCAAATTGGAAACGGCGGGTAAACATAACAGTAAAACAAAGAGTCTTAGTGAATCAAAGAGACTTAGAGAAATAAAGCGACAAACACTGCGGCGAGAGAGATCAAAAGCTGGCAGTTCCTCCCTTCGCGATTTTAGAAGTCCAAAGAAGGGATGTGTAGCATCCAGCCCTGTGCAAAGCCCGACGCTTACTATAAAACATCATAATGCACGGGGAATCAATGGTTGATGCTCTATATGCTGTCTGCAAAGGACAATAGACAGATGATCCCTATATTAACATATCTACATCAGTGTCACTTCTATACTACAGTAGTGTGCATGCTGCATCATAATAAGAACTAAGTAAAGTATGAGCGATTAAACATAAAGTGTACGGTTTAACACTGGTATAAATTATAAGCATATATGCATCAAAATATGTGGTATTTTACTACATATTGTTGCTAAATTATTGTTCTATAAACTATCCTAGCTACTAGTTCTCACCTCTTTATGTATCTCTCTGATTTTGTGATATGTTTTGGGACTTTATCAAGTGTCCTTTTAGTGTCGTTGGTTCACTCCTTCAGAGCCATTTAGTGACATGTCTCACCAGATTTACGAACAAGTAGGATCTAGACAAGCCGGAGACCTGAGATTTAATATCCAGTGTTTAACAACTCCACGATTCACATACAGCTAGCTGGTTGAGACCACAGACTGAGTAGTAAAATGTTTAACTCATGCCCATATTGGTCTCAACCATGTATATGCGAGACGTGGAACTTAACACTGGCTAAGAAATATATGGTCTGTGGCCTGTCTAGATCCTACTTGTTCGTAAATCTGGGGAGAAATGTTATTGAATGGCTCTATAGGAGTGAACCAACAACACTAACGGGACTCGTGATAGAGTTTTAAAACAGATTTCTAAATCAGAGAGACATAAAGAGGTGGGTAGCAAAGATAGGGTATGGATATGGAAGGTCTCGGTATCACTGCAAACGAATTAAAATCCGTAATTGCTCAACCGCCCGTGCCAGTGGAATCATCCGAATTAATATCTCATCTCTCGAATAAAGAAAGGTAGCTGCAGTCCCAATCATAGCAGTCTCAGCACACGCCAAAAGACAAAAAGCGAAACTTTAGTTCTTATTATGATGTGGCATACTCACTACTGTAGCATTGAAAATGGTAGTGACGCAGATGCTTAAATAACGGGATTATCTATTTATTGTCCTTTGTAAACAACATATCATCGATCATAGACTCTACATATCCAATGGTGTTTAATGCTTTAATTTACTTTCCTGGTTGCTTGCACAACTGCTGATTAAAGAGAGAATCTTATATGATTTAAATGTGTGGATGATGATGTATTTATAACGTTCTGTACAGCATTATATCTATATCTATAATCTGTCCGGGGCACTTACAGAACAACGAATAAATAAAAGTAAAATAAGGAATAAAGGCCGTTTGTTTAGTCTCCTCCAGGTGTGTGGGTCTGAGTTTATTTGTGTTCACCATTACGTCAGCAACACAAACAATCGAGTCCTTATATGTTGGAAAATGATAAATTCGATTCGCCACCCGTTAAAATCTGTCGTCCTGTTCTAAATGCTGCCTTAACGTTGATCAAATCACATTTATTGTGTTGGTCTTTCTGTTAGATTACACCACACGATGAAGTAAGTAATGATATGTAGACATCATGTGCGCGTATATATCTTATCAACAATCTTGTTTGCGATGAAAACGTGTTCGTGATTTGTTTCTCTTTAGTGTTGATTTATAACCGAATGATTTATCTGATTTCATGTTTATGGTTTGCTGCTACAAAAATGTAAAGTACTGAGGTCATGTCTTTCAAATTGCAATATATGGTTGTGAATAATGGACAATGTCGCAAAAATCAAAGTAGTAAATCGATTCATGTGACAAAATGCAACATAAAAAAAGGCTTAACTACCATGGATAATCAAAAACAACAATGCAGACATAAAAGATTTAAACATTGAAAAGGGTTTTCTTATAAACACCAATCTACCGCAAAATTAAAATACTACACCCACGCCAAAAGACACAACGTGCTGGAAAGAACAAAACTGGAAGGCATGGTTCCTGGACGATGCACCAGGGGCAAACGAAGAAGAAGGTGGTTTTAAGGCATCAATAAGACTTTGTGCATGACAACATAAGAAGTGTGAGATCTGGCTAGAGACAGGGCTTTTTTATACAGTCTGTGGTAAATGCAGCGTTCTTCAAAGAACATGCGACCTGATGATGATTGCAATCTAGTCTTAGGTTGTTTCTTATTAAACTATAAGACGACCTCTGAATATGCTGTTTAATTGTAATGATTTTAACTACGGACCTCAGTGTTCTCTACAAAGCATGAACCATATCTAAAGCGTAGTTGCCAGTTCGCCCAATTTTACACCTTTCACGTTCAAGTGACCCGTCAAGTCCTCTACCCAAATGGCCCTTTTGATATCCGAGAACGCTTCAAGTGCGTATCCTACATTCTTATAGACGCTATCACCTGCAAACGCTGCCACAAAACGAATATTGGCTAAACATGTCGACGTTTAGGTGATACGATCTGCGAACACCTGCACATAAAACGAGATTCCAGCACTCCGTTTTCACCTTTTTCACATCTCTACACCATCTTCTCTCTGAGGACTTCATGGTTACTGACGTTGTTTCTTGCTCCTCCGATACCCACAGGGGTTCGCTCGGGAGAACCGACTCATAGTTCGTTATGATACTCTCCACCCGAGAGGGTTAGACTCTTCACCCTTTTCTAGAATCATTAGCTACCTCTCCCACACTCTCCTGCGTCATATATTTATTCCTCGTTGCGTTATCTTTATCGCAGTTCCGACTCTTTCATCTGGGACATCCCTGCTTTCTTGTTATCTTTCTATCCTGCGTAACGATTCCATCCTCAACTGATCATTTTTCTTTCTTCTCTATTTGATCCTTTTTAGGCCCTCGGGATCATATCTGCCCTATTGACTGTTTATTAAGTGACCCACAAGCACATAGATCCAGCCCATTCTTACACTTCATGTAATTCGGACTCCACGAATCTATCACCTCACATCGCCATTTTGAGATAAGTAGGTGCATTTCATATGTAAATGTGTATGTATATTTGTTGTTTTGTACTTGATGAAGGCTTTTTGTCGAAACGTCATAGCTCGCCTCATCTCTCTAAGGTTTAGCTGCTTAATATAAGCTTATGTTATTTTACATCTATTCTGTATCTCTACTCGGGGCCCCGCGTGATATTTAATATACGATATATTGTATGTTTGTCACTATATTCTTTTATAAATTCTACCAAAGTCTGCACATTTCTATTTTCTGAGTCCAATTTGAACATATAAAACCTACTTTATAGTTTTAATTTGAAACCATACATGTTTTAGATCAATTTTTTAACAATAAAGTGTAATTTGATTGTCTGTATTGTTAGCTATTCAACGATGAATATAACATAAGAATAGCAAAGGTAAGTAATGTCGTAGTTAGTGAAACTATACCTCATTAGAAAGGAGTTGTATCTTTTTATCGCGCCATCACCACAACACAGAACATATATATAATCATATCTCACCAAAAGTGAAGAAAAATAACATGAAGTAAAATAAAATAGTGTATATGTTAATTATGTTAGCTGTCAATGACAATAACTAAAGCGGTAGTGATTTTATATTAATCATCATCATCATGTGCCATACCGGATGGCCATCCACAATCTTCGATCTACAGTGCATCGTATCAGTTCTGTTGTTGACTGTTTTCCATGCCATGACACCAAGCTATCCAGTAATTTTTCTCTTTATCGTCCGAGATCTCTCTTTCCTTTTATTTTGCTTATCTCTCTGGCCTCTAATCGTCTTTGCATTTGTTTGTCTACTGTCTATGATTCGCTTCCATAGGTCAGAATTGATTGGTTCTATATAGCACAGATAAACTCTCTTTCTCATTTTTATTGAAATAGAATTTTGCTTTGGATATTTTTTCATTTTCTGAAATACTATTTTGGCCTGAGATATTCTGCTTTTAATTTCTGTGGTGCATCTCTCATCTGATGTTATTATTGTGCCCAAGTATTTCAAACGTTGCACTTGTTTCAGATTTATCATGTTTATGTTTATGCCGCACGTTAGTGATGATTGTTTCTTCAATAAGAACATTACTTCTGTTTTCTTGCTATTCAGACTTAGACCTTTCCGGTTGCGTTCTTTTACTATTATGTCTATCATTTCGTATAGTTTATTTTCTGTCTACTGTAAACAGAACAGAAAATTGAAGCCTTTGTAATGTGGATTTATAGAAAAATATGTAGAATTGGATGGAAAGAAAAGAAAACAAACGAAGCAGTTTTGAAACAACTAAAAATGAAACAAAAGAACTACTAAACACAATTAGAGCAAGACAAATGAAATTTTGTGGTCATGTTAAAAGACACAACAGTCTAACAAAAGGAATATTAGAAGGAAAAATACAAGGTAAAAGAGGCAGAGGCAGACCAAGACTAACATGAGCGAGTAACATCAAAAGATGGACAAGTCAGCCTATGACAATCTGCACCATCAAAGCAAGAGACAGAGTGGAATGGCGTTACATGGTAGCCAACCTTCGATGCGGAGAGGGCACTCGATGATCATGATGATTTTCTGTCTCTGCTATTAAGACTGTGTCATCCGCATATGGCAAATTATTTATGTTGTGACCGTTGACTTCAATTCCTTTTTTTTTGTCTACTATTGATCTCATAATATGTTCGCTGTAAAGTGAAAACAAATCCGGCGACAGAACACAGCCTTGTCTGACTCCTTGTTTTATATATTGGATTTGTCCTGTTTGGTTGTTAATTCGTATAGCTGCTGTTTGTTGCCAGTACATGTTTTTTGCATATCCTTGCCATCGATGTTTAATTTCTCCAATATATTGATTATTTCCACATGCTTTGCTTTGTCAAATGTTTTCATGTAGTCTATAAAGAACATATATAGATCATTCTTTATGTATATAGATCTTTCTATCAATGTTCATAAGATATATATTGCATTATTGGTGCCCTTTCCTTCCACAAATCTACATTGTTCCTCACTTATTTCTTGTTTTATTTTGTTCCTTACACGTCTCATGATGATTCTTAGTAATATTTTTGTCATATGGCTCATGAGACTAATAGTGCGATGGTCTTCACAATCAGTGGCGCCTGACTTCTTCAGTATGGCTGCAAAGATATATTTCAGTAGATCTTCGGGTATGTGTCCAGTGTTATATATGTCATGGAGTAGTTTTGTAATGACTTGTGCTCCCAGCTCTCCTGATGCATTTATCTCCTCTTATATTTTTAGGACCTGGAGCGATCATGTCTTGATTACTCTTTTCATGTGTTGAATTCATTCCTTCACTGAACTCTGTATTATTGATGGCCATGTGTCTTTATTTTAATGAACTGGCCTGCAAAGGACAAGAGGGAGGGTTCGACCCCAACCGACGATTCCGAGTTCACCCAGCCTTAAATAGGTACCGGATGTTTTTTATGGGAAAGTTAAGCGGGACGGGCGTAATACCGACCACATTACCCCACAAATCATGCGCCGAAGGTCTATAAAATGTATGGTCACAAATACCATATTCCCTATACGCCACTTGACGTGACGCTGTTATTTTACTCTACTTTACTTTTTTTTTACTTTACTTTACTTTACTTTACTTTACTTTACTTTACTCTACAATGTGTCTTTATTTGAATTGTTTAGCTCTGGTCTTTCATCATCATTGAGTTGACTGATACATTCTGCCCGTCTTTCCATTGTCTTCTCCTGTCCCATTATTATATTTCCTTCCTTTGATTTCACACATACTGAAACGTTGACTTCTTTTCTTCCAATTAATTTATTTAACTGATTGTGCATACATTTTGTGTCTGTAAAGTTCGTTTATTTCTGAAACTAAAATTCGCTTGCTTCTACACTAAAAGTTCGCTTGCTTCTGACGCTAAATTTCGCTTGCTTCTAACGCTAAAGTTCGCTTTCTTCTAAACCTACAATTCGCATAATTGTAACACTAAAGTTCGACTACTCAAGTTCACCTCTGAATGAAAATTAAGATGTTGCTAGATATCAGCTTGGTGTAATGTAGCACAAATGGAAGCTATCGTCAGCCCACTAGGTATGACGTTAAGACATTAATCGACATATGCTTTTAAATATCCTCTTTGAGTAGTGCTGAATTAACAACCAGCGATTAGCGGAATTTAACAAATCTTGAAACTCTAAAGCGACATCAGTTACGTTTATTTGTACGCCTGTAGAGCTGAAGTGATATTAAAGAAACACTGAGATAATATATACAACAATTAACAGTAGGATAAGAGTCATAGAAAAAACACGATTTATAAACTATCAAAGGACTCAAAGGTGACAACTAGGGAACATGAACAAAGTGTCGTTTACTATTTTGTTCAACCTCATTCTTTCAAGATAATTTGGTAAATATATTAGATTTGTTTAGATTTCGAATAGTAAATAAATACACCCACTACCCAATTAGCCGCGTTTGGATTTAATAGTCAAACGGTAGATGGTATGTTTAAGAAGTGTTGTCCTCACTAAAGATGTAAGAACAACAATAAAAGTAATAGTAATTAACCCAAGTATAGAAAGTTTTATTTTTGTTTGTTCGACGGATCATCCTTTTTCGTGATTGGACACGACCATACGTGACCAGATTCCCCCCTCCCCCTGTATGTCCCTCATTGTTGGGGACTGACGACTCCAGTTCTTGTTTGATTGTGATATTGTTATGTGCCTCTCCACATGTCACTGCTTTCTTGATTGTTGAACGTTTTTGTAAATTCCTGATCACTGATTCTATCTTTTATTTATTCTACCTCCCTGAATGCATTTCGAATGTTAGCCCAATCCATTGCACGTCCGCAATCCATAGCAGCCGCTCCAGCCAGGCTGTCAGATTGTTCATTTACTGTCGTGCCTGAATGTCCAGGTTCGAATATATTAAACAGATCTCAATCAGTCCTGAGTTCTTCACCGACACCATCTTCTGTCCCATGCTTTTAGATTTTCCTGAGAATGTTCCGAAAAAAATACTTGATTGAAAGTTTATGCTTCTATCCAGACCATCACTTTAGTTACTGTTTTAATCTTCATGGTAAAACCACATGGAGTTACCACGAAAGTACGTATTCACCTTTATGGTTCTTCTTTTATCATGAATCTTCAGGGCTTATACGCCCCGACTGTGCCGTACAACAGATCGATCAGTGTAAATACTGTCGATGTAACAGTTTAATTTCACACGTGCTTTTCCTCTTTATTGTGATATATAACTGTTGTTTTGATGAATAACTAATAGAACGTTCGGCGATGCTCTATGTTGTGCTCTCACACTTAAACGCTAGTGTCCGCATGGAACGTGTCACCTCTCTTGTCGACACTGACGTATTCAACTGTAACATGTTATATCATCGTTATGCACGCCACCGTGTTCCGAGTGCTGGCTGTGGTTGTAGCTTGCGCCTGTACGCGCCCCCTCGTCTGGCTTGTGTTGACAGGAGGGCCTACGTCAGGTCTATTATCTTCCCCCGCTAATTTCTCCACACACTCCAAGCTGCCAGTGCACACTCAGTGACCTGACCTACTTCAGATTCAGGCCAACTGCTGCCGTCTTAAAGTGGTTAGTACTTCGTTGTGTAACTCAGCCGCTGACAATCAGGTTCGTTCTTCACAGAACTATGAAACTTCATTAAAGCACAATCAACAAATCATTGCTGTGTAAACAAAAGTAAATTTATTGTAATAAAGATCATCACTCGATCACTGACGTGACCGATTTCATATTAATCTTTGCAAGCTTACTAGTCTATCACATTAACTCTCGTGTGCACATTTACTTACATCCGTTGCCACTAAGACACTCCCTGGGTGTCTCCTAAGCAGATGGACATATGTTCATATGACAATACATTAAATAGTTCCTTGCATACCTCAGCTCACATTCCTTGACAAATACCTTCCGTGGTGCTTCTTTAGCAGACTGACCTCTGCCAATTTGATAAGAACATTGACTAGTTCATTGCATTGACAAAGACACTCCATGGTGCCTCTTAGCAGACTGACATCTGCCAATTTGACAAGAACATTGATTGTTTCATTGCATTGACAAAACACTACCTGGTGCCTCTTAGCAGACTAACCTATGCCAATTTGATAAGAACATTGACTTGTTTATTGCATTGACAAAGACACTCCCTGGTGCCTCTAAGCAGACTAACATCTGCCACTTTGATAAGAACATTGACTTGTTTATTGCATTGACAAAGACACTCCCTGGTGCCTCTAAGCAGACTAACATCTGCGACTTTGATAAGAACATTGACTGGTTTATTGCATTGACAAAGACACTCCCTGGTGCCTCTAAGCAGACTAACATCTGCGACTTTGATAAGAACATTGACTTGTTTATTGCATTGACAAAGACACTCCCTGGTGCCTCTAAGCAGACTAACATCTGCGACTTTGATAAGAACATTGACTGGTTTATTGCATTGACAAAGACACTCCCTGGTGCCTCTTGGCCGACTAACATCTGCGACTTTGATAAGAACATTGACTGGTTTATTGCATTGACAAAGACACTCCCTGGTGCCTCTTGGCAGACTAACATCTGCGACTTTGATAAGAACATTGACTTGTTTATTGCATTGACAAAGACACTCCCTGGTGCCTCTAAGCAGACTAACATCTGCGACTTTGATAAGAACATTGACTGGTTTATTGCATAGACAAAGACACTCCCTGGTGCCTCTTGGCAGACTAACATCTGCCTTTTTGATAAGAACATTGACTGGATTATTGCACTGTCACATCGTGTCCCTGACATGACAATGTTTCTCATGACTACTGCTGTTGGTTATCAATTAAATGTTGGGCTTTCTACTCACCAGATCAGAATACACCCTTCCTGCCCCATTCTCAGAGTCACACCGAAAAACATAGGGTTTTAGGCCCAACGTATTCTCCCTCAATTAGAGAATCACAACTTAACTACTTCTTTGGTCTATCACTGACCAACTTCACTGGTCCTGGACACATCGTCCCTAAATATTCCCTATCTCGTCACTTAACTATTTCTCCTTAACGAATACATCCCTCTGTTTTGATTTCTGACAGTCAACTAACTACACTTCTTAACTCAATACTATTTACAACTCATAACGAAAGACTATTTACAACCGCTGTACGGCCCTCACCGTTCTCTGGCTAACACGCGACGAAAAATGACCTGCCTTGTCCACTGCTAATTCAAAACTGTAATTGTAACTAACAACAACTCACTACCTAACTATTTACATCTATTTTAAGGGCTGTTAACTTGCGAAGGCTAACACCCTACGGACCTGTTTGGTGCCCGCTAGTTCTCAAACTGACTTATTTTCTAACTTCACTCTACACCTATCTCAATTTGGCCCACACAATTCTCGTGCGGCACGCCTTTCTCTGAGTGATTCTTACTTTCATGCTTTCCACGCTTTCTGTCATTTCTTCTCACCCGGCCTACTAATGACCTTCACTCTTTATTTATCTCTACATCTCTCTCTGTCCTTTCTCTCTCTCTCTCTCTCTCTTTCTCTATTTCATCGAAATCAGTATGAATTATAATAGATCAAGGTTTGCACCTTTGCCTGCGCAATCACAATGTTTTTTTTTGCCTCCATTTGTCGTTCAAAATTGGACGTATAACCATCAACTGATTCCCGTATCCACTCTTTCACTCGTTCAATGTCCCCTGTTGTACAAATCCACAGTCCGCTCCATTCATGATTTTCCTTACCTGTTGTATTCATTAAAACGTGACACAGATACCGACCAACAATAGAATTGTTGAATAACGAGAATAACGTAAGAAAGAGATGGAGTAACATGATCCACAGTGCCTCCTGTCATAGAACCAGATGATGATGAGTGTGTCAGTTAACTAAGTACCGCGATTTGACATTTGTAGAGGATGTATAAGAAGCTGTAAATGAGGCTGTATAAGGGGCTGTCAAAGTGGATCTGACAGACTCTAATTGTGATGTTCTGTCTGTGGGGGCGATCAACACACTTAGCCTGACAGCTGACTTCATATGAGAGTCTGGAATCCTTACTCTGATTGAGTCCTGAACGCAGAGAGAGAGAGAGAAGCTGTATAAGAGGCTGTATATGAGATTGCATACAAAAATGAGAAGATTATTAATCAATCATTATAATTCTGCGGCAAGAAATATGTATCTGTCTTCTCAGGTTAGCAACGAGATAAGGGGGCGTATCAGAAAAAGTAAAATACTATAAAACTTACGTGAATGCAAAAAGCGAATGCTACTATCGACTTAACGCTTGTTTCACAATGTCACCAGTTTCTAATTCATTCAGCTTGACGAATAAAAAGTTCTATGAAGTTACTGTTACTTAATTATTAGGTCGTTATGCGGTAATGCAATAAGAAAATAGTAATATTGGTTATGGAAGGCCTCGGTATCACTGCAAATGAATTAAAATCCATAATTGCTCAACCGCCCGTGCCAGTGGAATCATCCGAATTACTAACACATCTCCCAAATAAAGAAAGGTAACTGTAGTCCCCATCGTAGCAGTCTCAGCACACGCCAAAAGACATAAGGCGAAACCGCGCAGAAAGTGAACACAGCCAACTGTTCCCTGTCATACGATATCATCATTCATCGTAAACAAGCGGGATATCGAAATATGATCAAAACGGATGAGACACACAGCTCACGGTGTGCACAGAGCACTTAACTCAGTAGCTCCTGCAACAAGCCGAACTTGGAATATGAGGAAACTGCAACAAGGAACAATTTTCAGACATAGCCTTCAATGGTTCCTGCCGCCTATCCACCATATGCCATGGAAGTTCGCGTCCTCCCGAAAATGATGATCGTCGTAGCACTTGATGATGTTAGGCCATCGTTGATGACTCCAATTCCAAACATATAGACACACAGTGGTGATAAGTTATCATTTCCAATCCAACAGAAGCCACCTGACCTGTAGTTAGTAAAACCACAGAGAGAATATGATTTTGTGACCTTCACTGATTCACTCTTAGATGTGAATGTGTAGTTTACACAAGAGGAGAAGTTTTCAACTACAGTGATCCTATTTAAGGCAATTATGGGATAGCAATGCAAGTCTCCTTTATAGCAGCAGAAATTGATGTTCTCCGCTCCCTTCTTGTAGCTGCCGCCACACGATTCTGATGTCTCATTAACTTGGACATCATTCAAGAACAATGTCAGATTAACATTCCATAGATATGGCTCTGCTGATGAAGTGCTTGGTGCAACAGTTTACATGAATCATACAGGAGGCTCCTGGTTTGTGGTCATTAATATCACAGACGGTATATGGTGTTGTTATATTCAGTATTTCTTTCTGGGGTGTAAATATGTGGCACACACATGAAGAGTGGTTTGTGGTCACAGTAATCCCATTAAAGGCAATTCTAGGGTAGCATGGCATAGCTGTTTCAGAACAGCACAATCCTATGATGTTTTCTGTATTCGCTATAAAGATGCTGCTGCTACACAATCCTGACCAATTATAGGTGTGGATATTATTCACTTGCAATGACAAAACTGCTTTGTTTACATCATAAACATCTGGTAGCGAATCATTTATGGGACTAATAGTACAATTTATTCTTCCATCGGGGATATCTTCCTTGAGTCTCCCCCTCCGCCCCCCCCCACCACCAAAAAAAGGTCTTTGGTTAAAAAGCACATATGCTTTTGCGTTAAACACAAAATGAACCCACTTCATAGATTCAAAATGATCCTTGCCAATGCCATCCGTTTGCACAAGTTAGGTCCTTAGCTACCAAGGTCACAAATGAAGCCATCAAAATAAAGACTTTATCTACAGCGAAGGTTAACGAACTGTGAACAAACATTTATGTTCAAACCCTTGAATACATTTTCAAAATCTGCCAACTCTCTGCAATAACAGATATCGTGGTGTTCAAAGTAAACATTGCTTAGTCCATGGCTCGAATATCAATAAGCTGCCATTTTGGTGCGTCCCATGACGTCTTCTTTTAGATATGAAAGCGCATAAAGATATATCATTGTACTATTCATTACGCCTGGACTGACCGTAGAGAAAACTCAATGAGTTCCTCAAAATAAATCAGACAATAAAAACATTCCGTTATGATGTTGAAGAAGCCGTTGAAATCAGACAACCACAAGAATGACAAACTAGAGATAAATGTCACATTTAACAATAAATATGAATTGATATTTTTCTAAATATCATAAACAGTTCAATAGAACGTGAACGTGCCAACCATTTACATGTGAACAATAGTAATAATAATAATATATTTTTTTGAGAAACTGAAATATGTTTATTACACTCAAATATTAGATCGTCGATTTCAGTTTTCAGAATTGTACCAAAATGTAAATAACGTGAATTAGAAAATGTGTGATATAGAAATTAATGAACGCGTAGGCGCCCAAAACCTATCAACATTGAGATGTTATTGATTCATTATTTGATATGTTTGTTTGTCAAATAAAAAAGAAGTATATAATGAAACAAACTATAGTTCGTTTCAAATCATGTGCCCAACTTCAAAACGCTATTACTCAGTAAACATTTGTTAAAAACTGTTGACATTTTCCAAATGTTATTACAATGCAAAAGACCCTTTAAATGTATATTTAACAAATATCTTGCAGCTGCAGTTTTCTTAAAGCGGCGATATTTCTTTGATGTTTGTCAAAATTGTAAATTGTGAAGCCCTAAATAATAGAAATTACCGTAGTTGCTGGTCTATGATTAATTTTCACTAGGTAAAGGCGTGGCCGTAATGGGGAAATAACTGGATAAGACAAAACACCAGGAGAATTATTGTCTGCTCAGTTCGAGGACGGACGATAATATCAAGGTATACCTGTATGTCCAATTTTCATAGTTGTGTGGTCCTGTAAAGGACCGTTTGTTGAACTAATTTAAGGTAATATAGGGGCCAACATTGTGGGGGCTATATACTTTCATTCTGAATCAGACGAGTCTAAAAGATTAATAACTGTTTGGGGTTGAACATTCCACAAACCATAATTTTTCCAATATTCCTCTTCCTGTTTTAAGACGTGGTCTTCACATTTAGCCCAATAATCTTTGTTTATATTTAATAAAGCGAGATTAGCAAGAGTCTTTACATCGCATATTTTGAATGTTGTATTTTCATCAGCATGACATCTGCCACTTGTCCTTTTAATTTTGCCCAGATTAGTTCGATTGGATTTAAATGAGCATGGTAAGGTGGCAGCCACAAACTTATATGACCGTGCTCTTGGATAATCTTATCTATTTGAAAAATCTTTGTCCTCTGTTTTTGCTTTACTAGATATAGTAATACAGGTTTTAAGTATTGGTTATTAAATTGTATGTGTTCCTTTGTGAGCCATATCTTAATAGCATCTTTTGTACTGGATGACGTCGGGACTTTATCTTCAAGTGCAACAATGTTGTGGTACGCTGCATTGTCCATTATTAGGCAAGATGGTCGATCTAGTGATGGGAGAACAGAATTTTCAACCCAATGTCTAAATATGTGACCATTCATCTCAGTTTGATAATCCCGATTGTCTATGGATTTTGAAAGAAAAATGAGCTCTGCATTCTGTATTAGTCCATGTTGTCGACTACCTGCATGAGCAATTATCAAGCGCTGTCCTTTGCTGCTAGGTATTAATCTCTTAATCTTTCCATCTGATGACTGCCATTCCCTTTGGTTAGTGTGGTGAGCATTGATCCATGTTTCATCCAAGTACACAATATCATAACCTTGCTTGCGCACCTCTTTTACTTCACGTAAGTACTTGCTTCTCATGACTACTATATGTGGCTTCTCACAGATGATGTTTCGTCTATTGGAATACTTTCTGAATGTAAAGCCTGCAGTTCTCACATTCCTCCATAACGTAGACTTTGATATTTCAATACTGTTGTTCTTTTTCAGCGATACTTTTAATTTTCTTATTGTAACAGTTTCATTCATACCCAACATTTTGCGAATTTCACTTCTAATAAGTTCACTGTCGAAATTATCCAACATTTTTGCTCTTCCTTGTGATTTTGTATATTTGGAACATTGACGGTCACGTGCTTGAATCCAGCGATTAAATGACCGTTTAGATAAATCCAAAATGTGTCTTGTCCTATTCTCATGGTTTTCTAAAGAATGAAATAATCTTCCTCGTTTAGCCTCTTTGCAAAAATAGTCATACATTTTTATTGCGATGTTTTGTAAACTGCAGAATTTCATTTTAAGACTCATTTTAAACGTTATCGTTCCACGTCTCCGCCGCTGAATGAACGGAAATGGAACACACAATGTCTCGTGTTTATTACAAGTGTCTAATTGTGTCAGAATGCCCACGTTGAAAGAGTTCAAAATCGTCAATTTGACCGTGTATGGATTTTTAACTTAAATACTGTAAACATTAAGTTTTGACTACATCAATGGGTCGTTATAAATTTATATAAATCAAATAAGCAACAATAATAACCATATGTTTTTTTTAATGAAATTAATTCCCTTTTGGGTTCTAATCATTATAACTTTACATGCAAATTTTGAAAAACTTACAAAAAGCGTTTAAAAAGATATCAATTTTAAAAGTTGGTCACGAGTTATGAAACGGACTATAATGATCAATTGGTCGTAAAGTAAGTGCTCAAGCAACATGATGTAATCTATGCTGTTCTATAATCATAACGCATTCAGCTATGATGTTGTGTTTGGGGCAATTGTACTTTACCAGTCCAAGGTCATGCTTATTTCAGCCTGTGTCTCTTTCACACTCTATTGTACTGATGGTTGTTATCTGCATTGTCCTTTTTGTACATGCTGACATTAGAAGGCTGTTCATAATTGTCCTAATAATTTACGTCATGTCCCCCTCAACTCATCTTACTAAATGGCCTTTTGATATCCGAGAACGCTTCAAGTGCGTATCCTGCATTCTTATAGACGCTATCACCTGCAAACGCTGCCACAAAACGAATATTGGCTAAACATGTCGGCGTTTAGGTGATACGATCTGCTAACACATGTACATAAAACGAGATTCCAGCACTCCGTTTTCACCTTTTTCATATCTCAACACCATCTTCTCTCTAAGGACTTCATGGTTACTGACGTTGTCTCTTGCTCCTCCGATACCCACAGGGGTTCGCTCGGGAGAACCGACTCATACCTAGTTATGACACTCTCCATCCGAGAGGGTTAGACTCTTCACCCTTTTCTAGAATCACTGGCTACCTCTTCCACACTCTCCTGTGGCCTATGTTTATTCCTCGATGCGTTATGTTTATCGCATTTGCGACTCTTTCTTCTGGAACATCCCTGTTTTCTTGTTATATATCGACCCTGTTTAACCATTCCATCCTCAAGGGATCATTTCTCTTTGTTCCGTATTTGATCCCTTTTAGGCCCTCGAGATCATAGCTTATTGACTATTTATCAATGTGGCCCACAAGCACATATATCCAGCCCAGTCTTACACTTCATGTCATTCGGACCCTACGAATATATCACCTCACATCGCCATTTTGAGATAAGTAGGTGCATTTCATATGTAAATGTGTATTTATATTTGTTGTTTTGTACTTGATGAAGGCTTTTTGTCGAAACGTCATAGCTCGCCTCGTCTCTCTAAGGTTTAGCTGCTTAATATAAGTTGATGTTATTTTACATCTCTTCTGTAGCTCTTCTCGGGGCCCCGCGTGATATTTAATATATGATATAGTGTATGTTTGTGAATACATTCATTTACAAATTCTACCAAAGTCTGCACATTTCTATTTTCCCAAAGCCCAATTTGAACATATAAAACATACATTCCTCTTCTTCTTCTTCTATCCTTCCTCTGCTGCCGTTGGTGTCGAGGGGAGAAACAGTCTGCGATTCTTTGCTCTTCTTTTGACCTCTTCTGATGTTATTCCTCCTAGGTACTCTAGTATTCCCTTTTTCCATCTCTTTCTCGGTCTTCCTCTTAATCTGGCGTTTTCGTAGCGTTTGTTTATGGCTCTTTGAGTCATTGTTAGTTCTTTTTGTCTTGTTATGTGACCGAACCAATTTATATGTTGTTTCTTTATGAATTTGATGGCTGGTTCAATTTCGAGTTTCTTCCTCAGGTCAGTGTCTCTTACTCTGTCCCTTAAGCTGTTTCCTGTCTTTCTTCTGACACATTTCATTTCGGTGGTCGTTAACTTTCTTATTGTTCTAGAGTCCAGCGTCCAATTCTGGCACTGATAGCACAGAGTTGATTGAAAAATTGATTTGTATATTGCCCTTTTTGATTCCGTAGTTATTGCTTTGTTTTTCAATAGTGTTGATACTTGGCCTATAACTTGGCATTACACCTGATATTTAGCTACTCGGTCTCTTGGTTATTGTCTTGTGTTAACGTACTACACAGATATTTAAAATTGTCTACTTGCTTCTTCTATACATTATAGTTTTAATTTGATATTATACATGTTTTAGATTAATTTTATAATAATAACGTGTAATTTGATTGTTTTTATTGTTAGCCTTCAGACGATGAAAATAAAACAATTATAGCAAAGGTAAGTTGTGTGACCAGGTAGGTCTTTATTAGATGTAGCATGTCGTAGTTAGTAAAACTATACCTCATAAGAAAAGAGTTTTATCTTTTAATCTCGACATCACCACAACACAGAAACTACATAAAAATATCAGAACTTCTTCTTTTCTGCTTCTTTCCTTCCTCATTTGCCTTTCAGAGTCCAAGGGAGATGTAGTTTGAGGTCTTTTGGTCCTATGTTCGCCTCTGTTACTGTTATGTTTGCTAGTGCTTCTAATATTCCATCAATCCATCTTTTTTGTGGTCGACCTTTGCGTCTGGTATTCTTGCAGGGTTTATTAAGGGCTCGTTGTGTTGTGTTTTGATCGCTCTGCCTTATCAAATGGCGGGGGCTATTCCTAGTATTTTTCTCAGTACTTCTTTTCTGATCTTTTCTCTCAGGCTGATTCCTGCCATTCGTCTTGCACATTTCATCTCAGTAGAGGTTATTTTTCTTATTTCTCCGGTATCTAGGTATTATGTTTCTGGTTATTGAAGGTTCATATCTGGAGAAACGGATCATATATTTATCAACTTTCTCACTGAATCTCATAGCTCTCCGAACAACAACTGCATAGAGAAGATCCAGGACTGCTACTTGTAACACAACTTTGGGATGTAGTTTGTATTGTACTGTGTGTGTTTTGCCTCTTTTACATCATATCTCAATAAAGTTAAAAAAAAAACAACATGAAGTATAAAATTAGTCTACGTTAATTATGTTATCTGTCAATGAGAATAATTAAAGCGGTTGTGATTTTATATTAATACATCACAGAAAATGGACGATTTCCTTGATATGTTAAATTAGTGGATATATACTTATTTAGGAAACACGTTTTCTAATTACAAATATTGTATCTATATTAGATTTCAAGTGTTCTAGAATATGTAAGTAAAAGTACCCATATATAAATATATATAGTGGATCTAAGTTAGAACTAAACATTTGATGATGTCTCCCATATTGTTATAAATTTCAACACTAGTGCGTGTCTGTGGATGAACAATGCTATGATAATTTAGGTGTGAAACATTTCAACTCTACACTGATCAGAGTCTGTGAAGTGTAAATAAACTGTGAGTGTAAAACATGTGTCCTTGCCGACGATGACTTAGCGTCAGTGTGAAGGCTACCTTGTCAAAATCCAAAATTGTCATCTTTCCTGCTACTCTAGAGTCATCAGCTATGTATTCTAAATTTCGTTTGCTTCTAAACCTAAAATTCGCTTACTTCTAAACTTAGAATTCGCTTAATTCTAAAACTAAAGTTTGCTTGCGTCTAAACCTAAAATTCGCTTACTTCTAATCTTAAAATTCGCTTAATTCTAAAACTAATGTTCGCTTACTTCTAACTTAAAATTCGCTTAATTCTACAACTAAATTCGCTTACTTCTAATATTAAAATTCGCTTACTTCTAAACTTAAAATTCGCTTACTTCTAAGCTTAAAATTCGCTTACTTCTAAACTTAAAATTCGCTTACTTCTAAATTTAAAATTCGCTTACTTCTAAACTTAAAATTCGCTTACTTCTAAACTTAAAATTCGCTTACTTCTAAACTTAAAATTCGCTTACTTCTAAACTTAAAATTCGCTTACTTCTAACCTTAGAATTCGCTTACTTCTAACCTTAGAATTCGCTTACTTCTAACCTTAGAATTCGCTTACTTCTAAAACTAAATTCTGATTACTAAAGTTCTCCTTGAGGGAAGAATCATAAAGGTCGATACGTACTTTCGCGGTAACTCTAAGTGCACGTAAAGATTATGACGGTAACAAAGGTGATGGTTTGTATAAAAGCATAAACTTTCAAGCATTGATGATGTCCGCCCGATCCATTTTTTGCCTGTCCTTAACGACAGCGCAGCTAACCAACCTGCCCGCTCTTTCATTTCCCCGTACTACCGCATGTCCAGGGACATAGACGAAAATGATCTTACGTATTTTGGAGTTCTGCAAATTCTATACTGTTCTATAACCATAACGCATTCAGCCATGTTATATAAGCATACCGCATCAAGCCATGTTGTATAACCATAACGCATTCAGCCATGTTGTATAACCATAACGCATTTATCCATAGAATTAGGATTCAGGCGATTAGCGGCTTTTTGCAATTCTTGAAGATTTAAAGTGACATCAATTGTGTTTATTTGTACGCCTGTGAAACTGAAGTGTTATTAAAGAAACAACGAGATAATATATACAGGTTTCGATTAGTAAATAAATATACCCACTACCCAAGTAGCCGCGTGTGAATTTAATAGCGAAACAGTAGATGGTATGTTTGAGATGAGTTGTTTTCAGAGGCTATAGAAGAGGCTGTATATGATCATGTATATGAGGCTGTATACCACACAAAAACAACACTATGCAGTCACTTTTGCCTGTGTTATATGCTGACAATAAAAGAGAAGGTGATTGATCAATCTGTATAATTATAATTCTGCGACAAGAAATATGTCTATATCTTCTCAGATTAGCAAAGAGATGAGGGAGCGTAACGAGGTAAGTAAAATAATCTAGAACTGACGTGAATGCAATAAATCGAATGTTACTATCCACTTAACGCGTATTTCACAATGTCACTAGTTTCTAATTCATCCAACTTGACCAATAAACAGTTCTATGAAGTTACCCTTACTTAATCGTCGGGTCGTTATGCGAGGAATACAATAAGAAAATAGTAATGTATCATTTAAAAATCAAATAATAGATGTAGATATTGTATGAAAGGATGATAAGATATGTCAGAGTGCACAATCATGCCTAGATTGACCATAAAGAAAAGCTCAACAGCAGTCCCTCAAAATAAATCTGAAAATAAAAACATTCTTTAAATGTTTAATAAGCCGTTGAATGTTTGACCAGATAATTACAGACTAGATATAAATGTAACATTTAAAAAAAATATGAATTGATGCTCTTGTTAAATAGCATACACGTAAAAGACAATACACGTGCCCCCCATTTAGATGTGAACGATGGTAAATATTATGTAGAAAACAGGCAACTAATTGCAGTGCTGCGGTAAAGGTGCGGCAGTGCTGAAGCAAGGAACCAGTATTGGGGTGTAGTATATACACTCCAGCGTATGGTTTCAGCTTTTAAAAAAAAAGAATACACAACAAAATACTGATGTTTGGGCCTGCGGCCTTCTACAGAAGACGGGAGCAACGACAACAAACGGTGTGGGACATATATCTATAGCTACATGTCGGAAGATGAAGTTAGGGAGAGGTGGACAGAGAGATGAGAGATGGGATGGTGAGATGAGAAAGAGATGTAGATGTGACACTTCTGGCCGAAACGTCAGTATTTTGTTGTGTTCCTTTTTTTTGTAAAACTGCCACCATACCTTGGAGTGTATACTACACCCCACTACTGCCTCCGTAAAGATATGCACTTGTTTTGAGAAACTTAAATGTGTTTACTACACTCAAATGTCAGCTCGTCTATTTCAGTTTTCTGAATTGTACAAAAATGCAAGTAACAAGAACTAGAAAGTGTGTGAAATAGAAATGAATGAACGCGTATGTGTCTAAAATATATAAACACTGACATTTTTAATGATCCATAATCGGCTATATTTGCTTGTCAAATAAAAATAGTGTATATAGTGACACAAACTAATGATCAATTGGTCGTAAAGTAAGTGCTCAAGCAACATGATGTAATCTATGCTGCTGTATAACCATAACGCATTCAGCCATGATGTTGTGCTTGGGACAATTGTACTTTACCAGTCCAAGGTCCTGCTTATGCCAGCCTGTGTCTCTTTCATATTCTCTTGTACTGATGCTTGTTATCTACATTGCCATATTTGTAAATTTTTACCGCAGAAAGCTGTTAATTGTAGCCCTAATAATGTATGTCGTGCCCGCCTTTTTTCTTTTCTTTATTATGTTTCTGGTTATTGAAGGTTCATATCTGGAGAAACGGATCATATATTTATCAACTTTCTCACTGAATCTCATAGCTCTCCGAACAACAACTGCATAGAGAAGATCCAGATTGCACTGCTTATTTGTCTTCATCAGTAGCTGATTCAACATTACTGATCATATTCGTACAACAATATACCAATTAACAGGCACTCTGCTATCAAGGTCATATGCTAATGCAATTGTTGTTACACGTATTGGGAATAACTTTTACATACGACAGCACGAAGTTGACACGAACTTTTACATAAGACAGCACGAAGTTGACACGAACTTTTACATAAGACAGCACGAAGTTGACACGAACTTTTACATAAGACAACACGCCGTTGACAAAGAACTTTTACGTAAGACACCACGACGTTGACAAAGAACTTTTAAGTAAGACAACACGACGTTGACAAAGAACTTTTACATAAGACAACACGCCGTTGACAAAGAACTTTTACATAAGACAACACGCCGTTGACAAAGAACTTTTACGTAAGACAAAACGACGGTGGGAACAACTTTTAGAAAAGACAACACGACGTTGGAAACAACATTTAGATAAGACAACGCGACGTTGGGAACAACTTTTAGATAAGACAGCACGACGTTGGGAACAACTTTTAGATAAGACAACGCGACGTTGGGAACAACTTTTAGATAAGACAGCACGACGTTGTACAAAATAGCACAACACCATGTCCACACATGTAACGTTTATTTATCATACAATATTTTTTTTTCACGTTCTAACTTTCTGATTAATGACCCTTATTGCCTGTAACACAAAAACGTTTGAGTGAATAAATGTGTAGTTGTGTGAGTAGTTTTACCTGTCTCAAAGAGTGAGCGAAATAGTGAGTGAATAAATGAATAAGTGTGTGAGCGACTATATTTATTATTTCATAAATAGCTTTAGTTTTTTTTTCATATTTAAAAAAAATAATGATTGTATAAAACAGTGAGACACAATTATGAAGAATGTGTGAACAAATTCAAATTCGCGGAAATTTAATGTTAAGAAAAATAACAGTAAAAATAATGCGTACAGCACGAAAGCAAAACACAGCATATGCTGGAATCCCCAAGAAAAAATAGATTCTGGAATAAAAGAAGTTCTAGCTAAGATTTAAACAAATAGATCCCCTTCAATAACTACGCTCCACAATCGACAAGTGGTGTTTTTACACTACAGTTTTAGACTGTACAAACGATAATTCACAAACAGAAGAAATAGATTCAAGATGCGACAAAGCTTGTCAAATTATTGGACACTTATTACCACTATTGTCCAACAAGGAAATAACTCTAGAGGCAAAACGGGCACTCTACAATACAAGCTTCATCCCATCGTTGTGCTACCAATGCCAGTCCTGGACCCTAGATGCAAAAATAAATACGAAAAGTAACCTCTACTGAGATGAAATGTGTTAGACAAATGACATGAAACAGTCTGAGAGATAAGATCAGAAATGAATAACTGATAAAAAAAGCTAGGAATAGTCCCCGCCATAGAATATATAAAGAAACAACATATAAAATTGTTTGGTCACGTGACACGGCAGAAAGATCAAAACACAACACAACGAGCCCTCAATAAACGTTGCGAGAATACGACCCAAGGATCGACCACGGAAAATGATGGCACGATGGAATATTAGAAGCACAAGGAAACATGACAGCAGCGGAGGTGAACAGAAGAGCAAAGGACCACAAATTGTATCTCGACGCTGAAAGGCAAACGAGGAAGGAAAGCAGAAGAAGAAGTTTAGACGTGTGTCGTGAAGCGACCTGTCAGCGGCTGTTGCTCACAAACAGGAGTTGCAAATGCCTCTTCCCCGCTGGAACTATAAGAGAGCAGATTGGGCAAAGTTTGCAGGCTTACTGATGCATATATATACTGCGCCTATCAACACCCACAAAAAGAAGGTGAATAATATGATAGAGCGGTTAACAAATAGAATCCTGAGAGCTGCTAAAGAATCCATTCCTAGAGGAGAAAGAACAAACTACAAGCCATTCTGGAGCAAGGAAATACAAAGACTAGAAGAGGAACTGGACTCTGCCAGAGAACTAGCTGAAACATCACGCAGCACAGAGAGCAACATTGCCTACAAAGCAGCCTCGGCTAAAAACAGACGTGAGGTCATGATATCAGCAAGACAGAGCTGGATAGACAAAACAGAGAGCCTTAAATCTAGACAAAAATGGTCATAAACTATGGAAACTTGCGAAAGCTCTGAGTGACGAAAACAACTGCCGACCTCCAATATCATTAGCACACAATCAGAACATCCTCACAGGCAAAAGGGCAGGAAATCTACTGATAGAGACTTACAAAAACATTAGTGGAATAAACATTCCAATAGACAAACAGAAAGCTGCAAGACGGGAAAACCAAGATGCAAAACACATGCCATTAGCATCAGAAGAGCATCAGACGACCATCTTTACCCCAACTGAATTAGATGTTGCCCTCAAAGGATTGAAGCTCAAAAGTTCCCCTGGTAAAGATGGAATCACAAACGAGATGTTCTTAAATCTGGGACAGAAAGCCAAGAGCCAGCTTCTAGGGATAATAAATGCTAGCTGTAAGAGAGGTCATATGCCGGCAATCTGGAACTAAACTATTATGGTGCCCAACCTCAAGCGTGGAAAAGACCCACTAGACCCAAGTAGCTATAGACCAATTAGCCTACTGAACTGCCTGAGTAAACTCATGGAAAGGCTGGTTAACAGAAGGCGTATGTGGCATTTGGAGACAAAACAACAAATCGTACCACAAAAAAGTGGCTTCGGTCAGCACAGATCAACTGAAGACCTGGTGACCTACATCGCACAGGAAATAGATGATGCTCTACAAGAAAAGAAAAACACAGTGGCAGTGTGGGTCGACATGGAGAAGGCTTTTGATAGGGTATGGCGAGAGGGTTTAAAGAACAAGCTTAATAGACTTGGCATCCAGGGTTGTTTGTTCAATTGGGTCTCTCAATACCTTCAGGATAGAACGGCCAGAGTACAAGTTCAAGGTCAACTAAGTAAGAAGGTCTCAATCGAACAAGGTTTTCCACAAGGCGGAGTCTTGTCTCCAACACTCATTTTAATTTTCATAAATGACACCGTAATGGACATTCCACCCAGAATACACTCAGCAATATACGCAGACGATCTGGCGTTATGGGCTCACGAGGAAGGTATATCGGTGGCTCGACCCAGGATGCAAGATGCCCCAGGTGAACTTGAAAAATGGACGAACACCTGGTTCTTACCAATCAACGAAAAAAAAACTACATATACAATTTTCAGCCTATCAAGAAACACTCTCTGCAAACTTGAAGGTAAAAGACCATACACTCCCTATTGACCAAAACCCAACATATCTTTGTGTCACCATGAATCGCAGAATGACTTGGAAAAATCAGATAGACAGAGCAAGGAAAAAAGCCAGGAAACGAACAAATATTATGAAGAAGTTGGCAGGACCGAACTGGGGGGCAGACAGCAATATTTTGACTATACGTAGGAAGAGTCAGATCAGTTCTAGAGTATGGAGTCACAGCCTGGGCTATGGCTTCCAAATCACACCTTAGCAAAATTAACAGAACACAGAACCAAGATGCCCATATCATCACTGGTGCTATGAAATCTACACCAATCAAAACTCTAGAAACAGTAACATGTTTACAACCCTTAGATGACAGATGGGTCACTAAAGTATTGCAACAAGCGGAGAAATATAGAAGGCTCCTTAGCCACCCCATGCACCAAAGAATAACTATTTCCGGAATTGTACGACTAAAGATGAGCAACTTCGCTGCAATTGCCAATGAAAAACTACTGGAGACCCAGTACTTTCCCAAACAATATCGAAACCCTTCTGATATGTCTCCTCATGGAAAGCATAACATACCAGAACTTAAGGAAAATATAACAGGAATCATGAAAAAAGGCACACAATCAAACACAGAAAGAAAACACGTAGCAGAAAAACACATACACGATACCTACCCACAGGATTCTTGGTCCCACACATATATACAGATGGCTCTGCTACAAATGAAACACCAGAAATAAAGGGGGAGGTGTGTTCTTGACGCTGAATAATCAGGACGAGATCACCAAGTCAATAGCTACTGGAACATTCTCAAACAACTGTAAAACAAAAACTGAGGCCATCAGAGTTGTTGCAACACTCGCTTCTCAACACAAAAATAACATGCACAATAAATTGGTGATTTTGACTGATGCACCGTCAGTATTATCAGCTCTAAAAAGACCCAAGAACAATTAACTAGATGCCTTGAGAACAACCCTGGACCAACTATGCAATAACTTCTAGAGATTAGTAATTCAGTGGATACCATCACACAGTAATATACACGGGAACGAACGTGCAGACAAATTAGCTAAAGAGGGAGGGAGATTACCACAAGAGAACCATCCGCTCAGTTATGATGAAGCCAAATCCATCCTCAAAGGTCAGTTCCATGAAAAGTGGAAACGAGAACACCCAAAGCATAACGAGAGTGACGGATACCACCAACTATCAAGGAGGGATCAAGTCATCATACTTCGCCTACGCACTGGCCACAATAGAATGAGAAATCACATGTTCACCAAATTCAAAATAGGTACAACCAGACTATGCCACTGTACGCTGGACAATATGACTACAAAACATGTTCTACAGGATTGCCCCCAGTACACAGACCTGAGAAGAGCAATGTGGTCCACACTCAACTCCCTGGAAGAAACACTATATGGGACAATCGAATCACTTAAACGGATAGCTGACTTCATGAGAGAGTCTGGAATCCTACTCTGATTGAGTCTTGATCGCAGAGAGAGTTTCCTTCTATTTACTTTTCCTTAACTTTCTTTAGTTAAAAAAAATATATATTTCACTACGATTCGCCCTTGGACTAAGAAATTATAATTGTTTCCTTGTCTTTACTGTATTTAACGGTTGACTGAATCTGTATTGCACTTTGGTTGGTCTGATCGCTGAGGCATTTACCTTTTTTCCTGATTCGTATTTAACTTTTCAGAAATCACTTGCAAGAAATTATTTGTAACACTGAAGGCTGCATTCAATTAGAACACATTATATAACTATCTTAGTAAAAGGGACATGCATTAAAAAAGGTCACAAAAGGAAGGAAAAATTTACTCCTATTTTATTTGCCACTTAATTGTATACAATAATGATGCATTAAGGGAATTCCCATTGTAGTTTTTGACAAAATCAATTTACTTCATTTTGTTAGACTTATGCCATGGTGAATGTGTTCAATAAAGTAAGTGCATCAGTTTAAAACTAGCATGTATGTTAATAATGAATCATAACACTATTTTGAGAAAAAAAACATGCAGCTATCTACTACATTCCGTTTTGATGAGTGTAAATATATTAACATCTCTACGGCTGAGTTAATAATATCGTGTATTCAAGTGAAGGTGCTTGCTATTTGATATCCAATAAGATTGAGTTATTGAGTTATTTGCGGGTCATCATCATTGCACTCCGAACATGTCCATAGGTGCTCAGATCCCCTCCTCAGCAATTCCCTCAGTGTCCAGCGACTGACGACTCCAGTTCTGTGTTGGTTGATAAGTCTTCTTACATGGCCACTAAGTTTCTCATTATATGAATATCCAATAAGATATTCATGGGCAGTATGGGCATCACCATCCAGTCAGTTACCAGGGTTGGAAGAGAACATATTTATTTTATTTGGAGACTAACATTTCAAACAAAGGAGCACATGCAAAGTTATGATTATGGTTAGTCGAAGGTTCCGGTATCATATGTGTGTGTGTGTGTGTGTGTGTGTGTGTGTGTGTGTGTGTGTGTGTGTGTGTGTGTGTGTGTGTGTGTGTGTGTGTGTGTGTGTGTGTGTGTGTGTGTGTGTGTGTGTGTGTGTGTGTGTGTGTGTGTGTGTGTGTGTGTGTGTGTGTGTGTGTGTGTGTGTGTGTGTGTGTGTGTGTGTGTGTGTGTGTGTGTGTGTGTGTGTGTGTGTGTGTGTGTGTGTGTGTGTGTGTGTGTGTGTGTGTGTGTGTGTGTGTGTGTGTGTGTGTGTGTGTGTGTGTGTGTGTGTGTCCATTTTCGTCTTGTCAGACAGTCTAGTGGAGGCTATAGTGTATTTTCTTGAGGTTCTCTTATTGTCGAACAACTTCTCTCGTGGCTAATTCTACCAATGTTTGACAAACACACACTGCCACAGAATGAACAAGTCAGGCCCACTGATCGACAGGTTTTTCCAATCCTTTTTCATGAGTCTTTTCTTTTGTGAGTTTTGTCTTAGCACAGTCTCAAATGATGGTATACCATTCCTTACACATCCTCTCCATGATGTGAGGTCACATGCCAGATGTTCCCATTCATTTTCACAGATGGAGAAGTCATCCAGAGATGATTTACAGATATCTCTATATCGTAGTGTTTTTTGACAGATGCAGATTTTTATCATTATACGCCTAAGAACAGGACATAATCGACTCCATAGTCTCATGTTTACAACATTCAAGATCGGCACATCAACTACTTGTACATGTGGACAGGCATCCCAGACTGCTGAACACATACTTCAAGACTGCACTGAATATAGTAGACTGAGGAAAATCCATTGACCCATAGATACAACACTATAGACAAAACTGTATGGGCCACTGCAAGAATTACAAAAGACAGTAAAATCCATACAGGAAACGACATTGCTGATATAGACAATACTTCGAGCGAACGACAGATAGATAGATAGGTAGATAGACAGACAGACAGACAGACAGACAGACAGACAGACAGACAGACAGATAGATAGATAGATAGATAGATAGATAGATAGATAGATAGATAGATAGACAGACAGACAGACAGACAGACAGACAGACAGACAGACAGACAGATAGATAGATAGATAGACAGACAGACAGACAGACAGACAGACAGACAGACAGACAGACAGACAGACAGACAGACAGACAGACAGATAGATAGATAGATAGATAGATAGATAGATAGATAGATAGATAGATAGATAGATAGATAGATAGATAGATAGATAGATAGATAGATAGATAGATAGATAGATAGATAGATAGATAGATAGATAGATAGATAGATAGATAGATAGATAGATATATCCGTATCGTAGTTTAGGTCTGCCGATTTGTCTTTTTCCGTGAATTAGTTCACCATATAGTATTTGCTTGGGGATGCGTTTTTCTTCCATTCGCTAGACGTGCCCGAGCCATCTTAGTCTTCGACATCTGAGCATCGACATGATTGTTGGGGTCACTGCAAAATAATTAAAATCCAAAATTGCTCAACCGCCCGTGCCAGTAGAATCATTCGAATTAACATCTAATCTCATTGAAGGATCTACACAAAGAAAGGCAGCTGCAGTCAACATCATAGCAGCCACATCACACGCCACATGACATACGGTCAAGCGGTACCAAAAGTGAACGCAGCTGATGTGTCAATCTTCATACGATATCATCATTCCTCGTAAGCAATCGACATATCGAAACACAATCCGGATGAAACACACAGCTCACGGTGTGCACAGAGCACTAAACACAGTAACTACGGCAACAAGCCGAACTATGAATGGACACATGTATACGGTATTAATATACGATTGAGGCAAAAAGTATATACAGTAAATACCAGGCGTGTTCGAATGAAACCAGCCCGAGCTTACATCATGTGTTCATGCGTAGGAGGCAGGGTGATGTCACATTTGACGTAATAAGAACGCCACAATGTGCAATTGTGTATGTGTTCATTGCTCACGTATTACTATTTGCTGCAGATAGTTTGGCATGTGTGGTAACGTATACCGTTCGCACTGTTTGATCATGAAGGGTTTCAATTGGCAGAGTTTAATTAGTCTTTGTTTAACATCAATGTCATCCACTACAAAAGCAGGCTAGTCAGCATGTATACAGCCATACAGGATTAGAGATTTGGCATGATTTCATGCGATGTGAGTTTGTTGCGTGACAATGCTCGTTTCACAAGCACATGTGTACAATTCGCGATCATTGTGTAGGGAACTTTAAGAAGTTTTGCAACGCTTTGCATACAGACCCGATCTGTTATCAAGTGGTTATCATTTGTTAGAATCCTTAACAAAAATCTCTAAAGGGACAACAATTCGACTCCGACGCAAACGACTTCGGTAACAGAACGGGTTCAATGAGCAACCAAAGTCATTGTTATGGGACAGCGTCCGCCGTAAAACGAAGCGGTTGGTTGCGTGTCTAAACGCCTATGTTGACTTTCTCTATAGAACCCACGTGAGAACTTGCTTCGTAACAATTGATTTATGTAATTCTACCACATCTGTTGATGTAACTTACACATGTTTGTAACAGAGCCAAAGAGTAAGTTTCATTTCAACACGCCTCGTATATACTATATGCTTATATAAACAAGCCATGCAGAAAGAAACACAGTAAAAGTACGGTTCCCTCATCCTCATCATGTGCCCTACCGGTTCTCGTAGGCGATCATGTCCTTCAACAATCTTCTATCCACAGTGCATTGTATCAGTTCTGTTGCTGACTGTTTTCAATGCCATGACACCAAGCAATCCACTATTTTCTCTCTTTGTCGTCCGCGATCTCTCTTTCCTTTTATTTTGCCAGTTGTAACCAAGTATTCCAACTTTCCTCTTCTCATGATGTGCCCGAACAATGTCGATTGCTTCTTTCTGATGTTTTTTAAGGTCTCCCTTTTTGTGTTGGCCTCTTTGAGAACTTTCTCATTAGTCTTTTTATCTGTCCAGCGAACTTTCAACATTCTTCAGAGAAATCCCATCTCTGTAGCCTCTGATTGTCTCTTCATTTGTTTGTCTAATGTCCATGGTTTGCTTCCATAGGTCAGAATTGGTTTTATATAGCACCGATGAACTCTCTTTCTCATTTTTATTGACATATTTGTTGCATAATATATTTTTCATTTTCTGAAATGCTATTTTGGCCTGAGCTATTCTGCGTTTTATTTCTGTGGTGCATCTCCCATCTAATATTATTATTGTGCCCAAGTATTTGAAACGTTACACTTGTTTCAGATTTGTCTCGTTTATTTTTATGCTGCATGATGGTGGTGATTGTTTATTCGATATAGCCATTACTTCTGTTTTCTTACTATTCAGACTGAGACCTTTCTTGTTGCTTTCTTCTACTATTATGTCTATCATTTCTTGTAGTTCATTCTCTGTCTCTGCTATTAAGACTGTGTCATCCGGATATCGCAAATTATTTATGTTGTGACCGTTGACTTTAATTCCTTTTTTTGTCTACTATTGATCTCATAATATATTCGCTGTAAAGTGAAAACAAATCCGGTGACAGAACACAGCCTTGTCTGACTCCTTGTTTTATATATTGGAATTGTCCTGTTTGGTTGTTAATTCGTACAGCTGCTGTTTGTTGCCAGTACATGTTTTTTTATTCGCAGATCCTTGCCATCAATGTTTAATTTCTCAAGCATATTGATTATTTCCACATGCATTACCTTGTCAAATGCATTCGTTTAGTCTATAAAGCACACATATAGATCTTTCTTTACCTCTACAGTTCTTTCTATCAATGTTCTTAAGATGTATATTGCATTATTGGTGCCCTTTCCTTCCACAAATCCACATTGTTCCTCACTTATTTCTGGTTTTATTTTGTTCCTTACTCGTCTCATTATTATTCTTAGTAATATTTTAGTCATATGGCTCATGAGACCAATAGTGCGGTGGTCTTCACAATCAGTGGCTCCTGACTTCTTCGGTATTGTAACAATGATATATTTTAGTAGATCTTCGGGTATGAATTCAGTGTTATATATGTCATTGAGTAATTTTGTTATGACTTGTACTCCTAGCTCTCCTAATTCATTTATCTCTTGGATTGTTATATTGTCAGGACCTGGAGCTTTGTCTCTTTTCATGTGTTGAATTGCGTCCTCCACTTCACTTTGCATTATTGGTGGTCATGTGTCTTCATTTGAATTGTTTAATTCTGGTCTTTCATCATCATAGAGTTGACTGATATATTATGTCCATCTTTCCATTGTCTTCTCCAGTCCCATTATTATAATTCCTTCTTTGATTTCAAACATCCTGAAACTTTGACATCCTTTCTTCTTGTTAATTCGTTTAACTTATTGTGCATACATTTTGGGTCTTTCTTTTGTTGTTTTTCCATTTCTTCACATTTCTGTTTTAACCATCCCTTCTTTGCTTCACTGCACTTTTTTTGGATCTCTTTGAGCAATATTTTGTTTGTCCGTTCTTTTTTCTTATGTTTTCTTCTTCCGTCCATTAGTTGTAATATTTCTTCTGTCATCCATTTCTTTTTATTGATTCTTTTAGTCACTGGTATTACTTCTTTTGATGTTTGCTGAATCGATTGTTTGAGCATTTCCCACTGCTCTTGGATGTCCTGTATTTTCTCAAAAGCATTATATGTATTTTGTACTATCGTGCTGTACTTATCACTCATCTGTTAATCTACTCTTAGCATATCTAGTTCTAATTTTATATTTCTTGGTGATTTCTGTGCCTTCCTCAGTTATATTCTTATCTTTCCAACTACTGGTACATGGTCACTATTACAATCTGCTCCTGGCCTTGTTTTAACCGATGTTAGCCCATTCCTGAATCTTCTCTGTATCAGTATAAAAACAATTCGATTGTGTACTTTTTTGTCTGGGCTTTGCCATGTCCATAGTCGCCTAGGGTGTTGTTTGAACCAGGTGTTACCTATAATCATTTCATGTGTCTTTGCCCAATCTATCAATCTATCCCCTCTGTCATTCGTCTCTCCAAAGCCATGCCCCCCAGTCACATTTTGCACTTTAGTTGTTTCTACCTTTGCATTGAAATCCCCTAATATAATAGTTATTTATTGGTATTTACACTGTTCCATGGTCGCCTCTAGCTCCTCGTAAAAAGTGTCAATGTCTTCTTCTTCGCTATTACTTGTTGGTGCATAAACTTGAATTTTGTTGATATCCATTGGTATTCCTCTCAATTTTACTAGCAGAATTATGTATGATACTGGCCAAAATCCTTTCACTGTTTTGTTTCTTTCTCTATCTAACGTGATGCCTACTCCTCTTTCGTGTGTGGTTCCCCCACAGTAAATTACATTTCCACTGTCGCGTTGTAATAATCCTGCTCCTGTCCATCTCATTTCACATAGTCCCAAGATGTTTAATTTCATTCTCTTCATTTCTTGACTGATGTTATCTAGTGTTCCAACCTGGAATGCTGATCTAATGTTCCAAGTTGCTAGCGTCTCTTTATTTGTGATTTTGCATATAGTTGCTTGATGACGATCGGGTGTCACCTGTAGCACATGACGCTCCCTACCGGACGAGGTGGCTGTGAAGCCCCCATTAACGTCGTTATCTGTAAATATAAGGTTGTGATTGTTCATGATTGTTCCAGGCAATTTAGGAAGGTAGTTTGCCATTCCTTTCCTTCTCGGCAGTGACTGTACTAGTCGGAGATCGCAGCCATTGTCTCTATACATGAGATCCTCTGCCTGCCATCGCGGCGTTGGAACCATAACCGGCACTACTTGTCGATTGCTCCCACAACACCATCCACCACCTGCTCCAATGGCTTCACATAACCCTGATAGGGGGGCTGAACATAAGCTCCACCTTGCACAGGGAGTCTTTTCACTAGCTTCATAAAAACGCATTATCTTTATTACTTGTTATAGTCTATCAGGGCTTTATTTTCATTTGAGATGTCTCATTATCGACCTCTGCAACTCATTTATTGTTTGTATCACATTTTAACCATTATGCTTTCTTCCATGTCATCATCATAATTATCATCATCTTGTGCCATACCGGTAAGAGTAGACAATCATGCTCTTCCACAATCTTCTATCCACCGTGCATTGTATCAACCCTGTTGTTCACTGTTTTCTATGACATGACACCGAGCTATCTAGTATTTTCTTTATTTGTTGTGCGTGATCTCTCTTTCCCATTATTATAATACAAATTATAACCAAATATTCAAACTTTTCTTTCCTCATGAAGAGCCAGAAAAATGTTGATGGTTTCTTTTTGTTGCAATTTTTAGAGCTCCCTGTTTGTGTTGTTTTCTTTGAAAATTTCCTTTTTGGTCTTTATAGCTGTCCAGGGAACTTTCAACATTCTTATGATAAATCACATCTCTGTGGCCTCTAATTTTTTCATTTGTTTGTTTACTGTCCATGATTCGCTTCCATAAGTCAGAATCGGCTCTATATAGCGTCCTTGATCTCTCTGTCTCATTTCTATTGACATTGATTTGTCATATAATATCATTCTCACATTTTTAGATAAGTTACATAGTAGACAGGGGACATTAAATTATATATTTGTAAAATATGTGATACCTTACTTGTTAATGATATTTAGTTTATTTATCTAACATGTGTATGTGTTGTGTGTGTTATTAACACCTCCACGGAAGGTTTGAAATTACCTGCAGCTTAGAGCTCATTTGTAATATCTTCCATCCACATTAAAGCTACACTGTGCTACACTCTACATGTCTTGTGTATCTCGTGGTGTGGTGCTAGAGCAGTTGTTATTTGAACTTGCCCATTAGTATGTGAGGTTGGATTCGTTCTCGATTGACCAGTTCTTAGATTTATTAATACATTTGTTAAAATTCGGTTTTATCTGCGAAATAAAATCATCATTAGAGTCACAATGTTTTCAAAGATGTGACGGTCACTTTAGAGAGGGAAAAAATCTAGCATTATTTTCATCAAGCATAACGGAGCGCCCGAGAGTCTGTTCCTTTTATTATCTTCTAATAAAAGCACATTTTAAACATTAATCTCTAGTTTTAAAATAGCAGTAATGATCCCAGTCCTTGTACAGACATATGATACCTTATTAAGTCTTATCGTTATTGTTTTGTGCATTCAGTCGTCTCTAAGGACTTAGTTTGTGGAAGTCAAACACATTATTTTATTCAACTGTATTGAAACAATGTGTACATTCTTCATTGTATGCCACTAAAGCTTTCGAATTTTTAGAAGGTTATATATTTAATAAACTCACTTCCACCATATTAGACAACTAGACCATTCTTTCCTAGTTTGTGTTATTATTTAATTCATTAAACGCGACATACCATATATATTTAAACCATATGTTCTACTGTTTACTTTCACTGATTTGACAACTATGAAACATCATCATCAAGTATGGTTCGCTGTAAAGTAACGACAAATGGAATAGTTTCTAAACTTCAGAATTAACTACAAAGTGAAATCAGAAATTCGTCAACATTTATTTATAGAAGACCTATAGACTGGCTGTTATGTTCAACGCGTGCACACAAAAATATGTTTATAAGAATGTTTTCTGAGATGAAATATCTCATCTTTATTTTCAGATACTTGAGTTGTTAAAGAAAGTAAGTGATTAAAAATATAGTTTATCCAGACATATAAATTATATGTTATTTGGTTATTAAACAAATAACCAAATAACATATAATTTATGTGTGTGGATTGAGATAAATAAAGAAAAACGTATACTATATATATATGGTAAACCACGTAAAGATTGCATTCAAATTTGGTAAGCGTCTGTAGGTAAACAAATTTGTGATTCTTCAGAAATAAAATAATCGTCGCATCATACCGTTGATGGCATGTTGACCGATCTGTCTTAGCGTTGCACGTAGAAAAGAAAACGTTAATGAATAAAATGAATAGAAGATACATTGTGTCTCGTTTAATAGAAAATGTTTGCGTTGTATTGAAGGTCAATAGAAGATACATTGTGTCTTGTTTATTAAAAAAAAAAATCTTCCTCAAACCCCCATATGTGGAATCATCGTCATCTCCAAAATCGATACAATTTTGTTGAATATTTATTTTAATTCCACCAGTTGTCTTTAGGTGCGTACTATCCCTCCTACTGTTTTATACATGCATGGACTATATATATACACGTTAGCAAACCCATCAGAGAGAGAGAAGATCAATGAGATTTTATTTGCAGACGATCAGGCACTAATACATGAAACTATAGAAGACCTACAAGAACATTTATATAAACTCAACAGCACCGACAAAAATATCAACAAAATATAAGTCATGAATGTCGCCAAAAATAAACAGAACATTAACATAACTATAGAAGGCATGCAACTAAAACAAATATTATGGAAAAACTAGGAAGTTTAGTGACACATGATAATTCACAAATAGCAGAGATAGAATCAAGATGTAACACAACTTGTCACATCATTGGACAGTTATCACCACTATTGTCCAACACGGACATAACTCTAGAGGCTAAACGAACACTATACGATACTATCTTCATCCCAACGTTGTGCTACTAATGTCAGACCTGGACCCTATATGCAAGAACATAATGAAAAATAACATCTACTGAGATTAAATGTATCAAACGAATGACAGGAAACAGTCTGAGAGAGAAGATTAGAAATGAAGAACTGAGAAAAAAGCTAGGGATATCCCCCGCCATAGGATATATAAAGAAACAACAGATACAATGGTTTGGCCACGTCATGGCAGAATGATCAAAACACAACACAACGAGCCATCAATAAACGTTGCGAGAATATCAGACTCAAGGGTCGACCATGAAAAAGATGGATCGATGGAATATTGGAAGCACTAGGAAACATAACAGCAGCAGAGGCGAACAGAAGAGCAAAAGATGGATTGATGGGATATTGGAAGCACTAGGAAACATAACAGCAGCAGAGGCGAACAGAAGAGCAAAAGATGGATCGATGGAATATTGGAAGCACTAGGAAACATAACAGCAGCAGAGGCGAACTGAAGAGCAAAAGATGGATTTATGGAATATTGGAAGCACTAGGAAACATAACAGCAGCAGAGGCGAACAGAATAGCAAAAGATGGATTGATGGAATATTGGAAGCACTAGGAAACATAACAGCAGCAGAGGCGAACAGGAGAGCAAAAGATGGATCGATGGAATATTGGAAGCACTAGGAAACATAACAGCAGCAGAGGCGAACAGAATAGTAAAAGATGGATTGATGGAATATTGGAAGCACTAGGAAACATAACAGCAGCAGAGGCGAACAGAATAGGAAAAGACAGCAAGTCATATCCCCCCCCCCCCTCCTGACCCAGAAAGACAAATGAGGAAAGAAAGAAGAAGACGATATCATTATCTTCAGAGGATTCACATCCATCAACAACTATTGTAGAGCAAACGAAAACAATTTATAAATAATTGAGCATGCTCTAATAGAAGACTACAACCAGGAGGAAAGTGAACAATATCAAGGAATAAGTGCAGGGGATTGTGAACATCGGTATATGGGGGACACTTCAAACCCAGACATTTCAGATGAAAAAAATGTGATTGGTAGAGATAGGTTGAGATAGCAATTTGCTTGCATCTATGCTTCAGCGATCCCAAAACATAGGTGGGATAGTGAGTGAGTGTGTGTGTGTGAATGAGTGTGTGTATGAGTGTGTGAGTGAATGAATGAATAAGTGAGTGAATTACTAAGTGAGTGAGTGTGAGTAATCGTTGTTACAAACTGATGGTATAGTGAATAAGTGATTAAAGTGTAATTGTGGTTAAACACTGATGGGATAATGAATGAGTGATTCAAAGTGTGAGTAATTGTGTATTGTGTTACAAACCGAGTAAATATGTGTTTAACATAATGAGTAAGTGTTTCGTGTTCGAGTTTTAGAGTGTGTGAGCGAGTGATACTGGTTGAGTGAGAGCATGATATAGTGAATGAATGATTCTGGAAATAAAATACATAATGTATATGTAATCTTAAATTCATGAAATCGTACATATTTCCTGTCTACTTAGATTATCGATAGCGAGAACGCCACAGAGACAGTAAGTAAACAAGTCTAGAACACGGATCGTGGGTTGAGTCAGGACTCTACTAACATTCGTAAATGCCATGAACAACTCGTTTAATTTGGTACCAACAGTTACCACTGATCGTGTTACTAATCATCATCATCATCTAGTACCGTGCTTGTTGGCGTAGGTGATCATGCCTCTCCACAACTTTCGATTTCAGCGGTTATTTATCATTTCTCTTGTTGACCTTTTGTCAAGTCATTCTCTTAAGATGCCTGGCATATTTTCTCTTTGCTCCCCTCTATCTCTTTGTCCCATCAATTTTCCCAGTTGTCACAATATATTCCAGCTTTTCTCTTCTCATTGCGTGGCCAACAAATGATGAAAGGTCGTTTTCCTAATTTTGTAAATTATCTCTTTTTTTTGCTTTGTCCTCTTTCAGATCGTTTCCATTATTCTTCTTAGCTGACCATGGTATTCTCACCATTCTTCTTATAGTATTATATTAATAGAGTTGGATAAACGAAAGTCTGAGCTTGGGAAAACGTCCAGATCGTTAGTCTAGAAAAAAACACACAACGTATGTGACACATTTCTGTTGTTGCAGATCAGAAAAAGGTGATGTAGGTTTGTCGGTAATATCAGTATGAGGTGATGTAGAATCTGGTAATGCTGACATCCAGGAAGTGTCGATCACTGGACAAAGTAATTTATCTTTACTACGCATTTGATGCCTGTAACAAATGTTAGTCTCAGTAGCTGATTGATAATAATTACTAATTTTGAAACATTACATTACACATTACTTTAAAATAATAATAATTATGAAACTGTTGAAATATATCAAGTTTACCGGAACGTGTATCGGCTGAAAACAGTTCCAGAAATAGTAGAAGTAGATTTTACAAAAACAATAAATATATGTGATACATATGAGATACATATGGGATACATATGGGATACATATGGGATACATATGGGATACATATGGGATACATATGGGATACATATGGGATACATATGCGATACATATGCGATACATATGGGATACATATGGGATACACATGTGATACATATGGGATACATATGGGATACATATGGGATACATATGGGATACACATGTGATACATATGGGATACATATGCGATACATATGGGATACATATGGGATACATATGGGATACATATGGGATACATATGGGATACATATGGGATACATATGCGATACATATGTGATACATATGGGATACATATGACGTATAACCTTTGAACATTAGAGCAGCACGCAGCATCTCTGTGAGATATGTATCACTCAGTAATAGGTGATGGATGGGAAAGGTACGGACGATGAATTATTAAAAAAAAAGCAGACATCACACTGAGCAACCAGCAGAAAACACAACAAAATGCATATATCCAACAATTTCATATTCCCTCAAAGATTATAGGGCAATAGGGACAGAGTGGAGTAACGGTGCAAGTAAAGTAAATATATTTAAAACAAAAATAAAATAAAATAAATACTAGGACATTACCTAAACCCTTATATTTTGAATATTTTACTATTTGAGATCAGTCATATCCAGGTATATTAATTCGTTGTTCATTCAGTTCATAGACTCTGTGAAATAGTTTGCTAGTGCATTCCATTCATATCCACTCAATGTAAAAGGTGTATATTCTCGTTAATTCTGAAAAGGTTTCCTGGTTTATGACCTCACGTACACATATATGTGTTCACCCAGCCTCTAAAAGTGGGTAACAGAGATTCTTCTTGGAAGTAAAGGCGCCCTGGCGTGATACCGACCACATCACGCAAAAATGTGCCGTTGTCATAGAATAAAATGGTCACTATCACCATATTCCACTTACACCTTGCAAGGCGTGGAGGGAGCCTTACTTTACATATATAAACACTCACACATAGTAGCCGACAAGCCGAAGTCACCAGCTAGTTGTAGTCCCAGTCACGATCGATCAAACTACACAATCTGCAGAAAGTAGACTAAATGCATGAGGATTCATTTATTTTTAACTCATGACAGCTACGTTAGGACCCGATGCTGCCGAATTCAAGATTCGTCCATTATCTCAATCATTTATTTAAATTTCTAAAACATTGGCTGACATCGTTTTATTACTGAAATTCTAAATAATTTATCAAACACTATTTTTATCTTTATTCTAGGTCTCACAAAACTTTCACCCGAGAAAAGTGTTTAGTGCAAGTTAGCACATTGACTTCTTTAACTTGTGTCAGGTCCTATTAGAATTTGTGATAACATTTTAAATGACTGTCTACACTACTGTTTTCTTGCGTTAACATAGTAACGTTGAAGAAAATATAAACATTTTGTTTGCGCAAACATGCAGTACAATTGTGAACGTGAATGAATTCGTATCTACACACAAGCCTGAAGAGACATCATAATAGTTGAACTGGTTCAGAACATCCACAGAAAAGCTCATTGGAAAGTGTGTGTGGTAAGCGAAAGGGTAATATGAAGCTGTGTTGAGAAAAGTGATCTTCAACTATAGAATCAATTGTTCTTTTTCAGATTGTAATGTTTAGTGAACAAGTAAGTAATTCGATTAATGAGCTACAAGGATTAGTTATCGTAGAGAACAGAACACGCGTATATTTAGATTCATTGTGAACAATCTTTTCACAGTAAAACATACTGAGAATAGGAAATCGAACGGACAATATGAAGGTGTTAACATAACGTCACTGCACTACGTGACATTCGTTTTAACGCTGTGTAAACTAATAGGAAACTTCGTCCTCCGATTTAAACAAAAGAGGAAAGTGATGGAATGGAGTACAAAGATGTTTGTGGTCACGATTTATTAATGAAGAAATGACCTTACTTTTGCCACATCTGGTCATCTGGGGATTTCAATGAAGCGTCGTCAATAAATATTTAGTTGCTTCCTTGCATTCTCCCGATGACTAAAGTATTCTAGAGTATTCTAGTAGACTATAGAACTCCCTTCATTATCCGCCCTTAAAATGACGTTAAGTGGGTGTGTCTGCGTTGTCCTGTGGTTTGCAGTATAACTGTGATATTTGCGCCTTTCGGTCAACACATCCGACTTCAGCACAAATATTTGGTTGATATCAATTAAGTTCTTGAGTTATTTGCGGGTCATCATCATTGCACTCCGAACATTTTCATAGGTGCTCTGATCCATTCCTTAGCAAATTCCGCAGCATCTAGCGAATGACGACTCCAGTTCTGTGTTGATTAAGTCTTCTTATACGCCCACTAAGTTGCTAGTTTCACCTTGTGACTTTTTTAATTCCCATCTCTTTCACCTAAAAAGAGTGACGTGGATTTATGGTTGTCGAAGACATTTACCCATCCAACATCTCGGAGGGCATTAATGATGTCTGCCCATCCATTTGTTGGTCGTCTTCAACGACAGAACAGCTAGACAACCTATCCGTTCTTATAAATTGAGCAAGTTTAAATGACTATAATACCTTATAGTGAGTTACTATTTATATCGCGATATTCCAAGAAATCATAAACATTAGCAATTACGTGTTATGCACTACTTATAAGCGTCGAGGGGTTGGGAAAGGGCATAACTGTGGAGGACCTATCGCTGAAATAGCGTAAATTAGATGGGCACTATGAACAAGTCATACAGCATATCTGTTACACATCACATTACAAGTGTTATGGGGCAGAGGGATTGGTCATAATTTGAAAGCTTGTAACGATCCTCTAACTAGAAATATATAAGGTTATTGACGCCCTTGAGTGTAGTAAAATATGTGATGAAATATAGAAACAACAAGTCTAGCCTTGCAAAAGATTGTAAGGCATTATAATATAGGGAAATCTCACAAATAAATTAATAAGAACAACTGCAGTCAAGCATAGAAAAAAGAGTAGGAATAAAAACATCACCAGTTGTCAAAGTTGTCAAAAATGTCCCACAAAAGCTGATCCTTGACACGCATTTATCTAAGTTCAATTCAGCTGCTTACTTCCTACAGTGTAGTTCCATAAAACTGGCTGGTGTCCATTCCTCCTGCTTCTATATATCTCCACTATAATTGATTTACTTCACTTCAGTCAATATGATTAATGTCGCAACTTATCACTGGTAGATGTAAGAATTATTTATGAACTTAAACAAAACAAAAGAAGAGCGATTCTGATGTTAGTGAAATGTTTATGTTTCCTTTGGTCGTTTATTGAAGAAAAGAAAACAATCATTTCTATAGTTAGGGTCCTATACGTTTATTTGTCTTGTTCTGTGATCAAGTGCTATATCAACTATTTTCGCGGTTGTTGACTAAATGTACATGATCAGGATCTAAATACATGAGTTGCTTTAAGTAACACTGAAAGGCTAAGTATTACCTTTGTTAATGCATGTATACAAAAGAGCAGTAAAAGTAGTATATATATATATAATTTAGATTAAGTGATATAAACGTTTACGACAGAAATACTTGGAAAATGAAATATTTGATTTAAATGGTTAACGGTAATGATCAATTTTCGCCAGTGCAAGACACCTGAAGTAGCAACAAGAGGCAGTAAGAAGGAATAGGCAACTCTTTATACAGAGCTTCACAGCAGAATACATTCTGACCGTCCAAAAGCGACCTCCCTGTTGAGAACATTGTTACTTCCTTTTATCGCCTTGACACTATAAGGGTGGGGGGACGCCTGTGTCATGACTACCGGTCGTCCAATATGTCAATTCATTCGCATGGAAACAGTCTAGGACTACAGTGAGACACAACAATTGACTTTCCCTATTGGAGAACGGGAGCCGTGATAGCTCAGTGCTTAGTGAACTGGACTACAACGGACAAGAGGTAGGATTCGATCCTAACCGATAGGCTTCCGGTTCACCCAGCATTTTATGAGTACCGGATTTTTTTGTGGGAAAGTAAAGCTGCACGGGCGTAATACCTTCCACATTACCGCACAAATCATGTGCTGAAGGTCTGTAAAATATATGGTCACTAACACCGAATTCCCGTTACGCTACTTGGCGTGACGGGGGTACTTTACTTTTTTTTTTAATTGGAGAAAGGAATGTAAGAAAATGGGAGGAGACGGAAGCAAATTATACAACTTTATATGTTAGTGGTAGAATGTTCGTGAAAATCAAATCTTAGAACTGTGTAGCTACCACAAGGTGAAGGCAATTATGAGAAGGTGGGGAATGTAGGAAAAGAACTGTGATTTTGTTTTCTAACAGAATAAATCCACGTGCCTTCTCAGATGGTCAATTTGACGAAAGAAACTTTAGGAGTAAGTATTCTTAACTTACATTAACACCATATTCCCTATACGCCACTTGGCGTGACGGGGCTCTTTACTTTTACTACTCTTATGTAGATCTGACATGGGTGTATATCACGATTTAAACTATTTCTCCGAGTTTCCAAATGTTACATTTGTATTGGTCTATAACAACAGTCCCTCATTTTCCCACCAGAAAAGTGATAGTTCAACTTGTCAACCCCTAATACGACATAAAACAGGGTGTTAGGCAAGGTTGTGTGCTGTCACCAGATTTGTTTAATATTTATAGTGAGATTATTCTAATGTCCATAAAGGGCATGACTGGAACAACAATTGGAGGTCATAATATACATAATCTAAGGTATGCTGATGATAGAATCTTAATCGCTAAGAGTGAAAATGAGTTACAAGAAATATTGGACATTATAGTGAAAGAAAGCAAAAATTAAGGACTCAGCTTTAATAGCAGAAAGACAGAAGCAATTGTAACAACAAAGAAAAAGACATCACCTCAGTGCAAAATAAAGACAAGTCGAATAATGTTAAAACAGGTACATGAATGTAAATATTTGAGAACTTTGTTAACATCAGACGGAAGATGTACAAAAGAGATGAGATTCAGAATGGCTCAGGCTAAAGCAGCTTTCCCAAAAATGAAGAAGAAACAATGCAATCCATTTTTGACAATCATCATCATCATCATGTGCCTTACCGGTTGGCGTAGGTGATCATGTCTCTCCACAAGCTTCTATCTACATGCATCGTATCAGTTCTGTTGTTGACAGTTTTCCATGCCATGACACCAAGCTATCCAGTATTTTCTCTCTTTGTCGTCCGCGATCTCTCTTTCCTTTTATTTTGCCTGTTGTAACCAAGTATTCCAACTTTCCTCTTCTCATGATGTGCCCGAACAATGTTGATTGTTTTTTGACAATAGAAACAAGAAAAATAGTTCTTAAATTTAATGTAGAGCCAGTTTTAACATATGGATGTCAGTCATAGACAATAGGACAACAGAGAAGAAAATCAATTGGACGCTGTATACAAGTGGTTTTACAGAAGATTGTTGAGAATACCATGGACAGCTAAGATTAGGAATGAAGATGTTCTGAAAGAAGCCAAAGCAAAAAGAGAGCTAATTTAAAATATTAAAAAGAAACAATCAGCGTTCTTTGGTCATGCAATGAGAAGAAAACAGCTGGAATATATTGTAACAACTGGGATAATTGAGAGACGAAGAGATAGAGGAAGTCAAAGAGAAAAAATACGACAGCTTAAGGAAAGACTTGGCGAAAGGTCAACAACAGAAATAAGAAATAACTGTCGACACCGAAAGCTGTTGAGAGACATGATCATCTAAGTCAGTAGGCCCAGTACTTGATAATGATGATGATGATGATATATATATATATATATATAAGATAAGACATTTTCAAAGCAATTTATAAGCCAAAGTAATTTTCAAAATTAAAATTTGTTTCTGTAAATTAACTCAGCACGTGTAAAAATTATGAATTATGTTTTTTTTTAGAAAATAGGAAATAATGTATTTATATATATGTTACATATCCACTACTATGTATGTATGTAAATATATAAAGGTACGATACATCATACGGTCTTTAGTAGAAAGAGTCATATAGGTGAAAACAGATCTATACCTATGTTTCATAGATTATACCAACACATTTTACAAAGTAAAACACCAAGAAATAATCAAAACTTTAGAAGGTATAAAAAAGTAGACAGCAAAGATCTAAGAATATGAAAATAACATATGTTGGCAACACACAGCAACCAAGGAAATGGAAATTAATTGGGAATGTTTCAACAAATAAAACAGTGTTAGGAAAGGTTGTAACTGTCACCAGATTTATTTAAAATGTTAAGTGAGATTATTTTAAAATCCACAAGGGACATCCCTGGAATAACAGAAGGACATAATACAAATAGATCTAAGGTATGCTGATGATACAGACTTAATCGCTAAGAGTGAAAATGAGTTACAAGAAATGTTTGACATTATAGTGTAAGAAAGCAAAAATAAAGGATCAGCCTAAATAGCAAAAAGACAGAGTTAATGGTAACAACAAAGAAACAGACTTTACCGCAATACATAATAAAGACAGGTGCCACACGATCAAAATATGTAAATGAATTTAAATATATGGGAACAACGTTAAACGCAGATAGTATAGGTACAACAGAGGTGAGATGCATAATAGTTCAGGCAAAAGCAGCTTTTTTAAATAAAAATGAGGAAGATACAGTGCAGCACATTTTGACAATAGAAACAAGAAAAGGTTCTTAAATGTTATGTAGAGCCAATTTTAACATATGGATGTGGATCATGAACAATATAAGAACAGACAAGAACATCACAGGAGGTTGTATAAATTTGGTTTTACTGAAAAATGAATAAAATACCATGTATAGCTAAGAAGAGCAATTAAAACATTCTGAAAGAGGTCAAAGCAAAATAAGAGAGTTAATATCCAATATTAAGAAGAAACAATCATTATAGTTTAGCCATGTAACGAGAAGGGAACACCTAGTATATATTGTGACAACTGAGAAAACCAAGAACGAAGAGATTGAGGGAATCAAAGAAAAAAATATACTAGACAGCTTAAGACTGTGGCCTTACAGAAGGTCAACAACAGAAATGGTAAGGGGGCCTCGGTAGCCTAGTTGGGAAAACCACCCGACTGGACTACCGACGTTCGGACAACCCGTGTTCGATTCCCGCTGGGAGCAGTGTGAGTTGTACTCGTGGTTGGAAAAGAAAAATACCCCCACGGTCGACCCAGCCGTTGGCAGAAATGGGTACCAGGATATTATCCTGGGAAGGTGAGGAATGTCGCTTCGCATCTGAGTTTCGATGCTTGAGGCTACACTATACAGAAATATCCGAACATTTCTGGATAGGCGGCCGAGCACATATGGGTGTAAACTCGCGTGCTAAGACGCCGGTTCAAGTCTCGTACTTTACCTTTTAAAATATAAGTTTGTATCTATTGTTATCCAGCACTGTGTCACCGACTCGGATATTCTATCCCTTATATCTCACTCCTGTATACTTCAGCGTGACTCTATTCTCTCCACATATATAATTGTTATCAGTGACGTCAGAGTATATATAACTCAGCTCAGCCGTGGTCTGTCTGAAAATTGTTCCACTTTCAGAAGTAACATTTAAAATTGATTGGAATATTTTAGATTAGATGACTAGCAGCGTAAACGTGAAGTGTGAATATGGGACCAACTTTCTCAGTAATAAATACTGGTATCGTAATGGGGTAATACGTATTGCTGTTTTAAGATGTCTCTCTCTCTCTCCCTCTCTCTGCGATCAGGACTCAATAAGAGTAGGATTCCAGACTCTCACATGAAGTCAGCTGTCAGGTTAAGTGTGTTGATCACCTCCACAGACATAACATCACAATTATAGTCTGCCAGATCCACCCTGATTGAACACCCGTTAAAACTGTGTTCTGCGCCAGTGGCCCAGTGCATCCGATTTTCAGCCAGCATTTTTTTCGGGTTTGCTTTCCTTAGCCTTTGATTGTCCCCAATCCTCCTGCAAGGCAGCAGATTGTCTTTTCTGTAGGGGGATTCTGCCCTTAGATGGTCGGCCCTCCCAGGTTTACGAGCACCATCTGCCAGAGTCACTAGTGGTGACTAACACAGACATGCACACACAAAGATATGAGATGTGACTAACACAGACATCCACACAAAAATAAATGAGATATGACTAACATAAACATGCACACAAAGATATGAAATATCACTAACCCAGACATGCACACACAAAGATATGACACATGACTAACACAGATACTTACTAAGATATGAGATATGACTAAACACAGCCACTCATACAGATATGGGACATGATTAACACAAACACACGAAGATATGTGATATGACTAACATGACACACACCAAGATATGAGCCATGGCCAGCACTTACACACACACAAACTAAGATATGAGCCATGGCTAGCACAGAAACACATTAATATATGAGCCATGGCTTCACGGAAAAACACCAAGAAATGAACCATGTCTAGTACATAACACATTAAGGAATCCATATGCTTGCAGACTCTTCTTAATGTGGGAATCACCGACATACGAGACGCAGGCCCGATTAACTGTTCACAGGTTTCGTTCAAACAGTTTTAAGATGAGAAAAGCATTCATTGGGCACAAACGTTTAATATGACACTATGACTACTCAAGGTAATAATATTTATCCACATGTTGAAGTTGAATTGAAAGCAAAAAGAACACAGCCAATGCACAGCTGGGCCATATATATATATATATATATATATATATATATATATATATTAATTTCAAGAATAAATATATACACGCTGAATAAATGTCTTATAATTTAATATTATTTGTAAAACATCTTAACATTAATGTAACTTTATAGTAGCATTGCCGGAACCGACTATATATCATACACAAGTATTGGTATAGTGGATTGTGAAGAAGAACAATAGGAGTGACATTGTTAACAATTACCTTACGGCACTGGATGGTTTCGAGGCAAGACGCTAGTCTTGAGACATACGGTTGCGAGTTCAAATCCCGGCTGCACCAGTTGGGATTTTATTTGTGATATATCTCTCTGTAGTAATCGGCAGTGAGCTCCGACTTGAAGCGTCAGTTACTTAATGACGGAATAACATATGAGTACCTCCGAAGATCGAAACTTTCTGCCTGTGCGAACAGAGACCCCTGTTCATAAGGCTGCCAGGGGAAAATGGATAACACGCAAAATACAGTATCTACCGGGATTTCGCAAAAGATGAAAGCTGGGTAAAGTAAAAAAGGAAGAAAAAAATAAAAACAAACATTAAGGATTCTTAAAACACTTAGAACTACTGAGAGTAATTATTACATTAAGAAATCATAAAGTACTTTAAACAGTCGCTACCTCCTCATGAGAAAGTAATTCCTACATCTTTTCTCTCGTACATAAAATCATTTAAAGTAGCCGTAGATGTGTTAAATAATGAACTTAAATGTAGCCTCTTCTATTCTTAAACTGTAGGCTCCATTTAAGGGAATTGATCCAACCGTCCATAAGGTAAATTGTGTGAAGCAAAATATTAGTAAGAATTGATATAACAAACTGTTTGTAGAAAATTTAAAAAATGTGTACTTGATAGGAATAATGTATTCTGTTGAATTATATCTAAATCGTTTGGTTTCTATATTATATTGATGAACCTTAATTGTTAATGCATGATATACCAGGAAATGAGAAAGCAGATCAGTTGGCAAAGGAAGGTTCAACAGGCACACAACTAGATACACCAGTTACATACCATCATAAGAAACAGCTAATCAAATCAATCAGAGGACCACAAGCCCCAAATCAGGATGCCTTTCATAATATGAATAGATATGAGCAAGTTATCATTATACGCCTAAGAACAGGACACAATCGACTCCATAGCCTATTCAAAATTCAAGATCGGCACATCAACTACTTGTACATGTGGACAGGCACCCCAGACTGCTGAACAAATACTTCAAGACTGCACTGAATATAGTAGACTGAAGAAAATCCATTGGCCCATAGATACAACACTACAGACAAAAATTATATGGGTCACTGCAAGAATTACAAAAGACAGTAAAATTCATACAGGAAACGACATTGCTGATATAGACAATACTTCAGGCGAACGAAAGATAGATAGATAGATGCATGATAATGCCATCACATAGACTCTTAGTGAAAAAAAACATTGTCCGCTTCGTTACTGTATTTAGTTATGATGGCAACACTCAAATATCGTTACTGGCTATAAAAGTAAAAAAAGTAAAATACCCCCGTCACGCCAAGTGGCGTATAAGGAATATGGTGGTATTGGCCATACATTTTACATACCTTCGTTACTGGCTATAGTTGTACAAATTCATTCTCATCTAACTTAACCGACACATAACAAACTATGAAAAATAAATATGTTAGCATTTCCAATATGCACACATCAGCATAAATAGGTATTTACTCAAGATTTTGTTGACAGAGTTATCACAGCGATTCAGAACTATTTGTGAAACAAAAATGTGACATGGAATATCTTATCTTATATTTAGCTGGATCTTATGAACTACAGAGTAAGTTATATATTTGATAAATGTGGATGTTAACAAACATTGATTACACAATTTTGTTTTGCTTCTTAAGTATTTAATAAATTAAGTGTTGATTTAGGGACGTATTGGTCATAGATCTATACCATAGCTTTGAGAGCTTTCATATCTGATGAGTGTCTGTTGTGAACATGAACTTAAGACCTGTCAGTCAGGATGCACGTGTCGAAATATTCATTACTGATACTCTTATGTGTCTACCAGTAGTGACCGCTCAAAAAAGGAAGACAAATGATACGAGTATTGGATTATATTATTGGGATACAATGAAATGTGTTTCGATGTAAGTTGTTGTTACAGTATGATGTCATTTCTTTCCAGCTTGGATAGATACCACATACATATCTCAATTTGATTTTTCCTACTCTAGGGCGAGCATTTATTGTCCCTGTCTAGCGGTATCTACGTTTGAGCATCTCTTCTAAGTTGCATCTATCTGTAATTCATTCTTGTCAACGTTTTCAGATTTCTCTGAAGCAAAGAAAATGTCTTTGAGAGAAAGAAAGTCCACCCCGCACTCCATGGATTAGTTCGCTTATCTTGGACGTCAGCTTTGGGGAGTAACTTATTTTCTGATTTCACAAAACAATTGAGATCTGAATTATGTATCCCGTTATTCCTTCAGGCAATTGCAATATGCGTAGCACAGTAAACAAAAAATAAAGGACCCCATCACGCCAAGTGGTGTATAGGGAATATGGTGTTGGTGACCATACATTTTACAGACCTTCAGCACATGATTTTTGGGGTAATGTGGTCGGTATTACGCCTATACCGTTTTATTTAACCACAAAAAAATCACGTACCCATTTTAGACTGGGGGAACCGGTAAGGCGTCGGTTGAGATCGAACCTTAGTTCTTGTCCTTTGTAGCCCAGTTTACTAACCACTGCTATATCGCGGCTCCCTATATGCGTATCACTGCGTGTATTTAATTCTCATCGATTCAAGTTTCATGAAAATTGCATGTAATCGCTAATTCGTAGTGAAACGCAGATTTTTAGACAAACTTGTTGCTCCAGCAATGTCGTGCTCCAACAGAATTCAAAAGTTTAGGCGTGTGTTAATTCATAAGATTAGCATGTGAGTTTCTGCTTGTAATACACAGACCTTCATCATAAAATAAACAATAAATATACACGATATGCTCCTTGTAAATCGCAAAAAATAACATGGAGAAGGTTCTGACGTGGTAGATATTGTCCAGGACCTACTATGATCATCCTTAGTGAAGCTGGACAAATTTATAAAAAACAATTAACTTTACTCACGTTCTCATACGATATTTATAGTTGTGACTATTTGTACTAAAAAAAAATTCATGACATCAACAAAGAATGCTATTTGTTCCCCATTACAAAATAACACAATTTTTATTGTTTGCTGTTTACAAAAGCATGGATGATGTTTATAAATACAAGAGGAAGAAGGTCATATATAAATAAGGAAATGCAGCTTTGTAACTTAAGGCATGTAGAGCCGCTCATTAACGTGCCAGCTGTGGACGTAAATGTGTTCATATTTTAATAGCAATTATCTATAACGACATAGATATATGTGTAGGTCATCTCCGAATGACTTCTCCATCTGTAAAAAGGTTGGGAACATCTGGCAAGTGCTCGCATATAATGGAGAACATGTATAAGGAATGGTATAACATCATTTGATACTGTGCTAAGGCAAAACTTAGAAGAGAAAAGACTAATTATGTAAAAACCCTGTGGATCAGTGGGCCTGACTTGTTCAATCTGTGGCCGTGTGTGTTTGTCAAACATTGGTAGAATTAGACATAAGAGAAGATGTTCGACAAAAATAAAACCTAAAAAAAAATACATAATAGCCTCCACTAGGCCCTCTGACAAGACAAAATGGGACATATGCATAATATCCTCCACTAGGCCCTCTGACAAGACAAAATGGGACATATGCATAATATCCTCCACTAGGCCGTCTGACAAAGACGAAACAGGTCATTTACACAATATCCTCGCTTGGCCGTCTGACAAAGACGAAACAGGTCATTTACACAATATCCTCGCTTGGCCGTCTGACAAAGACGAAACAGGTCATTTACACAATATCCTCGCTTGGCCGTCTGACAAGACAAAATGGGCCATATACATAATATCCTCGCTTGGCCGTCTGACTAAGACGAAACAGGTCATTTACACAATATCCTCGCTTGGCCGTCTGACAAGACAAAATGGGTCATATACATAATATCCTCGCTTGGCCGTCTGACTAAGACGAAACAGGTCATTTACACAATATCTTCGCTTGGCCGTCTGACAAGACAAAATGGGCCATATACATAATATCCTCGCTTGGCCGTCTGACAAGACAAAATGGGCCATATACATAATACCCTCGCTTGGCCGTCTGACAAGACAAAATGGGCCATATACATAATATCCTCGCTTGGCCGTCTGACAAGACAAAATGGGCCATATACATAATATCCTCGCTTGGCCGTCTGACAAAGACGAAACAGGTCATTTACACAATATCCTCGCTTGGCCGTCTGACAAAGACGAAACAGGTCATTTACACAATATCCTCGCTTGGCCGTCTGACAAAGACGAAACAGGTCATTTACACAATATCCTCGCTTGGCCGTCTGACAAAGACGAAACAGGTCATTTACACAATATCCTCGCTTGGCCGTCTGACAAAGACGAAACAGGTCATTTACACAATCATCATCATCCTCATCAAATGCCGGGCCTGCTGTCGTAGGTGACCATGTCTCTCCATAACCCTCGATCTCAAAAGTTATTTATCATTTCTGTTGTTGACCTTCTGCCAAGCCATTCTCTTCAGCTGTCTGATATTTTTTCTCTTTGCTTCCCTCTATCCTTTCGTCCCTTAATTTTTCCAGTTGTTACAATATATTCCAGCTGTTCTCTTCTCATTACATGGCCAAAAAATGATGATTGTCTCTTTCTAATTTTGGAAATTAGCTCTCTGTTTGCTTTGACCTCTTTCAGAACATTTTCATTACTCTTCTTAACTGTCCATGGTATTTTCAACCATCTTCTGTAAAACCACATTTCTACAGACTCCAGTGATTTTCTTGTCTGTTGTCCTATTGTCCAATTCACATCCATATATTAATATTTGCTTTACAATAAATTTAAGAACTATTTTTCTTGTTTTTATTGTCAAAAGTGGATTTCGTAGTATCTTCCTAATTTTTTTTGGAAAGTTGCTTTTGCCTGAGCCAGTCTGCATCTCATCTCCCTTGTACATATATTTATATATATCTATATATATATATACATACACAATAGTCTCCACTAAACCGTCTGACAAAGACGAAAAGGGCCATATATATATATATATATATATATATATATATATATATATATATATATATATATATATATATATATATATATATATATTGTCAATGAAGACTGGCTTCATAGTTTCTGGATATCACTACCTACGCTGGGAAAGGACTGTATACAAATACAATGCTATCGCTTATTTACAATGTACAATGTACACAGCGGATACATCTTTGGAGAAAATAATTTCCAAGAAATTAACCTATCAACTGGAAAGATTGTGTCTTCTTACACTCACCATTGTAGGATAACGTCGAAACAGAAAGGTTTGATTCAATTGTGGGGCCTTTGACCATGGTGTATATAATGGTTTCATGCAGGCAACGAAACATTTGCTCCTGCCTTTGACCTAGAGGATTTACAAGAGATTAACTCTGGATTTTATAATATCTCAGTTTTTTCTTGAACTAAGGATCAGCTCATTTCTCCTTAATTAGATTTCTACGCCCGTCCTCCAACGAAAGGTGGTATGTAAATGTGCTTCGTGGAAATCCAAACAAATGAAAATTAACCACGGCCTCCCACATTGTTTCCCATTATCACTAGTGTTGCTCAACAGTTACACAAGAAGAGTCACAAGAGAGTAAGTATTAGGATTGGGAAGAACAATATCTGACGTTGATTAGGAATGGTTACGAGTGCCATCAGAACGTCATTCGTCGTCGTCATCACAATGTACAGATAAAGTAGATAACAGAATACACTGATCGTTGAGACAATAGTTCAAGCCTTAATTTTCGAGAACTCTTCTAAGAGTGAAGCAGCCACATATGTTTGTGTTACTTGGCACGTACGGAGCTCTCGTCTACCTCCACGACTCATATTGGAGGCAGAACTGCGATGGAAGACTGTGGTGTTTTTACATTCACTACAAGTAGTTAAACGATGGGGATTATGGCTGTCACTAAAGCATTTTCTTGGCTTGAAACACATCCATACACATACGTGTTTTCTCAGTGGCTCAACGAGTATGCTCAAAAGATCGCAGATGGCTGTATCCGACTGCCGTTCTTAGAGTCTCTAGAGAGGTCTATTATACCAAGTGGGTGTTCACGACGGCTGTTCTTATAGTCTCTAGAGAGCTCTATTATACCAAATGGCTGTGCCCGATGGCCGTTCTTAGAGTCTCTAGAGAGCTCTATTATACCAAGTGGGTGTTCACGACGGCTGTTCTTATAGTCTCTAGAGAGCTCTATTATACCAAATGGCTGTGCCCGATGGCCGTTCTTATAGTCTATAGAGAGGTCTATTATACCAAATGGCTGTGCCCGATGGCCTTTCTTATAGTCTTTAGAGAGGTCTGTTATACCAAATGGCTGTGCCCGACTGCCCTGCTTAGAGTCTCTAGAGAGGTCTATTATACTAAATGGCTGTGCCCAATGGCCGTTCATATAGTCTCTAGAGAGGTCTATTATACCAAATGGCTGTGTCCGACGGCCGTTTTTATAATCTCTAGAGAGGCTTAATATAGCAATCGTCTGCATCATTGTCATGCCATAGACTCTTGTGTAAGTGGTAATGAACGGACTGACATACTTGCTAGTTTGGCTGATGTACAAGATGTACACTTGCGAAAGACAATGGGCTGCTTTGACATTCATGAGGGAAATGCCCTCAAGGACGACAAAAAGACTCGAAAAATGATTCCGCATTCGCATCCAGGAGCAGGCTTTACGAATATAATGTTAAGCTTGGAGATGTCAGACGAGAACCTTTCGTAGGACTCCAAATCAAAACAGCACCGGTCTCCTTAGTTGGTACACGTTAATGGATGTTCTTAGGAAGAGATCCGATCACTTATGGACCTGCTCCATGTGCAATAACGATGACCTGTCGACTAAATTAAACTATACTAAACAAAATCAGATTTGTGTTTGTAATTTAAAGCAATTGTGTTCATTTTCGTAGATTAACAAAACAATTAAAGGCATACATGCAGTAAGTTATATGTTCAACAACTGAGAATTACAATAGCAATCCATCTCACATGTATGAGGTACAACTTATGAAACCATTGAAACTGTATTTTCATCATTTTTCTATTGCTGGGTGTGAGAGTGAAAGGGAGAGAGAGGGTGGGGGTTTATAGGACCAGAGAATAAAGGCCGTCTAAAGCGTCATACTTTCCCTGTTTTGAGTTAGAAATGACGATAGTTTATTATGTTGATTGATAACATAAACTATGTATTTGGTGAAAGATTGGTTCACGTTAACAGTTTCTTACTTATCAACAAGTGCTAACCTGAAAGACTAATGATTGCAATCATTACTTATACAAAAAATAATATTTTGTATTTGAAATCTTAACAATTATTTTTTTTTTAGTTTATAGTTCTTTTAACAACCGTAAGTAATGTCATCAGCAATGATGTTGATATCGATAAGAAATTGCAGTTAAATCTCTTTGCATCTCTCTTTTAGCCATGCTTCTTTTGCTTCATTGCATTTTATTACAATTTCTTTATTTGATCTCTTATAATAATCTTTATTTTCTTTATTTCTTCTTCTTGTATTCATTAGCTGAAAAACGTAATTGTTTTTGCTTAATTTATTTTTGAACATTCTGTGTTACTTAAGTTAATTGTTAACATTCTGTATTGCCTAATTTAATTATGAACATATTGTATTAAATAATTTAATTGGGAACCTTCGTTGTCACTTAATTTAATTGTGAACATTATTTGTTACTTAATTTAATTATGAACATTCTGTATTATCAAATTTAATTTTGAACATTTTTTGTTACTTAATTTACTTGTTAACATTCTTTGTTACTTAATTTAATTGTGAACATTCTTTGTTACTTAATTTAATTATGAACATTCGTTGTTACTTAATTTACTTGGTAACTTTCTTTGTTACTTAATTTAATTGTGAACATTCTTTGTTTAATTTAATTGTGAACATTCGTTGTTGCTTAATTTACTTGTTAACATTATTTGTTACTTAATTTAATTATGAACATTCTTTATTATTAAATTTAATTTTGAACATTCTTTGTTACTTAATTTACTTGTTAACATTCTTTGTTACTTAATTTAACTGTGAACATTCTTTGTTACTTAATTTAATTATGAACATCCGTTGTTACTTAATTTACTTGTTAACTTTCTTTGTTACTTAATTTAATTGTGAACTTTCTTTGTTACTTAATTTAATTGTGAACATTCTTTAATATTTTATTTAATTGTGAACATTCGTTGCTACTTAATTTACTTGTTAACATTCTTTGTTACTTAATTTAATTGTGAACATTCGTTGTTACTTATTTTAATTTGAACATTCTTTGTTACTTAATTTAATTGTGAAAATTCTTTGTTACCTAATTTAATTGTGAACATTCTTTGATCATCATTAAGTACCGGGCCTACTGGCGTAGGTGATCATGTCTCTCCACAACCTTCAATCTCGGCAGCTATTTATAATTTCTGTTGTTGGCCTTCTGCCAAGCCATTCTCTTAAGCTGTCTGGTATCTCTTCTCTTTGCTTCCCTCTATATCTTCGTCCCTCAATTTTTCCAGTTGTTACAATATATTCCAGTTGTACTCTTCTCATTACATGGCCAAAAAATAAATGATGATTGTTTCTTCCTAATATTGGAAATTAGCTCTCTTTTTGCTTTGACCTCTCTCAGAACCTCTTCATTACTCTTCTTAGCTGTCCATGGTTTTCTCAACATTCTTCTGTAAAACCACATTTCTACAGACTACAGTGATTTTCTTGTCTGTTGTCATATTGTCCATGACTCGCATCCGTATGTTAAGACTGGCTCAACGTAATATTTAAGAACTCTTTTTCTTGTTTCTATTGTCAAAAACGGATTGCATAATATTTTCCTAATTTTTTGGAAAGCTGCTTTTGCCTGAGCCATTCTGCATCTCACCTCTTTTGTACATCTTCCATCTGAGTTTAACACGGTTCCCTAATATTTAAATTCATTTACCTGTTTTAATATCGTTCCACTTGTTTTTATTTTCACTGAGGTGATGTCTTTTTCTTTGTTATTACCATTAACTCTGTCTTTTTGCTATTATTATTTATTTTTGCTTTCTTTCACTATAATGTCCAACATTTCTTGTAACTGATGTTCATTCTTAGCGATTACGACTGTGTCATCAGCATACCTTAGATGATTTATATTATGACCTCCAATTGTTATCCCGGCATGCCCCTTATGGATCTTAAAATAATCTCACTATAAATATTAAACAAATTTGGTGACAGCACACAACCGTGTCTAACACCCTGTTTTATTATGGTCCGTTCTTTTTTTTTTACTTTATTTAATTGTGAACATTCTTTGTTACTTAATTTAATTGTTAACATTCTTTATTACTTAATTCAACTGCGGAGATCGTTGTTCCGAAGCTATGTGATTCCATTTAGCGCCAGAGATGTCAGAGTCCACACTTAGCGACAAAACTATGGAAACAGTTCTACGTTGCTCTAGGAAAAGAAAAGAAAATATTCTACCTTCTTTCATTGAGAAAAATGTGTGGGATAGTATATATACCAGGATCCTGAAAGAAATGGAACAGACTTATATTCTACTGAGTGTTAAGAGGTTAAGTACATTAAAAATATATGTGTTAGTAGAAATACATGTTTTCTTTTTAATCAAAATCATAATGCCATTTCAGTTTGTTCGTGAGATAAGTCAAAAAAAAGATTTGACAGTAAGTATAAAGATCAGGAATTAGAGTGGATATATAATAAAATGAAGACATATATATTTATATATATATATATATTTGAGAAATTAACAACAAGTAATTTAATGTAACATTAACGAAGACAAATTGTAGCGCTACAAGTCTAGAATTTATCAAGAGGATGGATTGATGTTCTGTAAGAATAAACCATCAAGACATATGGATTGTATAGCAAGAGAACATTTAATGATTTCTGTCATTAGTTTTCACTCCTTGTTATTGCCAGCCAGGTAATTATCTGTATCCCGTTCATCATCACCATCAATGAATGCCGTATCCGCAACAAAAGTTGGCTACCTGGAGTGATTTCCGCTCTGTCCCTTGCTTTGATAGTGCAGGTTGCCATAGTCTAACTTGTCCTTCTTTTGATGTTGCTCGTCCTTGTTAGTCTTAGTCTGCTTCTGCCTCTTTTATCTTGTATTTTCAATTTCCAGATTTCTTTTGGTATGATATTGTGTCTCTTTGTACAGGAAGTCCCAAAATTTTCTTTTATATTGTTTGAATTGTGTTCAGTAGTTGTATCTTCATTCTTAGTTCTTTTAAGTCTTCATATTTTGTTTTCTTTTCTTTTTCTCTAACATTCCTATTTTTTTAATAAATCCATTTCAAAGGCTTCAATTTTCTGTTGTTTTCTCGTCTATTGTTCATGTTTCCTCACCATATAGTAATGTTAGAAAAAATGCTATTTTTAATTTTAGCCTGAATGTTGTTTGTTTTGATGTTAGTATATTTTATGGCATTAAAATTGCTTTTTGCCATGCCTGTTATATTTATTATCTCTAATATATTTTGTTTACTTCAGTTTTATATTTTCCATCACTAGTTATAGTATGTCCAATGTAGTTATAGCTCTTAACTATCTCAAGGTTTATTCATTCAACTTTGATTTCCACTTGCAACTTTTGTGAATGTTCTTAATTTATGAACATAGGTGTAGTCTTTCTTATATTTATATATAATCTACATGGTTTGCATGTTGTGTTTATTTCACTAAGTAATTGTTGTAGATCTACATGATTTACTGCTGTAACACAGTATCACCAGAATAACTGAGGTTATTGAATATCTTTCCATTAATGTTTAGACCTCGCATATTTGTAATGTTTTTACTTATTTTCTCAGTGTATACATTGATCAAACTTGGTGACAGGGTTCATCTTTGTCCCACGCCGCTCTTTAAATCATTTCCCAAGGAGATAAGCACAAGTTTAAATATAATCCAATTAAAATCATTTATTGAAACAACACGAGGGATAGAGAAGAAAAAGAGAGGGATAGAGAAAGATCATTATCATCATCATCATGTACCCTGCCGATTGGCGTAGGCGATCATGTCCCTCCACAATCTTCTATCTACAGTGCATCGTATCAGTTCTGTTGGTGACTGTTTTCCATGCCATGACACCAAGCTATCCAGTATTTTCTCTCTTTGTCGTCCGTGATCTCTCTTTCCTTTTATTTTGCCAGTTGTAACCAAGTATTCCAACTTTCCTCTTCTCATGATGTGCCCGAAAAATGTTGATTGCTTCTTTCTGATGTTTTTTAAGAGCTCCCTTTTTGTGATGGCCTCTTTGAGAACTTCCTCATTGGTCTTTTTATCTGTCCAGGGAACCTTCAACATTCTTCTGAGAAATCCCATCTCTGTGTCCTCTAATTGTCTTTTCATTTGTTTGTCTACTTTCCATGATTCGCTTCCATAGGTCAGAATTGGTTCTATATAGCACCGATGAACTCTCAGAGAAAGATAGAGATGTTTATTTAATCTATGAATCAAACCTTCACCAGAAGATCATATTCATTAGCCTGTAATTTGCACTATTTAAACTCACAAAAAGGGCATGGAACAACACGAAACTAACTCAAAAGACTAAACTCCTAATATATCAAACATGTGTGCTTAGCACACTACTATATGGATCCGAAACCTGGACAACATACTCAAACCAGGAAAAAAGACTAAATGTCTTCCACATGCGATGTCTCCGCAAAATAATGCACATCAAATGGCAGGACAAAATAACCAACTTAACTGTCCTGCAACGTGCTAAGACCCTAACAATCATGTCGATGCTCAGAAGTCGAAGGCTAAGATGGCTGGGGCATGTCCAACGGATAGAAGAAAAACGCATTCCTAGGCAAATACTATATGGCGAGCTAAAACACGGAAAACGACAAATCGGCAGACCTAAACTACGATATAGAGATATCTGCAAATCATCTCTGAAAGACTTCTCCATCTGTGAAAACGACTGGCAACATCTGGCAAGTGATCGCACATCATGGAGAGCACGTATAAGGAACGGTATAACAACATCTGTTCTAAGACAGGACTTAGAAGAGAAGAGACTCATGAAAAAGGATGGTAAACCCTGTGGACCAGCGAGCCTGACCTGTTCATTATGTGACCGCGTGTGTTTGTCAAACATTGGTAGAATTAGTCACGAGAGAAGCTGTTCGGCAAAAACAATACCTCAAAAAAATACGCAATAGCCTCCACTAGACCGTCTGACAAGACGAAAAGGGCCATACAATATACAATTTGCACTAGATGTAACTGTATCCAGATTCTTTTAGTTTGAACCATTCGATGACTTCATTTTAAAAGATTCTTTGTAAAGCAATGCGTGTGCCCTGTATATTGTATATGTATGTTTATAGTCACTGAGCAACAGTGTTTCATGTTGTTTTAATATGTATCAGTTGTACCGGCAGTATTAATAATAATGATAACAATAACATGTTGTTTCTATCTCGAAAGACAGATCTATTTTATTTAATAGTAGATCAGGAAAATGAATATATACGAGATATATATATATATATATGAGGTATAGTAAAAGCTTCACGTAATAAGTTGAGAACAATCACAACGACGTTTCGGCACAAATGCCTTACACAGAATCAAACATATATCATACATTATTTGTTATTATTTATTTGTTACTATTTATTTTTTATGTTAAATGCATATGTGTACGTATGTTGTATGTTTGTTCCTTTTAAAGCATTTGCACAGAAACGTGGATCTCATTTGTGTTGTCCACTTATTACTTGAAATTTTAACCATATCTTTTTTTTGGTTCTGTTTTTTTTTCGTATTTATTTTCTTTCAATCTCCTCTATATTAGCTTCACTACATCTTCGCATTTTGGTGCATTTATGTGCATTTCTTTATCTTGACTCTACATCCGACACAGACATTTTGATGCATTTATGTGCACTTTTTTGTCTTGACTCTACATCTGATACAGACATTTTGATGCATTTATGTGCACTTTTTTTGTCTTGACTCTACATCTGATACAGACATTTTGATGCATTTATGTGCACTTTTTTGTCTTGACTCTACATCTGATACAGACATTTTGATGCATTTATGTGCACTTTTTTGTCTTGACTCTACATCTGATACAGACATTTTGATGCATTTATGTGCACTTTTTTTGTCTTGACTCTACATCTGATACAGACATTTTGATGCATTTATGTGCACTTTTTTGTCTTGACTCTACATCTGATACAGACATTTTGATGCATTTATGTTCACTTTTTTGTCTTGACTCTACATCTGATACATACATTTTGATGCATTTATGTTCACTTTTTTGTCTTGACTCTACATCTGATACAGACATTTTGATGCATTTATGTTCACTTTTTTGTCTTGACTCTACATCCGACACAAACATGTTGATGCATTTATGTGCACTTTTTTGTCTTGACCCTTCATAGTAGACCACCAGAAGGAGCATAACGTTTGTTATGGCAGAATAATCTTTTTCTAGAATGGTAATTTCGTCAGCAATAAGATCAGATGTAGTGCGTCATCAAGAGGAATATTATGATTAATATTGAAACCGAAAATTTCAAGTGTTGACCAATGTTTAAACGTGACCATTATTAATAATTACAACGCCCTTGCTGGCGCCGCGGTACATGAGTTCCGTTTGAACAAGTTTTGTTGAAAGACATGATTTTTTTTTCCCACTAAACGTAAATTATCAATAAGGGATTGCAAGTGTTCTTCAGAATGAGAAATCAAAGCTACATCATCAGCGAATAGTTTACTAAAACAGCATTAATGTACATATTTGCTCTAGGCCGTGTTGTTAAATAATCGTCTATGTGATCTCATAGCAGAATAGGAATAGCACAAATCAATTTGAACAACATGTAAAATATATGCACATCAAAACGATTGAAAGTTGGACTAAAACTACACATTACAAAATGCTAGATTAGCCTTCCCTTTTGCTGCAGAAGGATGGACATTAAATAAGAAAACAGTGCAGAAAATTGAATCCTTTGAAATATGGATATATAGACACATGGGGAGAATTGGGTGGAAGGAAAAGAAGACAATACAGGAAGTTGTGAATTAACTGAAAATGAAGAAATACCTTAATAAACTGAGTTGGGATAACACAATTTGGATAACAACTGAAATTGTTCGGACATATGAAGATACATAATACCCTTTTAAAAGGCATCTTGCAGGGGAAGGTACACGGCAAATGAGTCAGAAGTAGACCAAGACTAGAGTGGACTAATAATGTCAAATGATTGACAAGTGAACATGTGACAAGTGCAGCATTAAGACAAGAGACAGAGTAAAATGGCGATCCGTGGTAACCAACTTTCGATGAATCAATGAATACGATATCGTGAAAGAAAATGTCTGGCTCTGCCTAACGGATTAAATGCATAAGTTATAAGCTTTGAAATGAAAATCCTTTAGAGTGTTAGAGCTAAATAATAACTTCCGGTCAATATGACTGATAAGCGTCAGGAACTGTTTATTCTCTGTTTGAAAAATGTTCCTTGTTGCAGTTTACTCATAATTCAAGTCCAGTTGTTTTGCCGGAGCTATCGAGTTTATTTCTTTGTGCACACCGTGATCTGTGTTTGTCATCCGAATCGTGTTTCGATATTCCGATTTCTTATTATGAATATCGTATGATGAAGGACAGTTTGGTTGCGTTTAGTTTCAGTGCGGGTTGGCCTTATGCATTTTGGCGTGTGCTGTGGCTACTATGATGGCGATTGCAGCTACCTTCCATTGTTTGAAATCTTGATCCGGTTGATTAATTATGGATTATGAATTCATTTTAAGTGATACCGGCACCTTCGACTAACTACAGCAACTGTCATAACATTATTTCGCTTAATTCTGGACAATAAATACTGTTGTGGTGTTTCCATTGTAATCTTTTATACTTATTATATTGCGATATCCTTTGGGTGTTTAAAACTGTCCTTATTTACAGCCTACTACGACAATCTTCTACAGTGATATTACTTCTCGGCGTGTTTTATCACTTATTCTCACGTAAAATTACATTGTTGAATGTATTGTCTAAATCAACAAGCGATGATAACTGGAGCAGTGGTGGTTGAATACACTTACCACTGATCTGAAGGAATGGGGTTAATTTGACCGTGGCCTTTTATCAAAAGCAGTGCAGCTTCGGGGTTTATCATATCGTCTAGTAAACGGAACAGCGACTGTATTTTTGTCGGAGAATTAGTTCGTCTTTGCAACATGTCGCCGAATGTCTCATAAAAAATTGCTAATGGTCGTTGTAAAGTAGGACAACAAGTTGTTCTGTACGTGCAATATATCGCGGGGAAACCAATTTAAATTGTTTTTTTTTTTTTATCTTGGTATTAGATGGAAAATAGTAGTGATGTTGATGGAACGTAAATCTGACAATGACAAGATTAAATACCGGGAAAAGTAAAATATGTTATGTTTCCTTGTAAAATCATTGAACCTGTGACGTGTGAATAGATCCATTTATTTGAAAAAAAAATATGTAAAGTGATAATAGTTTCAGACTATTATCATTACATTCTACACTTGAAAAAAATTACTATGAGTGGGTATTTGAAGTATTCCTGTGTTCCTTAATATGACGTATTTAACATGTATATATAAAACGACATGAAAATTCTGAGGTATGTTTATATTGCTGCAAGAGAAGTAATATTAACAATGGTTCTAAAGTCGTTGTAGCGACAGTGTGTACACACCTCTACATATTATTTAAGCAGTTTTATATCACATGCACTCTTGTTGTATCATAGCCTACCATTGGCCTAAGTTCAGAAAGGAAATCTCCGAAAATCCTCCATTAGCGTGACGTTTTCAACTTTGCGAGTAGGGTAGATTGTGGCTAAAATGAGATTAGTTGCATAATGCAGGCATAGATCAAGTGAATTCTGATTAAGTGAATTCTGATCAAGTGAAATGTCACTTCTCCGGGGCTTCTCTTCCTGCGCACAAGTACATCTAAAGTAGGCTATGTATGAAACACACACTCTCTTTCTCTCTCTCTCTCTTTCTCTCTCTCTCTCTCTCTGCGATCAAGTCTCAGAGTAGGATTCCAGACCCTCTTATAAAGTCAGCTGTCAGTTTAAGTGATTCGATTGCCCATTATAGTTTCTCCTCCAGGGAGGTGGATGTGGACCACGGTGTCCTTCTCAGATCTGTGTACTGGGGGCAATCCTGTAGAACATGTTTTGTTGTCATGTTGTCCAGTGTGCAGTGGCATAGGCTGATTGTACATATTTTGAATTTGGTGAACATATGGTATGAAGCAAATCCGAGAGGGGGATAGTGCGACTGAGTAAAGCACTATCACCATACTCCGTGCCAAGTTAGAGTAGGCAAAGTGAAATGAGGAAGAAGGCACCAATGTTTAAACTCTGCACATGGAAGGTAAAGACCATGTGCCCTGGACTTGTTGAAGCAAACCTCATGGAGAGCATGCATAAAGAATGGTATATCATTTGCGATTGTGCTAAGGCAAAACTTAGGATAGAAAAGACTCATGAAAAAGGACGGAAAACCCTGTGGATCAGTGGACTTGACTTATTCATTCTGTGGCCGTGTGTGTTTGTCAAACATTGGTAGAATTAGCCACGAGAAAGGCTGTTCGACAAAAACAAATTTTCAGAAAAAAAAAAAAAACACACAATAGCCTCACTAGAACAACTGACAAGAGGAAATGGGTCATATATGTTTGTATACTCACAATGAACCAACAATACGTCACCACTTTCTAATATTAAGTGATAGTTCTCATATCTAAGGGGTTAGTTTTATCAAGGAAGTCTGTATGAGTCTATTGTCTTGATGAGTCTATTCATAAATATCACAGAAGACGCCGTGAAGGCTTGAGATGACTGCATATTTATCGGATCCACGCACATTCAGTAGACTAGCCCGGCAAATCGATGAGCTCTGAAAGCTTCAATTAAATCAACGATTCATCATCTCCTCAATGAAGGTTGACTGCTTCAATTCTCTGTTACGTTTTCTTGTCTAATGTCCATGTTTCTGCACCATATAGGAATGTTGCGAAGATATAACATGTTGCTGTTCTTTTTTATAGTTTTAGCCCTAGTGTTATTTGTTTTTATGTTAGTATATTTTGCATGATATTAAAATTACATTTTGTCATTACTATTCTTTTGTTTTATTTCATTTTAAAATTGAGCGTCACTGATTATAGTATGGCCAAGGTAATTGTAGTTCTGAACTGTCTCCAGGTCTATTCCTTCAATTTTGATATCCACTTGTGGGTTTTGAGCACTTTCTTTGTTTATGATCATAGTTTTAGTCTTAAGTTATTGGTTATCTTTCCATTAATGTTTAAGTCTGGAATCTCTGTGATGTTTTTTCACGATTTGCTCAGTGTACAGATTGAACAAGCTTGGTGATAGGATGCATCCCTGGCTTACTCCTCTTTTTATATTAATAGGTGTAGAGTTCTCTTTGTTATATTTTATTATTGATGTTTTCACTCAGCATAGATTACATATTAGTCTTATGTCCATGTTTTCTGGATGTATCTCTCGTGGGCATTTTATGAGCTGTGTGCGGTGTATTCTGTTAAAAGCTTGTGTGTAGTCTATGAAGCAGGCATATATTGGTTTATTTACTTCTGTGTACTTTTTGATTAATGTTCTCATGCAGAATATGGCTTCTTTTGTCCAAAATTTCCCTATTTTTTTCCAAATCCAAATTTCTGGTCATCTAATTCAGTATTGATTTTATTCTGAATCCTTCCTTGTTTAACTTTTAGCAAGATTTTTGTAACATGGTTCATTAGGATTAATGTTCTAAAGTCACTGCATTCAACTGTACCATTCCTTTTAGGCAATGTAATGAAAGTTGATGTTTTTAGTTAATGTGGTGTGTATCCTGTATGGTATGTGTCGTTGCATATGTCTGTAATCACTTCAATGCCAAAATCTTCTAGTGCCTGTATCATCTCTATCTGTACTCTGTTAGGTCCTGCTTCTTTTCCCTTTTTCTTAATCAACGAGTAACTTTAACATTTGACTTACATTTTGATTGAATACATTCACCTTTTAATTGTTTCCTAATCATGCACGTTCTGTATTCCTAGTTTATTAACGCAAATGACAAAACGATAATGCATATGGAGAAGGTAAGCAATATCTAAACATAAAAAAGTAGTAGTTGATGGTAAACACATATTATAAGCTGTGAATAGGCTGTCCTATCCTTTTACCTATTTTTACAAAGCGATGAGTGAAGTATTGAAACGATGTCGATGTTCTCGATTGTTAAATAACAGATTCGTCAATAACAATGAAGAGAGTTGTCAGTAATTTTACATGTAAACAGCGAAATGCAACGCATTTAGCCATTATATCTTAATCTGCTAGTGATAACGTTTGACACTTGTGTAATAGATGTTAGCTGAACTAAAATATCCACATGGTGTGTTTTCACTAAAACTACAATTTTGCCAATATGTTTACAACAAAATGAAAAGATGTGAAAATATTAATCGCCGAAGATCGTCTTAAACTTATCATGAATTGGTATCTGATACATAGATATTTGTTATTCAAGTCTATAAGGCGATAATCAGCTTCAATGTTTATTGTGAGTGTCCGTAATGGTGTAAGCCTATGATTACTTCCTGTTCTCACTGATGACATACGCTCCAAGCTAGAAACTTAACATAAACGTGACATGATATGAAGTAGCTAAACTAATGAAAAGACAAAACAATCAACAACTTTTCTGGAAAAGCTTTCAGCAGGAATAACAAACAAATTATACACATTAAACACATAAATCCAAGTCAGAAAGCACACCACATACAATATTTATCTTAAAATCGTTATGTCGAATCCAACTTTTAAATAATCTTGTCTTCAGCCATCTGCAGTATTTAACAACTCACTTAACACAAACACTTCAGACGCCTGTAAATGTGTAATGGGCAATCTCGCCTTAAATAAAGCCTTCTGGTGATAGATTTGTATATATATAGCTGGAAACTGCATAATGAACATAGTGGCCTCATTGTGGTAGTTGTTCAAGTGTAGTCTGGTACAATTACAGAGTTTAGGAGAGTCGATGAGCGTAAAAGTAAACATGTAAAGAACTAACTTACGAAAGCCGAAGGCGCTCCTGGAAATAAAATAAAAACGTATATTATGTGCATATATTATTTTTTTGTTGTTTACCTTGTATCTATATAATTCTGGATATACTTACATTATATCCGTGTTGCATTCGGGCATTTAAGTAGCTTAAACTCATAGTGAATGTAATTCAATTTATGTTGCCTACATTGCAAGTATATATATATATATATATATATATATATATAATTATATGTTTGCGATCCCCAGCTTCCACCTTTGGGAAAATCTTTAGAGACTTGGAACTGAATTTTGCGTATTAATTCGTTATACTCTGGTAGCCGTGTGCACAGGGGTTCCTCGCATCACAGGCATATAACTCTTCGGACGTACTCATATTTTTTTCGTCGATTAATTGACGTTTCAAGCCGGGCCGCGCTGCTGAGACCAGGGGTGGTTGTCGCAGAGAGAAATCACACATAACCATCCCACATTATTCAGCCGGGATTTGATCTCACAACCACTCCGGAAACAGGAGATTGCCTCGAGACCTACCACTTCCACCCTCCCCCACTCCCCAATTATACACACTTCACAGCGTTAGGAAACGAAAAACAATTATGTTTGATGACGTGACTGTCGTGATAAAAAAAAAACAGCTAAGTGGATGTTTGTAATATTATTTTATGACAGGCAATACATTGTAAGACACCCTAGAATATATATAGAATAGATATAGAATATATATAGAAAAGAATATAGAATATATATAGAATATAGCCGCGATAGCTCAGTAGTTAGTGAACTCGACTACAAAGGACAAAAGGTAGGGTTCGAACCCACATAACGCTTCCGGTTTCACCCAGCCTTAAATGGAGACCGGATTTTTTTTCTGTTTAAGTAAAGCCGCATGGGCGTCATACCGACCACATTACCCCAAACAATCATGTGCTGAAAGTCTGTAAAATTTATGATCACTAACACCATATTCCCTATACGCCACTTGGTGTGACGTGCTCTCTTTACTTTTATATATATTGAATATACATATAATACATATAGAATATATATAGAATATATATAGAATACATACAGAATATAGTAATATATAATATATATGCTTTACTTTAATACATGTTAGGTACCTCAGGTTTACCACATTACTCCACTTTATTTACTCTGTCAGAAAATGACATTAGGGATTTTTTTTGTGTTCATTTCTGCTTCGGTAAACAGTAACACAAAGAATAACAAAATGTTACATCTTCTCAATATTCCAGTAGTTTGCAGATCACGGACATTAGACAAGAAAACAAAACAGATAATTGAAGCCTTTGAAATGCGAATTTATAGAAGAATAGGTAGAATTGAATGGAAAGAAAAGAAAACAAACGATGAAGTTTAAAAAAAATAACAAATGAGAAGAGAACTACTTAACACAATTAGTACAAGGCAAATAAAACTGGTGGGGTATGTTAATTGACACAATAGCCCACTAAAAGTAATATTGGAAGGAAAAATGCAAGGTATACGATAAATAGGAAGACCAAAAGACTAACATGGACGAGTAACATCAACAGATGGACACGTCGACCTATGACAATCTGCACCATCAAAGCGAGAGAAAGAGAGTGGAATAGCGCTCCATGGTAGCCAACCTTCGATGCGGAGACGGCACTTAATGATGATGATGAAACAGTCACGGCTAATAGTAGAGTATGACTAGGTGTTGGAGTGAGCAATTAGTAAATTGAGTGAGTTAAGTGGATCTTATTTTTTATATTATTAAAATTTGCATTTCCTTTTTTTTTAATTAGGTTGTTTATCCGCACTGACTATCGATTGCATTTGTTTTTAAACATTTCTGCAAACATAGACATGTGTAGGCACGTGTTATATTCAATATATAATTACGTAGTTTGACTCTTATTCATCGTTGAATAATTTAAATAGAAGTGAGGATCTGGCTTTTTACCTTCAAGTTGTAGGGAAACATTGCATATAGCCATGAATGTATTAAGGATTGTTATATGATACTCATTGGGATACAAATTGTATAACTTTCATTGTGCTATGTACTAGATTTGATTGTCACTCCTTTTGATGAAAGAGATGGGAGTTCAGGTGGGCGCAGCCAGAAACGAGATTCTTAGTGGTCGTGTAAGAAGACTAATTAACCAACGCAGAACTGGAGTCGTCAGTCGTTGGACACTGCGGGAGTTGCTGGGGAGGTGATCTAAGCACTTATTGAACATGTTCGGAGTGCAATAATGATGACTCCAAATAATGCAATAACTCAATACCACAAAAATTCAACAACTCAAGTAGATTTGAACTGGGGAATGACGACATATAATTATATTTAGAGATGTAGTACTTGCAAATTAAATCTGTATACCTGTTCAGGTTTACGAAGTGATGAACAACTGGCTGACAGTAAGTACAATTATACTAGACAATCGAACAATTAATAAGAAATCCGTGAAACGATTTCAGTCTTCAATAAACGAACATAAAATTGAAGCCTTTGAAATGTGGATTTATAGAAGAATAGGTAGAATTGGATGGGCAGAAAAGAAAGCAAATGATGAATATTTAAAATAACTAACAATGAACAGAGAACTATTAGCACCACTCAAATAGGACAAATGACATTTTTGGGGCATGTTAAAAAGCACATCAGCCTAGTAAAGTAATATTGGAAGGGAAAATACAAGGTAAAAGAGGCAGAGAAAGACGAAGACTAACATGGACGAGTAACATCTAAAGATGGACAGGTCAATCTATGATAATCTGCACCATCAAAGCAAGAGATGGAGCAGAATGACACTCCATGGTAGCCAACCTTCGATGCGGAGACGGCACTTGATGATAATGATGATGATTTGTTTAGTTGTATATCCATCGATATCAATGGTTCCACAGTTATACAGTCCGACCTATAAATCTAGTAATGGGAGGAATGAATTACATAAATGTATGACCCCTTAAACCAACATTTTAATAACTCGGTGGTTATACATTACCAATGTGTAAGACAAACAGTGTTGCAGATAAAAGATATAGATTTAGTAATATCAAGAAATGATTCAAAAGTGGTATGTAAGTGTTATATAGCAACAATATACTGATGTCTATTATCGACGTAATCATTATTAGGTGGGAATAAATCACAAGCAGTTATAATAGCAAACGACTCTACTTTAACAAATACTATACACATACTATAAGTTACTATAACAAATCTACTTTCTTCTTTTCCTCTAGATATGTCTTTGTTGCCTTCCAGAGTCGATGGAAAAAAGTTGAGCGTTCAAGTCAATGAACTATAGTGCATCCCCACCATGATATTAAATGTTTCATGTGTTAATTAATCCATGGTCTTATATTCTAAATAATATCAACATTCCTTTCTTACTGGATGTTAAGACTTCCGTTTTGACTTCCGTTTCCAAGATGGCGGATCTAGTGCACGTCCTCTCGATCGGTGCAGAAAATGCACACAGGGTCTGATTAATTTCGGATCTTCTTTGCACTTTTCTGCGTAAAAGTCAAAATGATGATATGCTTGATACATCTGTGTCGCTAAAGCGAGGTCGTAGGCCAATAACAGTCAGTTTTTGACGAATCAAGTGTTGTGAGTGAGACATTCCACCGTCTAGATTTGATCTGCGCTTTACGTCACATTAGTGCTGTTCAAGACCGTTATTGGGATTCTTTGACGCAAGTTATTTCCATGTTACACATTAATGTAAACTACTTCGTCAGTCGCAGTTTTGTCTCTTTGGGGAAGTTGCTTCGTGTTTTGTTCGTCGTGGACATTTATTTCACATTAGAACAATTTACTCGACATCATGAACAGTTTACTCGACATCATGAACAGTTTACTTGCAATTAGGAACAGTTTACTTGATATTAGGAACAATTTACTTGACATTAGGAACAGTTTACTTGACATTAGGAACAATGTACTTGACATTAGGAATAGTTTACTTGACATTAGGAACAGTTTACTTGACTTTAGGAACATTTTACTCGACATTAGGAACAGTTTACTTGACATTAAGAACAGTTTACTCGACATTAGGAATAGTTTACTTGATATTAGGAACAGTTTACTTGACTTTAGGAACAGTTTACTTGACTTTAGGAACAGTTTGCTCGACATTAGGAATACTTTACTTGACTTTAGGAACAGTTTACTCGACATTAGGAATAGTTTACTTGACATTAGGAACAGTTTACTCAACATTAGGAATAGTTTACTCGACATTAGGACTAGTTTACTTGACATTAGGAACAGTTTACTTGACTTTAGGAACATTTTACTTGACATTAGGAACAGTTTACTGGACATTAGGAACAGTTTACTCGACATTAGGAATAGTTTACTTGTCTTTAGGAACAGTTTACTCGACATTAGGAATACTCGTAGTTTACTTGACATTATGAACAGTTTACTTGACATTAGGAAGAGTTTACTTGACATTTGGAAGAATTTATTTCACATTAGAACAATTTACTCGACATCATGAACAGTTTACTCGACATCATGAACAGTTTACTTGCAATTAGGAACAGTTTACTTGATATTAGGAACAATTTACATGACATTAGGAACAGTTTACTTGACATTAGGAACAATGTACTTGACATTAGGAATACTTTACTTGACATTAGGAACAGTTTACTTGACATTAGGAACAGTTTGCTCGACATTAGGAATAGTTTACTTGATATTAGGAACAGTTTACTTGACTTTAGGAACAGTTTACTTGACTTTAGGAACAGTTTACGCGACATTAGGAATAGTTTACTTGACTTTAGGAACAGTTTGCTCGACATTAGGAATAATTTACTTGACATTAGGAACAGTTTACTCGACATTAGGAATAGTTTACTTGACATTAGGAACAGTTTACTTGACTTTAGGAACAGTTTCCTTGACATTAGGAACAGTTTACTCGACATTTGGAAGAAATTATTTCACATTAGAACAATTTACTCGACATCATGAACAGTTTACTCGACATCATGAACAGTTTACTTGCAATTAGGAACAGTTTACTTGATATTAGGAACAATTTACTTGACATTAGGAACAGTTTACTTGACATTAGGCACAATGTACTTGACATTAGGAATACTTTACTTGACATTAGGAACAGTTTACTTGACATTAGGAACAGTTTACTCGACATTAGGAATAGTTTACTTGATATTAGGAACAGTTTACTTGACTTTAGGAACAGTTTACTTAACTTTAGGAACAGTTTGCTCGACATTAGGAATACTTTACTTGACTTTAGGAACAGTTTACTCGACATTAGGAATAGTTTACTTGACATTAGGAACAGTTTACTCAACATTAGGAATAGTTTACTCGACATTAGGACTAGTTTACTTGACATTAGGAACAGTTTACTTGACTTTAGGAACATTTTACTTGACATTAGGAACAGTTTACTGGACATTTGTAACAGTTTACTCGACATTAGGAATAGTTTACTTGACATTAGTAACAGTTTACTTGACTTTAGGAACAGTTTACTCGACATTTGGAAGAATTTATTTCACATTAGAACAATTTACTGGGAAATCATGAACAGTTTACTCGACATCATGAACAGTTTACTTGCAATTAGGAACAGTTTACTTGATATTAGGAACAATTTACTTGACATTAGGAACAGTTTACTTGACATTAGGAACAATGTACTTGACATTAGGAATACTTTACTTGACATTAGGAACAGTTTACTTGACATTAGGAACAGTTTACTCGACATTAGGAATAGTTAACTTGATATTAGGAACAGTTTACTTGACTTTAGGAACAGTTTACTTGACATTAGGAACAGTTTACTCGACATTTGGAAGAATTTATTTCACATTAGAACAATTTACTCGACATCATGAACAGTTTACTCGACATCATGAACAGTTTACTTGCAATTAGGAACAGTTTACTTGATATTAGGAACAATTTACTTGACATTAGGAACAGTTTACTTGACATTAGGAACAATGTACTTGACATTAGGAATACTTTACTTGACATTAGGAACAGTTTACTTGACATTAGGAACAGTTTACTCGACATTAGGAATAGTTTACTTGATATTAGGAACAGTTTACTTGACTTTAGGAACAGTTTACTCGACATTAGGAATAGTTTACTTGACATTAGGAACAGTTTACTCAACATTAGGAGTAGTTTACTCGACATTAGGAATAGTTTACTTGACATTAGGAACAATGTACTTGACATTACTAACATTTTACTTGACATTAGGAACAGTTTCCTGGACATTAGGAACAGTTTACTCGACATTAGGAATAGTTTACTTGATATTAGGAACAGTTTACTTGACTTTAGGAACAGTTTACTTGACATTAGGAACAGTTTACTCGACATTTGGAAGAAATTATTTCACATTAGAACAATTTACTCGACATCATGAACAGTTTACTCGACATCATGAACAGTTTACTTGCAATTAGGAACAGTTTACTTGATATTAGGAACAATTTACTTGACATTAGGAACAGTTTACTTGACATTAGGAACAGTTTAATCGACATTTGGAAGAATTTATTTCACATTAGAACAATTTACTCGACATCATGAACAGTTTACTCGACATCATGAACAGTTTACTTGCAATTAGGAACAGTTTACTTGATATTAGGAACAATTTACTTGACATTAGGAACAGTTTACTTGACATTAGGAACAATGTACTTGACATTAGGAATACTTTACTTGACATTAGGAACAGTTTACTTGACATTAGGAACAGTTTACTCGACATTAGGAATAGTTTACTTGATATTAGGAACAGTTTACTTGACTTTAGGAACAGTTTACTCGACATTAGGAATAGTTTACTTGACATTAGGAACAGTTTACTCAACATTAGGAGTAGTTTACTCGACATTAGGAATAGTTTACTTGACATTAGGAACAATGTACTTGACATTACTAACATTTTACTTGACATTAGGAACAGTTTCCTGGACATTAGGAACAGTTTACTCGACATTAGGAATAGTTTACTTGATATTAGGAACAGTTTACTTGACTTTAGGAACAGTTTACTTGACATTAGGAACAGTTTACTCGACATTTGGAAGAAATTATTTCACATTAGAACAATTTACTCGACATCATGAACAGTTTACTCGACATCATGAACAGTTTACTTGCAATTAGGAACAGTTTACTTGATATTAGGAACAATTTACTTGACATTAGGAACAGTTTACTTGACTTTAGGAACATTTTACTTGACATTAGGAACAGTTTACTGGACATTAGGAACAGTTTACTCGACATTAGGAATAGTTTACTTGTCTTTAGGAACAGTTTACTCGACATTAGGAATACTCGTAGTTTACTTGACATTATGAACAGTTTACTTGACATTAGGAAGAGTTTACTTGACATTTGGAAGAATTTATTTCACATTAGAACAATTTACTCGACATCATAAACAGTTTACTCGACATCATGAACAGTTTACTTGCAATTAGGAACAGTTTACTTGATATTAGGAACAATTTACATGACATTAGGAACAGTTTACTTGACATTAGGAACAATGTACTTGACATTAGGAATACTTTACTTGACATTAGGAACAGTTTACTTGACATTAGGAACAGTTTGCTCGACATTAGGAATAGTTTACTTGATATTATGAACAGTTTACTTGACTTTAGGAACAGTTTACTTGACTTTAGGAACAGTTTACGCGACATTAGGAATAGTTTACTTGACTTTAGGAACAGTTTGCTCGACATTAGGAATAATTTACTTGACATTAGGAACAGTTTACTCGACATTAGGAATAGTTTACTTGACATTAGGAACAGTTTACTTGACTTTAGGAACAGTTTCCTTGACATTAGGAACAGTTTACTCGACATTTGGAAGAAATTATTTCACATTAGAACAATTTACTCGACATCATGAACAGTTTACTCGACATCATGAACAGTTTACTTGCAATTAGGAACAGTTTACTTGATATTAGGAACAATTTACTTGACATTAGGAACAGTTTACTTGACATTAGGCACAATGTACTTGACATTAGGAATACTTTACTTGACATTAGGAACAGTTTACTTGACATTAGGAACAGTTTACTCGACATTAGGAATAGTTTACTTGATATTAGGAACAGTTTACTTGACTTTAGGAACAGTTTACTTAACTTTAGGAACAGTTTGCTCGACATTAGGAATACTTTACTTGACTTTAGGAACAGTTTACTCGACATTAGGAATAGTTTACTTGACATTAGGAACAGTTTACTCAACATTAGGAATAGTTTACTCGACATTAGGACTAGTTTACTTGACATTAGGAACAGTTTACTTGACTTTAGGAACATTTTACTTGACATTAGGAACAGTTTACTGGACATTTGTAACAGTTTACTCGACATTAGGAATAGTTTACTTGACATTAGTAACAGTTTACTTGACTTTAGGAACAGTTTACTCGACATTTGGAAGAATTTATTTCACATTAGAACAATTTACTGGGAAATCATGAACAGTTTACTCGACATCATGAACAGTTTACTTGCAATTAGGAACAGTTTACTTGATATTAGGAACAATTTACTTGACATTAGGAACAGTTTACTTGACATTAGGAACAATGTACTTGACATTAGGAATACTTTACTTGACATTAGGAACAGTTTACTTGACATTAGGAACAGTTTACTCGACATTAGGAATAGTTAACTTGATATTAGGAACAGTTTACTTGACTTTAGGAACAGTTTACTTGACATTAGGAACAGTTTACTCGACATTTGGAAGAATTTATTTCACATTAGAACAATTTACTCGACATCATGAACAGTTTACTCGACATCATGAACAGTTTACTTGCAATTAGGAACAGTTTACTTGATATTAGGAACAATTTACTTGACATTAGGAACAGTTTACTTGACATTAGGAACAATGTACTTGACATTATGAATACTTTACTTGACATTAGGAACAGTTTACTTGACATTAGGAACAGTTTACTCGACATTAGGAATAGTTTACTTGATATTAGGAACAGTTTACTTGACTTTAGGAACAGTTTACTCGACATTAGGAATAGTTTACTTGACATTAGGAACAGTTTACTCAACATTAGGAGTAGTTTACTCGACATTAGGAATAGTTTACTTGACATTAGGAACAATGTACTTGACATTACTAACATTTTACTTGACATTAGGAACAGTTTCCTGGACATTAGGAACAGTTTACTCGACATTAGGAATAGTTTACTTGATATTAGGAACAGTTTACTTGACTTTAGGAACAGTTTACTTGACATTAGGAACAGTTTACTCGACATTTGGAAGAAATTATTTCACATTAGAACAATTTACTCGACATCATGAACAGTTTACTCGACATCATGAACAGTTTACTTGCAATTAGGAACAGTTTACTTGATATTAGGAACAATTTACTTGACATTAGGAACAGTTTACTTGACATTAGGAACAGTTTAATCGACATTTGGAAGAATTTATTTCACATTAGAACAATTTACTCGACATCATGAACAGTTTACTCGACATCATGAACAGTTTACTTGCAATTAGGAACAGTTTACTTGATATTAGGAACAATTTACTTGACATTAGGAACAGTTTACTTGACATTAGGAACAATGTACTTGACATTAGGAATACTTTACTTGACATTAGGAACAGTTTACTTGACATTAGGAACAGTTTACTCGACATTAGGAATAGTTTACTTGATATTAGGAACAGTTTACTTGACTTTAGGAACAGTTTACTCGACATTAGGAATAGTTTACTTGACATTAGGAACAGTTTACTCAACATTAGGAGTAGTTTACTCGACATTAGGAATAGTTTACTTGACATTAGGAACAATGTACTTGACATTACTAACATTTTACTTGACATTAGGAACAGTTTCCTGGACATTAGGAACAGTTTACTCGACATTAGGAACAGTTTACTTGACATTAGGAACAGTTTACTCGACATTTGGAAGAAATTATTTCACATTAGAACAATTTACTCGACATCATGAACAGTTTACTCGACATCATGAACAGTTTACTTGCAATTAGGAACAGTTTACTTGATATTAGGAACAATTTACTTGACATTAGGAACAGTTTACTTGACATTAGGAACAGTTTACTCGAAATTAGGAATAGTTTACTTGATATTAGGAACAGTTTACTTGACTTTAGGAACAGTTTACTTGACTTTAGGAACAGTTTGCTCGACATTAGGAATACTTTACTTGTCTTTAGGAACAGTTTACTCGACATAAGGAATAGTTTACTTGACATTAGGAACAGTTTACTCAACATTAGGAATAGTTTACTCGACATTAGGAAGAGTTTACTCGACATTAGGAATAGTTTACTTGATATTAGGAACAGTTTACTTGACTTTAGGAACAGTTTACTCGACATTAGGAATAGTTTACTTGACATTAGGAACAGTTTACTCAACATTAGGAGTAGTTTACTCGACATTAGGAATAGTTTACTTGACATTAGGAACAATGTACTTGACATTACTAACATTTTACTTGACATTAGGAACAGTTTCCTGGACATCATGAACAGTTTACTCGACATCATGAACAGTTTACTTGCAATTAGGAACAGTTTACTTGATATTAGGAACAATTTACTTGACATTAGGAACAGTTTACTTGACATTAGGCACAATGTACTTGACATTAGGAATACTTTACTTGACATTAGGAACAGTTTACTTGACATTAGGAACAGTTTACTCGACATTAGGAATAGTTTACTTGATATTAGGAACAGTTTACTTGACTTTAGGAACAGTTTACTTGACTTTAGGAACAGTTTGCTCGACATTAGGAATACTTTACTTGACTTTAGGAACAGTTTACTCGACATAAGGAATAGTGTACTTGACATTAGGAACAGTTTACTCAACATTAGGAATAGTTTACTCGTCATTAGGACTAGTTTACTTGACATTAGCAACAGTTTACTTGACTTTCGGAACATTTTACTTGACATTAGGAACAGTTTACTGGACATTAGGAATACTCGTAGTTTACTTGACATTATGAACAGTTTACTTGACATTAGGAACAGTTTACTCAACATTTGGAAGAATTTATTTCACATTAGAACAATTTACTCGACATCATGAACAGTTTACTAGACATCATGAACAGTTTACTTGCAATTAGGAACAGTTTACTTGATATTAGGAATAGTTTACTTGACTTTAGGAACAGTTTACTCGACATTAGGAATAGTTTACTTGACATTAGGAACAGTTTACTTGACTTTAGGAACAGTTTACTTGACATAAGGAACAGTTTACTCGACATTTGGAAGAATTTATTTCACATTAGAACAATTTACTCGACATCATGAACAGTTTACTCGACATCATGAACAGTTTAATTGCAATTAGGAACAGTTTACTTGATATTAGGAATAGTTTACTTGACTTTAGGAACAGTTTACTCGACATTAGGAATAGTTTACTTGACATTAGGAACAGTTTACTTGACTTTAGGAACAGTTTACTTGACATAAGGAACAGTTTACTCGACATTTGGAAGAATTTATTTCACATTAGAACAATTTACTCGACATCATGAACAGTTTACTGGACATCATGAACAGTTTACTTGCAATTAGGAACAGTTTACTTGATATTAGGAACAATTTACTTGACATTAGGAACAGTTTACTTGACATTAGGAACAATGCACTTGACATTAGGAATACTTTACTTGACATTATGAACAGTTTACTTGACATTAGGAACAGTTTACTCGACATTAGGAACAGTTTACTTGACATTAGGAACAGTTTACTCGACATTTGGAAGAATTTATTTCACATTAGAACAATTTACTCGACATCATGAACAGTTTACTCGACATCATGAACAGTTTACTTGCAATTAGGAACAGTTTACTTGATATTAGGAACAATTTACTTGACATTAGGAACAGTTTACTTGACATTAGGCACAATGTACTTGACATTAGGAATACTTTACTTGACATTAGAAACAGTTTACTTGACATTAGGAACAGTTTACTCGACATTAAGAATAGTTTACTTGATATTAGGAACAGTTTACTTGACTTTAGGAACAGTTTACTCGACATTAGGAATAGTTTACTTGACATTAGGAACAGTTTACTCAACATTAGGACTAGTTTACTCGACATTAGGAATAGTTTACTTGACATTAGGAACAGTTTACTTGACTCTAGGAACATTTTACTTGACATTAGGAACAGTTTCCTGGACATTAGGAACAGTTTACTCGACATTTGGAAGAATTTATTTCACATTAGAACAATTTACTCGACATCATGAACAGTTTACTCGACATCATGAACAGTTTACTTGCAATTAGGAACAGTTTACTTGATATTAGGAACAATTTACATGACATTAGGAACAGTTCACTTGCCATTAGGAACAATGTACTTGACATTAGGAATACTTTACTTGACATTAGGAACAGTTTACTTGACATTAGGAACAGTTTACTCGACATTAGGAATAGTTTACTTGATATTAGGAACAGTTTACTTGACTTTAGGAACAGTTTACTTGACTTTAGGAACAGTTTACTCGACATTAGGAATAGTTTACTTGACTTTAGGAACAGTTTGCTCGACATTAGGAATACTTTACTTGACATTAGGAACAGTTTACTCGACATTAGGAATAGTTTACTTGACATTAGGAACAGTTTACTTGACTTTAGGAACAGTTTACTTGACATTAGGAACAGTTTACTCGACATTTGGAAGAAATTATTTCACATTAGAACAATTTACTCGACATCATGAACAGTTTACTCGACATCATGAACAGTTTACTTGCAATTAGGAACAGTTTACTTGATATTAGGAACAATTTACTTGACATTAGGAACAGTTTACTTGACATTAGGCACAATGTACTTGACATTAGGAATACTTTACTTGACATTAGAAACAGTTTACTTGGCATTAGGAACAGTTTACTCGACATTAGGAATAGTTTACTTGATATTAGGAACAGTTTACTTGACTTTAGGAACAGTTTACTTGACTTTAGGAACAGTTTGCTCGACATTAGGAATACTTTACTTGACTTTAGGAACAGTTTACTCGACATTAGGAATAGTTTACTTGACATTAGGAACAGTTTACTCAACATTAGGAATAGTTTACTCGACATTAGGACTAGTTTACTTGACATTAGGAACAGTTTACTTGACTTTAGGAACATTTTACTTGACATTAGGAACAGTTTACTGGACATTAGGAACAGTTTACTCGACATTAGGAATAGTTTACTTGACTTTAGGAACAGTTTACTCGAATTAGGAATACTCGTAGTTTACTTGACATTATGAACAGTTTACTCAACATTAGGAATAGTTTACTTGACATTAGTAACAGTTTACTTGACTTTAGGAACAGTTTACTTGACATTAGGAACAGTTTACTCAACATATGGAAGAATTTATTTCACATTAGAACAATTTACTCGACATCATGAACAGTTTACTCGACATCATGAACAGTTTACTTGCAATTAGGAACAGTTTACTTGATATTAGGAACAATTTACTTGACATTAGGAACAGTTTACTTGACATTAGGAACAATGTACTTGACATTAGGAATACTTTACTTGACATTAGGAACAGTTTACTTGACATTAGGAACAGTTTACTCGACATTAGGAATAGTTTACTTGATATTAGGAACAGTTTACTTGACTTTAGGAACAGTTTACTTGACATTAGGAACAGTTTACTCGACATTAGGAATAGTTTACTTGATATTAGGAACAGTTTACTTGACTTTAGGAACAGTTTACTTGACTTTAGGAACAGTTTACTCGACATTAGGAATAGTTTACTTGACTTTAGGAACAGTTTACTCGACATTAGGAATAGTTTACTTGACATTAGGAACAGTTTACTTGACTTTAGGAACAGTTTACTTGACATAAGGAACAGTTTACTCGACATTTGGAAGAATTTATTTCACATTAGAACAATTTACTCGACATCATGAACAGTTTACTCGACATCATGAACAGTTTACTTGCAATTAGGAACAGTTTACTTGATATTAGGAACAATTTACTTGACATTAGGAACAGTTTACTTGACATTAGGAACAATGTACTTGACATTAGGAATACTTTACTTGACATTAGGAACAGTTTACTTGACATTAGGAACAGTTTACTCGACATTAGGAATAGTTTACTTGATATTAGGAACAGTTTACTTGACTTTAGGAACAGTTTACTCGACATTAGGAATAGTTTACTTGAGATTAGGAACAGTTTACTCAACATTAGGAGTAGTTTACTCGACATTAGGAATAGTTTACTTGACATTAGGAACAGTTTACTTGACTTTAGGAACATTTTACTTGACATTAGGAACAGTTTCCTGGACATTAGGAACAGTTTACTCGACATTAGGAATAGTTTACTTGACTTTAGGAACAGTTTACTCGACATTAGGAATACTCGTAGTTTACTTGACATTATGAACAGTTTACTCAACATTAGGAATAGTTTACTTGACATTAGGAACAGTTTACTTGACTTTAGGAACACTTTACTCGACATTAGGAATAGTTTACTTGACATTAGGAACAGTTTACTTGACTTAAGGAACAGTTTACTTGACATTAGGAACAGTTTACTTGACTTAAGGAACAGTTTACTCGGCAATGACACCAGTTTACAAGACAAGGCAGAACAGCTAACTAGACATGAATTGATACCAGTTTATTCAATTTGAGCATACATATACATATATACATATAGTATACATTAACTAAACTTCAACTTATTCCAGGAAACACAAAATCTTCATATACATAACGGAACACTGGTAAAGATTGATGTTGTAAATACGTAGATTCATCATTATCATCATCATCATCGAGTGCCATCTACTCAAAGAAGGTTGGCTACTATAGAGCGCTATTCTGCTCTGTTTCTTGCTTTGATGGTGCAGGTTGTCATATGTTGATTTGTTCATCTTTTGATGTTACTCGTCCGTGTTAGTCTTAGTCTGCCTTTGCTTCTTGAAGAAGAAGAAGAAGAAGAAGAAGAAGCAGAAGATACAATTGTATTTGTCTTATTTGAATTGTGTTTAGGGTTTCTCTTCATTTTTAGTTGTTTAAGACTAAGAGTTCGATCATGTTCAAAGGCTCCCAGGTTCACTCAGTTTTAATGGCAACCCGTTTTCTGGGAAAGAAAGACTCCACTGGTGTAATACTGACCATAGTATCTCAAAAACTATTTGCTGCTGAGAGTAGATAAAAATAAGAACACTTCCATAATATTCCCTAAAAACTCCGCCACTAGGTGTCGATATGGGGCTCTTGTTTTCGTTATTAGAATATTGAATATAAAATAAGGGTAGCATCTCTCTCTCTCTCTCTGCGTTCAGGACTCAATCAGAGTAAGGATTCCAGACTCTCATATGAAGTCAGCTGTCAGGCTAAGTGTGTTGATCGCCCCCACAGACAGAACATCACAATTAGAGTCTGTCAGATCCACTCTGACTGAACACCCGTTAATACGTTGCACTGTGTTCTGCGCCAGTGGCCCAGTGCATCCGATTTCAGCCAGCATTTTTTTCAGGTTTGCTTTCCTTAGCCTTTGATTGTCCCCAATCTTCCTGCAAGGCAGCAGTTGATCTTTTCTGTAGGGGGATTCTGCCCTTAGATGGTCGGCCCTCCCAGGTTTACGAGCACCATCTGCCCGAGTCACTAGAGGTGACTAACACAGACATGCGACTTGTAATATGAGGAAACTGCAACAAGGAACACATTTCATGCATAGCCTTCATTTGTTCCCGCCGCCTATCCCCATATACCGGTAAGTCACGTCCTCTTGAAAATGATGATCATCGTAGCACTTGATGATGTTAGGCCATCGTTGATGACTCCAATTCCGAACATATAGACACACAGTCAGTCGTCAAATTATTCTTGTTGCACATCAAACAGCAGACCGTAAGATTTGCGCACGGCCGGTTTAGGGAACCAATACGATGACGTAGGACACAATGTCGCCAAACTCATAATCTCGATACCTTTAGACTTATGTCTGATTACTCTAGTGTAAGCAGTCCACGACGAATAAAACACGAAGCAACTTCCCCAAAGAGACAAAACTGCGACTGACGAAGTAGTTTACATTAATGTGTAACGTGGAAATAACTTGCGTCAAAGAATCCCAATAACGGTCTTGAACAGCACTAATGTGACGTAAAGCACAGATCTAGTCTAGACGGAGGAATGTCTCACTCACAACACTTGATTCGTCAAAAAACGGACTGTTGTCGACCTACGACCTCGCCTTAGCGACACAGATGTATCAAGCATATCATCATTTTGACTTTTACGCAGAAAAGTGCAATGAAGATCCGAAATTAATCAGACCTTGGGTGCATTTTCTGCAGCGATCGAGAGGACGTGGACTAGATCCGCCATCTTGGAAACGGAAGTCAATAAGGGAATAAGGGTAGCATGAAACCAGCCGTTATATGAGTTTGCTCTTTTGTATTGATTTATTATCGCGTCTGGTCCTGATAAGTAAGGCAGGGCTTCTCATAATCTGACAGTTGATTTTACATGGAATAGTAGTTCAGATAAATCGCCGCATTCAATTATTTTAAACAGCAAGAAAAGACACATTCCATGTGTTCCTTCTTCTTCTCTCTTTCCTTATTTTCCTGTCAACGTCGAGGGAGATATAATTTGTGGCCTTTTACTCTTGTCTTCGCTTATGCTGCTGTTATATTGCTTAGTGCTTCTAATATTCAATCGAACCATCTTTTTCGTGGTCAACCCTTGGGACTGGTGTTCTCGCAACGCTTATTGAAGACTCGCTGAGTTGTGTTTTGATCACTCTGACTTGTTACGTGGCCAAACCATTGTATATGTTGTTTCTTTATATTTTATATGGCAGGGGCTATCCCTAGCTTTTTTCTCAATTCTGTATTTCTGATCTTGTCTCTCAGACTGTTTCCTGTCATTCATCTAATACCTTTTATCTCTGAAGCGGCTATTTTTCCTTTTGTTTTTCATCTAGGTTCCAGGACTGGCACTTCTAGCACAACCTTGAGATGAAGATTGTGTTGTAGAGTGTCCGTTTTGTCTCCAGAGTTATTTCATTGTTGGACAATAGTGGTGATATCTGTCCAATGATTTGACCAGCTTGTATACATCAAGAGTCTATCTCTGCTGTTTGTGAATTGCTGTTTGTCACTAAACTTCCTAGGCATTTGAATTCATCTACCTGCTTTAGTTGCCTGTCTTTTGTATCGTTATTTTAATGTTCTGTTTCTCTTTTGCCACATGTATTTTGTGAAAATCAACGTTAACAAAATAAAAATCATGATTGTCACAATTGCACTTATTTAATTGAGATGCTGAAAACATACATTTTGTATGTAAATTACTGTATTAAACTTATTTTTATTTATTTTTTTAGAATACAGGTTCATGGTCATTCACTGAAAAGGCAAGTAATGTGAAGGAGCAAATAGGAGGAAGTTTTTGAAAGAAACAAACTAAACTTTTGATTTTAAAATATACAAAAGAAAATTTGATGAAAAAAAAATAATTTCCGATATTATTGTTATCTTCAGCTACTGTGATTAATATGATGTATCGCCCTCATCTGTAGTAGTTGGTGATAACATGGCGACGGAGATAAAAAACCTACAGCTTTAACATATACAACAATGAGTAACTAGCCACAGTGAGACAATTGTAGACCATTACAACAACATAACTTAGTTTACATTCAATCAAAATCACTACCTCCTCACAAACATGTTATACTTTAATGTCGAAATGGTTCAGCGAAAGTAATTAGTAAGGCACAAGAGGTCTAATAAAATAAACGTTAGCGTAAAGGTACAAAGTAACAAAAATAAGATACACGTAAGATACGTGTAGATATTAACGACTGTTCTAGAATCCATAAAAGGCTACTTAATGATCACAGACAATGAAGACAGTGAAACATTTAACAGTGCGAAGAGGAAAGAATGCGCAACCAACTATTGTTACCGTTTATAGTAAGGATCGAGAAAAAGAAAAACAAGATATCCAAATATAAAGAAGACAATCTGATGTGTTAATATATATATAGGCTTTCAGGTTCTATCTGTCTGACTATCTGTCTGACTATCTGTCTGTCTGTCTGTCTGTCTGTCTGTCTGTCTGTCTGTCTGTCTGTCTGTCTGTCTGTCTGTCTGTCTGTCTGTCTGTCTGTCTGTCAATTTATCTACCGTAGATAGTATATCAAATTTCACCATTTGTTTCTGATCTGTACAAGCAACTCTATCTCATTGAGGGAGTCGATTTCTGCTGCTCTTGTCTCTCTGATCAATGTTCTTCTCAGTGTCTCTCTGTGTCGCCCAATTCTAGGTTCACCCAGATTTAAATGTGTTCCGGATTTTTTTTTTATTTGGGGGGGGGGGGGGGGTTAAAGTAAAGCGTAATACCTATCACAGTACCCTATAAATCATGTGCCGAATAGCAGTAAAAATTATGGTCTTAAACACCATATTCCCTATACGCCACTTGGAGTGAGACGGGGCACTTTACCTATTTTTATTGATTTATGTTCTTGTTCTGTCGTTTCATCTCTGTCTTTTTTTACGTTTTGCGTCGAGGGAAAACTGCTTTTGACAGAGCTTTCTGATTCACCTCTCTCGCGTTGCTGTGAGTAGCCTCAGATATGGTTTGTGGTGATAAAATGAATATTGCCATTTGTGAAGCCCTTTTGGAATGAGAGTTAGCGGACGACAAAAAAAGAGAAAATACTAGATAGCTTGGTGCCCTGGCATGGAAAACAGTCAACAACAGAACTGATACGGTACACTGTGGATAGAAGATTGTGGAAGGACAAGATCGCTTACGCCAACCGGTATGATGATAGTGATGATGATGATGATGATGAAGATGATGGTGATGATGATGATGATGATGATGATGATGATGATGATTCACTATTGAAATTTAAAGGAAAAGAAGGTATAGTTACTAATCCGGTATGGAACATGATGATGGTAGTTACTAAAAGTTAGAGAAGGAACCACCAAATATGATTCCAGTTAACGTGCATTACCTGTAGTTATCAAAATCTATCTATTGGCTTTTCGAGCGTTCGCCGGCCCATAGGGCATAGACCAAGATACTCCTTCTCTTATCTAAATTTTTATTCTAGCAGTTTTCAATTCTTTAAAAAAATATTTTATCAAATCTCGCCATTTGTCTCTGTCTGTGCAAGCCGCTCTATCTTATTGAGGGAGCCGATTCCTGCTGCTCTTGCCTCTGTCATCAATGTTCTTCTTAGTGTCTCTTTGGGTCTTCCTCTTTTCCTCTTACCTGTTGTTTTCCGCATGAGGGATTGCTTTGCTATTCGGTTATTATCTCTTTTCACCACATGTCCAACATATGACCATCGTATTTTCTTGATGTTGTCAAAATAGCAGCAACTAAAAAAAAAGTATGATTGGCAGTCAGAAAAGAATAGCCAAATGTTACATCTTCTCAACATTCCTATATGAAGCAGAAACATGGACATTAGACAAGAAAACAGAACATAGAATTGAAGCCTTTGAAAAGTGGATATATAGAAGAATAGGTAGCATTGGATAGAAAGGAGATTAAAAAATACGATGAAGTCTTAAAACAACTAAAACTGAAAAGAGAACTACTAAACATAATTCAAACAGGACAAGTGCGATTTTTGGGCCATGTTAAAAGACACAGTAGCCTAATAAAATGTATCATGGAGGGGAAAATACAAGGTAAAAGAGGCAGAGGCAGACCAAGAATAAAATGGGCGAGTAACATCAACAGATGGACAAACCAGCCTATGACAGCCTGCACCATCAAAGCAAGAGGCAGAGCAGAATGGCGCTCCATGCTAGCCAACCTTCGTTGCCGAGATGGCACTCGACGATGATAATGAGTAAAAAAAAGTGATCAACATGCCTTTACTAAATCAGAGCACTCTTCTGTAATATGTGTATACGCAATTGAGGTATAAATGTCTATTTTTACCCCCGCTATATTAGTAAATGCTGCACAAACGAGAGAAAAAATGTAAACCGTCCCACACTGTGAGCCTACAATCAATGTTGATGCAAACGTTTTACCTTGATCACGTTCTTTTATATGCGCGGCGTGGTCGTTATTGCACCGTCTGTCCTTCTTTCCCAATGAAACTCGGTACACATTTATGGCTGGGCGATCAAAGGAGCGGTCAAGTGTGATCGACTAGACATTTTCACATTAGTAATCTAGTTCACTAACCTCTGATCTGCAGATAGTTATTTTTTTTTTTCATAGCAACCTTGGGAAAGTTTAACAAACACTGAGCAGACTGGGATATCTAATATAAAGTTATTGTTTATATCAACGGCTCTTTACAGCTATATATTTATAAGTTGGCAAATCAAAGATCCGGGAATATAAATTACTTCAAAGAATGGATATACCCGATGTGGTACGTTGTAAAACATCTTGAACATTTGTTTTTTAGACAAAAACTCTTTGAGAAATGGAACACAGATCTTAAAAATGTGCTGTTAACAATGCCGATGTTGAGGATGTTTTAATATCCTTTAGAGTGAGATTTTTAAAATATTTATTCGACTGAAATAGAGTAGGGACGATACATGCAGTTCTTTTATTTCCCAATAATTTTGTTTTAAATTGTCGCTGACTCGGCCGAATATGATTGTAACTGAATCTGACACCACTAACAGTACAATAGATGGTTGCACATGTCGACAGTAGTAGGAGCCGTGGTTTATGCTCCTGGTTTTTTAGTTGACCAAAGAATAGGGTATACCCTACGAAGTCCAGTACCCTTCAAGTACAAGAGTTATATAGTAGGATACCACCACTTTCCCATGGTGGAAGGTGGTGGTGGTGGTGGTGGACTTCTGTTATGATATATATGTATATATGAATAGGGGTTGTATAGTGCATGAAGGGGTGAGTCATGTATTGGACATCAGTTTTTCCCGCCAAAGTGACTTCCAATAGGAACTAGTGTGTGTGTGTGTTGTCCGGCTATAGACCACGCCCACTCCGGAAGTGAAACTACCATATTAGGGAGTAGTGATACGTTAGTTATTTCATAGTTATGGTGAGTATATATACATATAATAGTAATAAGTTAATAGTTATTATATCCAAGGGACCGTAAGGGACCGTAATTAAGATAGATACGGACCATAATCAGTGATATTTAATCAGGTATTTCACACTGACGACATGAAAGAACGATAGTCTCCTACCGTGTCACATAATGACCCAATCAATAAACCGCTCCCGTGAGAGTAAAGATTTCTTTTTCCCAAGCGGTCTCGCTGCGTCGCTATGCTGACTGGAATTATCGAATTTATAACATAGGTGTGAGAAATATATTAAGATCAAGCTAAGTCCACTAATAGAGGAGATCGAGAGTGTACCCCAACGAGCTTAGGAGGAAAGATAGGTGTAGTACATGTCAGCTGCCTCACAGAGCATGTATATTTGGGAACAGAGCCCCCCCCCCCCCCCCCAAACAAAAAAAAAAAAAAAAAAAAAAAGCCTGTGTGCGTGTTCATGTGTGTGTATGTGCATATTACTCAGAGAGTAAACAAAAGGACCAGTCTTCGGATAGCTTCGCTGACTTATACAAAATGTAATGTTTATTGATGGAGAGGTACCTGTGTTCGTGTGTGGGTCGTAGAACAAGCGGATGAATAGCAGGGTTTGATGGAGAGATGATTGTGTGTTTGTGTGATTCAGTATACAAATAGCTGTATAAATAAATATTGAAGTGATAAGTAGAACGATCAATCGCTCACCCAATATGTACATACACATTCGTTACAGCACTATAAAGTGGTTATCAATATCAACACACCGTAAGCAATAAGAACCACTAAAAGAATCGACCCCAAAACGCGAACTCCACAAACATCTGTACCTATATGATAGTCGTAACTTACCGTTAATGTTATTAATAAAGGTGACGCATACGTGATGTATAACTAAGAGGTCTGCCCTATAGTGGTAGTAAGAGGAATATTATAGATAATCATAGTTGAGCGACGGTATTACGCTAACAAAGGTAAAATGACCGACCTTTCGTATGGTGTACACCGTAACACCCCTACATCTTATACAGTCTGTCATGGTAATGTGATAGAAGAAGAAACTGATGTTTAGGGGTAAGTCCCAAACATATTTTTTGTATTTTCATCATCTAAATAATCGTTTTTAAACCCGGAATTATTATCAGATAGAACGACACATGATAGTGATGGTTAGCTTATTTTTTATTCACATATAGTCGAGTTTGGACTCGTTGTAAAGATAATTTTAAGAGTAGTTATATGTTTAATGTTTAGTTCCTTTAAAAAAAACTAAAGCTACTATACTTGTAACTAATCCTGTTAACATTAAAATAAATACCCCATATTAACAGTATCCAATAGAGCACCCCAGAATGAAACTGTACTAGTACGCTCCAGTGGCCGAAAGAAGGCTATTGTTCCCCACGCGTCCCGGGGATAATTGATATAATTGCTCTCTCGCGAGTGGCGTGTGGCATTGTATAGCACTTGAGGGTTTATTGTGCGTGCACTAAAAAGATGAACACATAGGCGCGTTACTAAATAAACAAGTAATTTACTACTAATAAAAAATATATATATATATATATATAATATACGTTATTTATTTTTAAATCCTTCATCTCGAGACACGCAAATAGATACCAAACAAGATATAGTTTTTAGTATAACAAGTTATTTTCTTTCATCAATGTGCCGGCTTCGTAACTAAGGTATATTTCTGTCTCGCTCTCTCTCTCTCTCTGTCTGTTTGTGAGTGTATGTATGTGTGTGTGTATGTATGTATAGCTGTATGTTTATAGATTATTCACTCTAGTTCGCTGTTTGTCTAAACCTATGTTATTAGTATAGGATACAAGTCAACAGACTAATAGAACGAATATCTTAATACCTTTTACAGCTCGATGATTAATGACAACGCTGAAAGACACAAAACAAGGCGACCCGGTTAGTTTTAGTCATATTTAGACGTAATCTATATCAAAATATGCGTATTTTAAACCGGTTTTATACTAAAGCAGTTATTTTATAAATAACATTACAGTGTAAACGTTCAGCCGAGTACATATTTTTGTCTTCTTATATATATATATATATATAAAAGGCGAACTAAAAAGCCTAAAAAGCTACTTACATAGTCATTATAGTTAGACACACCGAGCAGGAATTTAGATTCAATGTCCAAAAAGTTAGACCAAATCGCAAAATGTTAGCACCAGAACACAACAATTTAGGCTCATAAGCAAAAAGTCGAGCTGAAAACCTTACAAACCTACTCATATAGGCGTAATAGTTAGACACAATGAACAGGAAGTAATAACAAAAATCCCAAAAGTTACGCCTAAGCGCAAAAAATGTTACCCCAGAACACAAAATATAGGCTCGTATTAAAAAGTCGACCTAAAAAGCTTAAAATTCTACACACATAGTCATAATAGTTAGATACACCGAGCAGGAATATAGATTCAATGTCCAAAAAGTTAGACCAAATCGCAAAATTTTATCACCAGAACACAAAATTTAGGCTCATAAGCAAAAATCCGATTTGAAAACCATACAAACCTACTTATATTGGCATAATAGTTAGACACAACGAGCAGGAAGGTATATCCAAAAGCCCAAAAGTTACGCCAAATCGCAAAAAAAAGGTTACCCCTAGAACACAAAAATATAGGTTCGTATTAAAAAAGTCGACCTAAAAAGCCTAAAAATCTACGCACATAGTCATAATAGTTAGACACAACGAGTAGAAAGTTATAGTCAAGGTCCAAAAAGTTAGGCAAAATCGCAAAATTTTACCACCAAAACACAAAAAAAATTTAGGCTCATAAGCAAAGAGTCGATCTCAAACCCTAAAAGCTACCCCCATACTCATACTAGTTAGACGCATCGAACAGATAGTTATATCCAAAGTCCCAAAAGTTACGCCAAAGCGCAAAATATTTACCCTCAGAACACAAAAAATGTAGTCTCATATTCAAAAAGGCGAAGTAAAAAGCTACTCACATAGTCATAATAGTTAGACACAACGACCAGGAATTTAGATTCAATGTCCAAAAAATTAGAACAAAGCGCAAAATTTTAGCACCAGAACACACATATTTAGGCTCATAACCAAAAAGTCGATCTGAAAACCCTACAAATCTACTCCCATACTCATACTAGTTAGACGTGTCGAACAGATAGTTATATCCGAAGTCCAAAAAGTTAGGCCAAAGCGCTAACATTTTACCACCAGAACACAAAAAAAATGTAGACGCATATTCAAAAAGTCGACCTAAAAACCCTAAAATGCTACTCATATAGTCATATTTGTAAGACACAAAGACCAGGAAGTTATATCCAAAGTCCCAAAAGTTACGCCAAAGCACAAAAATGTTACCCCCAGAACACAAAAATGTAGGTTCGTATTAAAAAAGTCGACCTAAAAGCCCTAAAAATCTACGCACATAGTCATAATAGTTACACACAACGAGTAGAAAATTATAGTCAAAGTCCAAAAAGTTAGGCCAAATCGCAAAATGTTAGCACCAAAACAGAAAAAAATTTAGGCGCATAAGCATAAAGTCGAGCTGAAAACCCTACAAAGCTACTCCCATACTCATACTAGTTAGACACAACGAGTAGAAAGTTATAGTCAAGATCCAAAAAGTTAGGCCAAAGCGCAAAATTTTAGCACCAAAACACAAAAAATTAGGCTCATAACCATAAAGTCGATCTGAAAACCATACAAAGCTACTCCCATACTCATACTAGTTAGACACAACGAGTAGAAAGTTATATCCAAAGTCACAAAAGTTAGACCATATCGCAAAATTTTAGCACCAGAACAAATAAAATTTAGGCTCGTATTAAAAAAGTCGATCTGAAAATCCTAAAAAACTACTCATATAGTCATAATAGTTAGACACAAGAGTAGGAAGTTATATCCAAAGGCCCAAAAGTTACACCAAATCGCAAAATGTTAGCACCAAAACAGAAAAAAATTTAGGCGCATAAGCATGAAGTTGAACTAAAAACCCTACAAAGCTACTCCCATACTCATACTAGTTAGGCACAACGAGTAGAAAGTTATAGTCAAGGTCCAAAAAGTTAGGCCAAAACGCAAAATTTTAGCACCAAAACACAAAAAATTTAGGCTCATAAGCATAAAGTCGATCTGAAAACCACACAAAGCTACTCCCATACTCACACTAGTTAGACACAACGAGTAGAAAGTTATATCCAAAGTCACAAAAGTTAGACCATATCGCAAAATTTTAGCACCAGAAAAAAAAAAAAATTTAGGCTCGTATTAAAAAAGTCGATCTGAAAATCCTAAAAAGCTACTCATATAGTCATAATAGTTAGACACAAGAGTAGGAAGTTATATCCAAAGGCCCAAAAGTTACACCAAATCGCAAAATGTTAGCACCAAAATACACACACAAAAAAAATTTAGGCTCATAACCAAAGAGTCGATCTCAAACCCTACAAAGCTACTCCCAAACTCATACTAGTTAGACGCGTCGAACAGATAGTTATATCCAAAGTCCCAAAGGTTACGCCAAATCGCAAAAAATTTTACCCTCATAACACAAAAAATGTAGGCTCATATAAAAAAAGCGATCTAAAAATCCTAAACAGCTACTCACATAGTCATAATAGTTAGACACAACGACCAGGAATTTAGATTCAATGTCCAAAAAGTTAGAACAAATCGCAAAATCTTAGCACCAGAATACACAAATTTAGACCCATAAGTAAAAAGTCGATCTGAAAACCCTACAAATCTACTCCCAAACTCATACTAGTTAGAAACATCGAAAAGATAGTTATATCCAAAGACCAAAAAGTTAGGTCAAAGCGCAAACATTGTACCACCAGAACACAAAAAATGTAGGCACATATTCAAAAAGTCGACCTAAAAACCCTACAAACCTACTCACATTGGCATAATAGTTAGACACAACGAGCAAGAAGGTATAGCCAAAATCCCAAAACTTACGCCAAATAGCAAAATTTTAGCACTAGAACACAAGAATGTAGGCTCGTATTAAAAAAGTCGACATAAAAAGCCTAAAGATCGACGCACATAGTCATAATAGTTAGACACAGCGAGTAGAAAGTTATAGTCAAGGCCCAAAAAGTTAGGCCAAATCGCAACATTTTAGCACCAACACACAAACAAAATTTAGGATCATAAGCATAAGTCGATCTGAAAACCCTACAAAGCTACTCCCATACTCATACTAGTTAGACACAACGAGTAGAAAGTTATATCCAAAGTCCCAAAAATTAAGGCCAAATCGCAACATTTTAACACCAAAACACAAAAATTTAGGGTTCATAAGCATAAAGTCGATCTGAAAACCCTACAAAGCTACTCCCATACTCATACTAGTTAGACACAACGAGTAGAAAGTTATATCCAAAGTTCCAAAAGTTAGACCATATCACAAACTTTTAGCACCAGAACACAAAAATTTAGACTCGTATTAAAAAAGTCGATCTGAAAATCCTTAAAAGCTACTCATATAGTCATAATAGTTAGACACAAAGAGTAGGAAGTTATATCCAAAGTCCCAAAAGTTACACCAAATCGCAAAAATGTTACCCCCAGAACACAAAAATGTAGGCTCGTATTAAAAAAGTCGACCTAAAAAGCTTAAAAATCTACCCACATAGTCATAATAGTTAGACACAACGAGTAGAAAGTTATAGTCAAGGTCCAAAAGGTTAGCCACGCTATGTTGAATCATATTCAGGGCGCGTAGACATTACCCTGTTCAATAGACCCACTACTAACTGGATAGTAGAGAACTTTCCCACCCCAAGATTTTTATTTATTTCACCTACATGGCTTCTCGGTTGTCTGTCCTTTGTTAAAGTGACAAAGATATTGAATTCCAAAGAGGTTAGGATAAGTACAAGAATAAAAATTTCCAACGCGCTTGTTAAGTCAGTCCCATAAAACTCGGCCTCTGCTATTTCAAAACTAACTTGAAAGTTGTCCTCTACTATTTCAAAAGTTGTCCTTCTCGATTCAAAAGTTGTCTTTGTCAAATCAAAAGTTGTCCTCTACAATTTCAAAAATTGTCCTATACTATTTCAAAAGTTGTCCTTTCCAATTCAAAAGTCGACCTTTACTATTTCAAAAGTTGTCCTTCTCGATTCAAAAGTTGTCTTTGTCAAAGCAAAAGTTGTCCTCTACTATTTCAAAAGTTGTCCTCTACTATTTCAAAAGTTGTCCGCTACTATTTCAAAACTTGTCCTCGGCTAAACCAAACACATCATCTAACAACTTCCACTAGTACTACTACTACTACTACAACTTCTACAACTACTTCGTCTACAACTTACACAACCAACTACTACTACAACTATTACAACTTCCACAAACAACTACTACTACACCTACTACGGCTACAACAACAACTACTGCTACTACAAAAAGCGTACACCAAACGAACACCAGGGCTTTTTAAACTGGGTAGAATTGGATGGAAGGAAAAGAAAACAAACGAGGATGTCTTAAAACAAGATAGCACCTATTAACATGCTCCAAAAATTTCATTTGTCTTGTTTTAAGACATCCTCGTTTGTTTTCTTTTCCTTCCATCCAATTCTACCCAGTTTAAAAAGCCCTGGTGTTCGTTTGGTGTACGCTTTTTGTAGTAGCAGTAGTTGTTGTTGTAGCCGTAGTAGGTGTAGTAGTAGTTGTTTGTGGAAGTTGTAATAGTTGTAGTAGTAGTTGGTTGTGGAAGTTGTAGACGAAGTAGTTGTAGAAGTTGTAGTAGTAGTAGTAGTACTAGTGGAAGTTGTTAGATGATGTGTTTGGTTTAGCCGAGGACAAGTTTTGAAATAGTAGCGGACAACTTTTGAAATAGTAGAGGACAACTTTTGAAATAGTAGAGGACAACTTTTGCTTTGACAAAGACAACTTTTGAATCGAGAAGGACAACTTTTGAAATAGTAAAGGTCGACTTTTGAATTGGAAAGGACAACTTTTGAAATAGTATAGGACAATTTTTGAAATAGTAGAGGACAACTTTTGATTTGACAAAGACAACTTTTGAATCGAGAAGGACAACTTTTGAAATAGTAGAGGACAACTTTCAAGTTAGTTTTGAAATAGCAGAGGCCGAGTTTTATGGACTGACTTAACAAGCGCGTTGGAAATTTTTATTCTTGTACTTATCCTAACCTCTTTGGAATTCAATATCTTTGTCACTTTAACAAAGGACAGACAACCGAGAAGCCATGTAGGTGAAATAAATAAAAATCTTGGGGTGGGAAAGTTCTCTACTATCCAGTTAGTAGTGGGTCTATTGAACAGGGTAATGTCTACGCGCCCTGAATATGATTCAACATAGCGTGGCTAACCTTTTGGACCTTGACTATAACTTTCTACTCGTTGTGTCTAACTATTATGACTATGTGGGTAGATTTTTAAGCTTTTTAGGTCGACTTTTTTAATACGAGCCTACATTTTTGTGTTCTGGGGGTAACATTTTTGCGATTTGGTGTAACTTTTGGGACTTTGGATATAACTTCCTACTCTTTGTGTCTAACTATTATGACTATATGAGTAGCTTTTAAGGATTTTCAGATCGACTTTTTTAATACGAGCCTAAATTTTTGTGTTCTGGTGCTAAAAGTTTGTGATATGGTCTAACTTTTGGAACTTTGGATATAACTTTCTACTCGTTGTGTCTAACTAGTATGAGTATGGGAGTAGCTTTGTAGGGTTTTCAGATCGACTTTATGCTTATGAACCCTAAATTTTTGTGTTTTGGTGTTAAAATGTTGCGATTTGGCCTAACTTTTGGGACTTTGGATATAACTTTCTACTCGTTGTGTCTAACTAGTATGAGTATGGGAGTAGCTTTGTAGGGTTTTCAGATCGACTTATGCTTATGATCCTAAATTTTGTGTGTGTGTTGGTGCTAAAATGTTGCGATTTGGCCTAACTTTTTGGGCCTTGACTATAACTTTCTACTCGCTGTGTCTAACTATTATGACTATGTGCGTCGATCTTTAGGCTTTTTATGTCGACTTTTTTAATACGAGCCTACATTCTTGTTTTCTAGTGCTAAAATTTTGCTATTTGGCGTAAGTTTTGGGATTTTGGCTATACCTTACTGCTCGTTGTGTCTAACTATTATGCCAATGTGAGTAGGTTTGTAGGGTTTTTAGGTCGACTTTTTGAATATGTGCCTACATTTTTTGTGTTCTGGTGGTACAATGTTTGCTCTTTGACCTAACTTTTTGGTCTTTGGATATAACTATCTTTTCGATGTTTCTAACTAGTATGAGTTTGGGAGTAGATTTGTAGGGTTTTCAGATCGACTTTTTACTTATGGGTCTAAATTTGTGTATTCTGGTGCTAAGATTTTGCGATTTGTTCTAACTTTTTGGACATTGAATCTAAATTCCTGGTTGTTGTGTCTAACTATTATGACTATGTGAGTAGCTGTTTAGGATTTTTAGATCGCTTTTTTTATATGAGCCTACATTTTTTGTGTTATGAGGGTAAAATTTTTTGCGATTTGGCGTAACCTTTGGGACTTTGGATATAACTATCTGTTCAACGCGTCTAACTAGTATGAGTTTGGGAGTAGCTTTGTAGGGTTTGAGATCGACTCTTTGGTTATGAGCCTAAATTTTTTTTGTGTGTGTATTTTGGTGCTAACATTTTGCGATTTGGTGTAACTTTTGGGCCTTTGGATATAACTTCCTACTCTTGTGTCTAACTATTATGACTATATGAGTAGCTTTTTAGGATTTTCAGATCGACTTTTTTAATACGAGCCTAAATTTTTTTTTTTTCTGGTGCTAAAATTTTGCGATATGGTCTAACTTTTGTGACTTTGGATATAACTTTCTACTCGTTGTGTCTAACTAGTGTGAGTATGGGAGTAGCTTTGTATGGTTTTCAGATCGACTTTATGCTTATGAGCCTACATTTTTTGTGTTTTGGTGCTAAAATTTTGCGTTTTGGCCTAACTTTTTGGACCTTGACTATAACTTTCTACTCGTTGTGCCTAACTAGTATGAGTATGGGAGTAGCTTTGTAGGGTTTTCAGTTCAACTTCATGCTTATGCGCCTAAATTTTTTTCTGTTTTGGTGCTAACATTTTGCGATTTGGTGTAACTTTTGGGCCTTTGGATATAACTTCCTACTCTTGTGTCTAACTATTATGACTATATGAGTAGTTTTTTAGGATTTTCAGATCGACTTTTTTAATACGAGCCTAAATTTTATTTGTTCTGGTGCTAAAATTTTGCGATATGGTCTAACTTTTGTGACTTTGGATATAACTTTCTACTCGTTGTGTCTAACTAGTATGAGTATGGGAGTAGCTTTGTATGGTTTTCAGATCGACTTTATGGTTATGAGCCTAATTTTTTGTGTTTTGGTGCTAAAATTTTGCGCTTTGGCCTAACTTTTTGGATCTTGACTATAACTTTCTACTCGTTGTGTCTAACTAGTATGAGTATGGGAGTAGCTTTGTAGGGTTTTCAGCTCGACTTTATGCTTATGCGCCTAAATTTTTTTCTGTTTTGGTGCTAACATTTTGCGATTTGGCCTAACTTTTTGGACTTTGACTATAATTTTCTACTCGTTGTGTGTAACTATTATGACTATGTGCGTAGATTTTTAGGGCTTTTAGGTCGACTTTTTTAATACGAACCTACATTTTTGTGTTCTGGGGGTAACATTTTTGTGCTTTGGCGTAACTTTTGGGACTTTGGATATAACTTCCTGGTCTTTGTGTCTTACAATTATGACTATATGAGTTGCATTTTAGGGTTTTTAGGTCGACTTTTTGAATATGCGTCTACATTTTTTTTGTGTTCTGGTGGTAAAATGTTAGCGCTTTGGCCTAACTTTTTGGACTTCGGATATAACTATCTGTTCGACACGTCTAACTAGTATGAGTATGGGAGTAGATTTGTAGGGTTTTCAGATCGACTTTTTGGTTATGAGCCTAAATTTGTGTGTTCTGGTGCTAAAATTTTGCGCTTTGTTCTAATTTTTTGGACATTGAATCTAAATTCCTGGTCGTTGTGTCTAACTATTATGACTATGTGAGTAGCTTTTTACTTCGCCTTTTTGAATATGAGACTACATTTTTTGTGTTCTGAGGGTAAATATTTTGCGCTTTGGCGTAACTTTTGGGACTTTGGATATAACTATCTGTTCGATGCGTCTAACTAGTATGAGTATGGGGGTAGCTTTTAGGGTTTGAGATCGACTCTTTGCTTATGAGCCTAAATTTTTTTTGTGTTTTGGTGGTAAAATTTTGCGATTTTGCCTAACTTTTTGGACCTTGACTATAACTTTCTACTCGTTGTGTCTAACTATTATGACTATGTGCGTAGATTTTTAGGCTTTTTAGGTCGACTTTTTTAATACGAACCTATATTTTTGTGTTCTAGGGGTAACCTTTTTTTTGCGATTTGGCGTAACTTTTGGGCTTTTGGATATACCTTCCTGCTCGTTGTGTCTAACTATTATGCCAATATAAGTAGGTTTGTATGGTTTTCAAATCGGATTTTTTGCTTATGAGCCTAAATTTTGTGTTCTGGTGATAAAATTTTGCGATTTGGTCTAACTTTTTGGACATTGAATCTATATTCCTGCTCGGTGTATCTAACTATTATGACTATGTGTGTAGAATTTTAAGCTTTTTAGGTCGACTTTTTAATACGAGCCTATATTTTGTGTTCTGGGGTAACATTTTTTGCGCTTAGGCGTAACTTTTGGAATTTTTGTTATTACTTCCTGTTCATTTTGTCTAACTATTACGCCTATATGAGTAGGTTTGTAAGGTTTTCAGCTCGACTTTTTGCTTATGAGCCTAAATTGTTGTGTTCTGGTGCTAACATTTTGCGATTTGGTCTAACTTTTTGGACATTGAATCTAAATTCCTGCTCGGTGTGTCTAACTATAATGACTATGTAAGTAGCTTTTTAGGCTTTTTAGTTCGCCTTTTATATATATATATATATATATATAAGAAGACAAAAATATGTACTCGGCTGAACGTTTACACTGTAATGTTATTTATAAAATAACTGCTTTAGTATAAAACCGGTTTAAAATACGCATATTTTGATATAGATTACGTCTAAATATGACTAAAACTAACCGGGTCGCCTTGTTTTGTGTCTTTCAGCGTTGTCATTAATCATCGAGCTGTAAAAGGTATTAAGATATTCGTTCTATTAGTCTGTTGACTTGTATCCTATACTAATAACATAGGTTTAGACAAACAGCGAACTAGAGTGAATAATCTATAAACATACAGCTATACATACATACACACACACATACATACACTCACAAACAGACAGAGAGAGAGAGAGCGAGACAGAAATATACCTTAGTTACGAAGCCGGCACATTGATGAAAGAAAATAACTTGTTATACTAAAAACTATATCTTGTTTGGTATCTATTTGCGTGTCTCGAGATGAAGGATTTAAAAATAAATAACGTATATTATATATATATATATATATATATTTTATTAGTAGTAAATTACTTGTTTATTTAGTAACGCGCCTATGTGTTCATCTTTTTAGTGCACGCACAATAAACCCTCAAGTGCTATACAATGCCACACGCCACTCGCGAGAGAGCAATTATATCAATTATCCCCGGGACGCGTGGGGAACAATAGCCTTCTTTCGGCCACTGGAGCGTACTAGTACAGTTTCATTCTGGGGTGCTCTATTGGATACTGTTAATATGGGGTATTTATTTTAATGTTAAACAGGATTAGTTACAAGTATAGTAGCTTTATTGTTTTTTTAAAGGAACTAAACATTAAACATATAACTACTCTTAAAATTATCTTTACAACGAGTCCAAACTCGACTATATGTGAATAAAAAATAAGCTAACCATCACTATCATGTGTCGTTCTATCTGATAATAATTCCGGGTTTAAAAACGATTATTTAGATGATGAAAATACAAAAAATATGTTTGGGACTTACCCCTAAACATCAGTTTCTTCTTCTATCTCATTACCATGACAGACTGTATAAGATGTAGGGGTGTTACGGTGTACACCATACGAAAGGTCGGTCATTTTACCTTTGTTAGCGTAATACCGTCGCTCAACTATGATTATCTATAATATTCCTCTTACTACCACTATAGGGCAGACCTCTTAGTTATACATCACGTATGCGTCACCTTTATTAATAACATTAACGGTAAGTTACGACTATCATATAGGTACAGATGTTTGTGGAGTTCGCGTTTTGGGGTCGATTCTTTTAGTGGTTCTTATTGCTTACGGTGTGTTGATATTGATAACCACTTTATAATGCTGTAACGAATGTGTATGTACATATTGGGTGAGCGATTGATCGTTCTACTTATCACTTCAATATTTATTTATACAGCTATTTGTATACTGAATCACACAAACACACAATCATCTCTCCATCAAACCCTGCTATTCATCCGCTTGTTCTACGACCCACACACGAACACAGGTACCTCTCCATCAATAAACATTACATTTTGTATCAGTCAGCGAAGCTATCCGAAGACTGGTCCTTTTGTTTACTCTCTGAGTAATATGCACATACACCACATGAACACGCACACAGGCTTTTTTTTTTTTTTTTTTTTTGGGGGGGGGGGCTCTGTTCCCAAATATACATGCTCTGTGAGGCAGCTGACATGTACTACACCTATCTTTCCTCCTAAGCTCGTTGGGGTACACTCTCGATCTCCTCTATTAGTGGACTTAGCTTGATCTTAATATATTTCTCACACCTATGTTATAAATTCGATAATTCCAGTCAGCATAGCGACGCAGCGAGACCGCTTGGGAAAAAGAAATCTTTACTCTCACGGGAGCGGTTTATTGATTGGGTCATTATGTGACACGGTAGGAGACTATCGTTCTTTCATGTCGTCAGTGTGAAATACCTGATTAAATATCACTGATTATGGTCCGTATCTATCTTAATTACGGTCCCTTACGGTCCCTTGGATATAATAACTATTAACTTATTACTATTATATGTATATATACTCACCATAACTATGAAATAACTAACGTATCACTACTCCCTAATATGGTAGTTTCACTTCCGGAGTGGGCGTGGTCTATAGCCGGACAACACACACACACACTAGTTCCTATTGGAAGTCACTTTGGCGGGAAAAACTGATGTCCAATACATGACTCACCCCTTCATGCACTATACAACCCCTATTCATATATACATATATATCATAACAGAAGTCCACCACCACCACCACCACCTTCAACCATGGGAAAGTGGTGGTATCCTACTATATAACTCTTGTACTTGAAGGGTACTGGACTTCGTAGGGTATACCCTATTCTTTGGTCAACTAAAAAACCAGGAGCATAAACCACGGCTCCTACTACTGTCGACTTTGTTTTTTGCAGAGACTAGTGAATTGCCTTATCCGTTCGGGATTGATTTTTTGTTGTTGCGTGAATATGTTTTGTTTATGGAACTAGGATGAACACGTGATTGTGACTTGATGATGAAAGTCGTTTGCAGTTGAATATGGTATGATACAGGTCGCCCTTCTCTATAGAATGTGCACGCGTTTATGCGCTTTGGGAGATCATGTGACACGAGATCAAGTTGGCATTTTCTCGACTTCAATGAAACTGGCTCCATCGGCGGAGTACAAAATCGTAACATTGATTTATAATTAGGCGGCATTGTGACTATCAAAATGACCAATAACGGTAACAGAAAATATAATAAACAGATACAAATAGTATATCAATCTAAATGCAAGTAAAAATATGTGTTAACATAGAACCGTGCATGAAATGATCACCAAATCCGATCAAATATTTGCGAAAGATAGGATTATTCAAAATAGATAGTTAAATCAAACCATTATTTTAGAGACATATTTCCATTTTACCAATGCGCAACGAATATACAAATTAATAATATATATATATATATACTCTACCAAATACAAACACTCATATCATGATTTATATGTATATATAGTCATACAATCACAGGAGATGAATTACTAGCTCCTACACCCTTACCCCGCTACATTGTCTCCGTTGTGGCAAGTTGTGTTTGGACCTACGATGAATTTCATCGATTACACCCAAAATTTACAATTCACAGACAGTGGGATTCTAGAACAATAGCCTGCAAGTTAACATGAACATATCAACTTGGTGAAGATCCTATAAACGCCCACATTGTGACGTGGTCACAGAAAATATCTACTTTAAAGGCAATCGAATAGCTTTTTTTAAAATTTATTTAAAGCTCTGTCTTTGGAGCCATGTGTGTTAAGCGAACGATTGTGCGTGTCGTGACCTGCACCTGTCCACTCTGCGTAGACTTGTGTCATTCACTGAAAAAAACTGTGGCTGTTCATTATTGCACGGTGCACTGCTAAATATGAACAGGCAGATTATCCTCAACTCACCCTCTGGCATCAAATAGCCGAAACTGCAATTAGACTTAATTGTTCTTATGTCTACATACTGGCATCGCTGCCACATACATATACAGTTCACAGCACCTGCTAATTAAAGATGACATATGCATGCTTGTATGCACTTTCCCTTTACTAATTTCATGCTGTCAATTATGACTGTGCGGCAGCAAGGTAGATTTGAAAATGGAAGTTTCATTGACAGGCTCATATATATTGTGCAATTGAAAAGATGATCGTTGTTAAAACTATAGTAAAGAAATGAGACAAATAATAGTTCAAATAGACGCCAACTGCGTTAAGTTATTTAATTGGAAATTCGATCTGTAACTGACGCCCATCCTGATAACCTTAAAAGAATGCATGTTTTTGTTTTTTTTTTGTTTTTTTTTAATGATTCTACTGCGGGACATGGATATTTTTATTTGTGTGGAATATCAAGTGTGTCATATTTTCTGAGTGCTGTAAAACATACCTCTTCCTCCGATGATCTGCTGAATTATTGGCTCGGAGGTTTCCCTCTATAATAATATTTATTAATTATTATTTTACCCCTTTGTTTATACATGTTTGATCTGTTTAATATCTAGAGCATACACTTATCTAACTGTTGATGAAGTATTTATTTTTAAATCATAGTAGTTGTAGAGAGTGAAAATGTTACATGAAGTCTAGGGGTATATTTACTTGAAATGGTTTCTGCTCAGTGCACTTGGATCACACACTATCACATTCTAAAAGCGTTTAATATTTCACGGATATATACATTTATCGTTTCGCAATTTATCTTATCTCTAGGGACTAAGAAGGTTAACTACAGGGTTAAAGAATAATAGTCGCTATTAAAGTGCAGTCTCCACATTTACAATTAATGTATTTCACTGTAACTGATTTTACTCTTTCAGACAAAGAAAGAACAGCCTACATTATCAGTGGAAACTGTAAGTTGATTGAAACCACATATTAGTAGGAGTATATGGAGTAAGAAAAGTCATTTTGAAATGATACATTAGAAGTGGATATATTATCTTCAATCTGCGGTGTCGTTATCCCTCACTACCATGACATCCTTGAATTATAGCTGTCAACTTCTGTCGAAAGTTAGAAACTGGCAAAATAGATATAATGTTTATTATCAAACTTAACTTATTACATATAAAAGATATATCAATTATTTCTAAAGTTGATTCTGCAGAATAAAACTAAACAGTAAAACGTGTAGAAAACGCTAACAATTATGGTCTTCGCTGTGTGATAGAAATATAATGATGCTAAAACATTCAATCAGATAAAACGAACATTATTACCGTCATTGTACGTCATCTCCGTACCGACGTAAAAGCATTCTTGCCGTGATGGTGCAAGCTGTATATGTTCTTCTTTCCATCTGTTGATGTTGTCATTCCACTGGAGTTTCTCCCTGCCTCTGCCTCGTTTACATTGTATTATCCCCTCCAAGAACAGCTCACTGGAACAGCTAACAGGGACAACTAATAAATAATGCGGGCAAATGGAATGAGTGCAGCATATAAACAAGAGAAAAGAGGCATATTATATCATATACAAATCTAGAAGTGTCAGAGCGGCAGTGATAACTTCACAGTTATTTCCTTGATATCACAATCAGAGAGAGCTTGTGAAAATGATGTCGGCTTTAAGAACAATTTCATTAATAAATTAACAATATCAAGTACGCGTGCATGTCATTTTCACTTGTTGTTTAATAGTAACCAATCATTTGAAGCAAACAACAGGGGCAACAATTCTATCTCATGCCGTTCATTCTATTTCTGGCTGTGACAGTCAGGATATAGACACAGATAGCAGAATCATTTTCCCAGAAAAATTCAATTTGCGCTGTTCGCAGAACTTGGAATATTTGGAATACACCGATGACATGGTAATTATCACTCTAATCCCATCAACACAGGAAAGAAAGGCAATACACAAATTCTAAAAATAATTACCTACTTTTACCAGATTTGTTTTTTAACAGTTGATATGATGATGTTTACATCTGTTGAGAAACGCGTTTTTAATCTGTAATCTCATATACCATATTTTCAGTTTACATTTAATGTGCTTAAAATCAGTAAAATGACTTCAACTATTTTAGATTAGATGTGCTATAAGAAAACATTAAGTATAACAACACTTTACATTGATTGAAGTCAGACATCTCTCTGCATAATCTATTGATTATTTGGTACTGTACTTCGAAGATGGAAATAATGTTTAGAAAAAATCACCAAAGGTGATGTCATTGCTTATATCTAGGAGCAATGCGACAAAATGACGAGTTGCAGGAACTTTTGCAAACCTCAACTTCTCCTGTCGACATTTAAACCCTCGTTGCCGTGTCGTGAACGAACATCTCTGAAACAAATCTGCCCCCCCCCCCCCAACCTATTCTGAAAAGAAAAAAAAACAAGTGAAAGGCAATAAAGGAAGGAACGATAGATATCGCTGTGTTTTTGCAGAGACTAGTACTGTTGCTTTCACTTTTTAATTTGTTTGGTTTCAGAATGATTTTTTTGTTTCCCTAGGGAACTAGAATAAGTGACAGTGCACTCTCTTGTTTGATGAAAAGCATTTGGTAGAAACGTCGTTTGTGTAGCCGATAAAGAACATCATGTATTCTGACCTTGTCAACAGATTTTGTCGCTGAATTCTACCCGATTTGGGGTGTCGTGTCATGAGGTGGAACATATATAGGAAATACAAAAAAAATCTGATAGAATAGAATAAAATAGAATTATTCAATGCCAGTATCTTTTTTTTTCTAAATCCATTCTCGATGTCTTCTCAGTGGTTCAATAAAATGAAAGCTGAACTGTCTGTAAGTAAAAGAGAATGAGTGAGAGCGTGACAGTTTCATAAATAAATCAACATTATGAGTTTTCATTTATTGTATGGAACAATTATGTTCACAACTGTTTAAGTTTATAAATGTGTACAAGGAAAACACCCGGGGAGTATGACCGTAGCTCTAAACCTCACGATGAGTTACCTCCATGCAACTAATCGTAAAATTACGATGCTGTTATGTTATATATTGTGTATAGATGACAGTTCTTAAATATTATGTACATTCAATCTTAACATATGGATCTGAGTCATGTGCAATAGAACAACAGACAAGAAAATCACTGGAAGCTGTAGAAATGAGGTTTTACAAAAAAATGTTCAGAATACCATGGACAGAAAAGAAGAGCAATGAAAACGGTCTGAAAAAGGCCAAAGCAAAAAAGAGAGCTAATATCCAATATCAGGAAGAAACAATCAATTTTTTTTCGCCATGTAAGGAGAAGGGAACAGATGGAATATAATGTGACAACTGAGAAAATTGAGGGAAGAAGAGGTAGAGGGAAGCAAAGAGAAAGGATAGTAGACACCTTAAGAGAATGGCCTGGTAGAAGGTCAACAATAGAAATGATAAATAACTGTCGAGATCGAAGCTTGTGGAGTGACATGATCACCTACGATAACAAGCACGGTACTAGATGTTGATCATGATAATTATGATGGTAGATGATCGTCTTGGAGCATTTATGTTTTGTGTGTAACCATTCGCCTCTAATTAGCCTTGTACATGCAAGTGAGTTAAAAGATCACACACAAACTTCAGATACGTATCTTGTGCTGTTACGGGAGCTGGCTGATAAAGATGATTACACTGGATACTTGAGAATTAGGTCATCGTAGGTAACGTTCAAATGATAGCTGAATTATTGTTGTGTGTGTTTAATACATGTGCTGGGGTGATGTTTTTATGTGTTTAAATTGGGCTTTGTGGGACGCCAGCACATGATAAACCGCCTTTATTTCTAGCATCACAGTAAAACATTGTAGTCTACAAGCACTGGTTAATTCTGCACATACCTCAGCCATGTAATGTATTGTCTATAGATATGCATGAAGCTCAGTACGAATATTAACTCTGTACAGAGCTGATTGTTAATTATCAAGAGATGTCTATCTATCTATCTATCTATCTAACTAATATCCATATATCTATCTATCTATCTATCTATCTATCTATCTATCTATCTATCTATCTATCTATCTATCTATCTATCTATCTATCTATCTATCTATCTATCTATCTATCTATCTATCTATCTATCTATCT
>JAVIAB010000101.1:33769250-33809250 GCA_032433765.1 Megaustenia siamemsis
GTACAAGGGGTAGGGTTCGATCCCAACCGACGGCTTCCAGGTTCACCCTGCCTTAAATGAGTACCTAATTTTTTCTGGGAAAGTAAAGCAGCACGGGCGTAATATCGACCACATTACCTAAAAAATCATGTGCTAAAGGTCTGTAAAATATTGTGTCACTAACACCATATTTCCCTATACGCCACTTGACGTGACGGGGGTACTTTACTTTTTTTTAAAAGACTGTCTGGTCACATACCTTCATTGTAATGTCGCACAATAAACACATGGGTTGTGTATAGCGTTGCAGTTACCAGAGGATAAATCCCATTTATCCAGAGGATAAATCCCATTTATCCAGAGGGAAAAATCCATGGCAAAGAAACTTGACTGAATATTGTCGATATTTCTTCTTCGTCGATGTAGTCACGATGGTGTATCTCTGTCTCTCTCTCTCTCTCTCTCTCTCTCTCTCTCTCTCTCTCCCTCTCTATCTCTCTCTCTCTCTCTCTCTCTCTCTCCCTCTCTATCTCTCTCTCTATCTCTCTCTCCCTCTCTATCTCTCTCTATCTCTCTCCCTCTCTATCTCTCTCTCTCTATCTCTCTCCCTCTCTAGCTCTCTCTCTCTCTATCTCTCTCCCTCTCTATCTCTTTCTCTATCTCTCTCTATCTCTCTCTATCTCTCTCTCTATCTCTCTCTCTATCTCTCTCCCTCTCTCTCTCTATCTCTCTCTCCCTCTCTATCTCTCTCTCTATCTCTCTCTCCCTCTCTCTGCGATCAAGTCTCAATCAGAGTAGGATTCCAGATTCTGCCATGAAGTCAGCTGTCTGTTTAAGTGATTCGATTGCCCCATACAGTTTCTCTTCACGTCGTCCGTTGTACTTCTCAGGTCTGTGTACTGGGGGCAATCCTGTAGAACATGTTTTGTTGCCATGTTGTCCAGTGTGCAGTGACATTGGCTGGTTGTTCCTATTTTGAAAATGGTGAACATGTGATTCCTCATTCTATTGTGGCCAGTGCGTAGGCGAAGTATGATGACTTGATCCCTCCGTGATACTTATAGTTATCCGTCCCTCTCGTTATGCCGATGGTAATATGATGTGCTCAGTACATTCTGTAGTCGGAATGGAAATACAAATTTCTAATCCAAGACATATTGTGTATGTGTCTATAGCTACACAATACGAAAACATATTTTGTTTTCTCAAATAAGCATCATTCATCATCATCATCATCTTCATCATCATCATCATCGAGTGCCGTCTCCACAACGAAGTTGGGTACCATGGAGCGCCATTCTGCTCTGTCTCTTGCTTTGATGGTGCAGGTTGTCATATGCTGGTTTGTTCATCTTTTGATGTTACTCGTCCATGTTATTCTTGATCTGCCTCTGCCTCTTTTACCTTGTATGTTCCCCTCCAGGATTACTTTTAGTAGGCTGTTGTGTCTTTTAACATGGCCCAAAAATCGCATTAGTCTTGTTTGAATTGTGTTTAGTAGTTCTCTTTTCATTTTTAGTTGTTTTAAGACTTCATCGTTTGTTTTCTTATCCTACCATCAAATTCTATCTATTCTTCTATATATCCACATTTCAAAGGCTTCAGTTATCTGTTCTGTTGTCTTGTCTAATGTCCATGTTTCTGCACCATATAGGAATATTGAGAAGGTATAACATTTTGCTATTCTTAGTTTTAGTCCTGGTGTTATTTGTTTTGATGTTAGTATGTTCTTCATGACATTAAAATTACTTTTTGCCATTCCTATTCTTTTGTTTATTTCAGTTGAGCATTTTCCAACATGCAGATATAGTATGTCCAAGGTAGTTGTAGCTCTGAACTGTCTCCAGGTCTATTCCTTCAATTTTGATATCCACTTGTGGGTTTTGAGTATTTTCTTTGTTTATGATCATAGTTTTAGTCTTTTTGATGTTCATATCTAGTCCATATTTTTTGCTTGTCATGTTTATTTCATTAAGTAATTGTTGTATATCTTTAGGAGCATCATTAGAACTCCCCAAACAAAAACAATGAAACATATTGCAATTGCAAAAAATTATTAATTTTACTTTAAGTGTAATGCTAATAATATAAAAAAAAAAAAGTAAAGTACCCCCGTCACGCCAAGTGGCGTGTAGGGAAATATGGTGTTAGTGACCCTATATTTTACAGACCTTCAGCACATGATTTTTGGGGTAATGTGGTCGGTATTACGCCCGTGCTGCTTTACTTTCCCAGAAAAAAATCCGGTACCCATTTATGGCAGGGTGAACCCGGAAGCCGTCGGTTGGGATCGAACCCTACCCCTTGTCCGTGGTAGTCCAGTTCACTAACCACTGAGCTATCGCGGCTCCCTATGCTAATAATATATTCTCTATTAATAAAATATTAGTACTAATTATGTGTATATATATAAACCACAAATCAATTTTTATGTTGATCACGATATATTATTGCGATGCAGTTGCAAAAGGACTGATACAATTTTCGTTTTGTAATACTTTAATTTGACAAATTTGTAATTCTACTTCATACTGCTTTCACATTCTGACACAACACTTTGCAAATGACTAAAGAGAAGAAGACATTCAGATTCAGCAGTGATCACGTTCGGGGTGGGATTTGGAAGAAGAAAGAAAAGAGAATAGAGTCGCTGCAGACATCAACAGCGTTACGACCATCTAGGAGAGCCACTTTTGTAGTTCGCCAAATACTTCTGATGAGCAGTTGTCATCTGAGACGTCGCTAATGAAACAATTAATTGCATGAACAAATGCGATTTGTACGTTTTTATTCTGCAAGCAGCTGTTTTCAAATGCATGGTCGTGGCATGTCTCCCCAAATATACCATATTTATTCTGCTTCCCCTCCCCTAGATTATGATGTGGCTACCCTGGGCTATGAATCCATGTTGAGAACAACAGGTCTAAATGATCACGTCACTCCACAAATAGATATCGGCACTAACGTTCTGTAATTCAAGTGTTGACTTTCATATTTTGTTTATTCGGAATCATCATTGGCTGGACCCTGCGAGACTTGCTGAGAATGGGATCTGAGCTCTTATGGACATGTTCGGAGTGTAATGATGATGACCAGAACTAAATCACTATTTCAATATGTTGTCTACGTTCATCATCATCAAATACCGCGCCTGCTGGCGTAGGTGATCATGTCTCTGCATAACTTTCGATCTCGACAGTTCTTTGTCATTTCTGTTTGTTGACCTTCTGTCAAGCCATTCTCTTAAGGTGTCCTGTATTTTGTTCTCTTTGATTCCCTCTATCTCTTCGTCCCTCAAACGTTTTCATTACTCTTCTTAGCTGTCCATGGTATTCTCAATATTCTTCTGTAAATCTACATTTCTACAGCATCCAGTGATTTTCTTGTCTGTTGTCCTATTGTTCATGTTTAACATACATATGTTAAAAATGGCTCTACATAATATTTAAGAACTCTTTTTCTTGTTTATGTTGTCAAAAATGGATTGCATAGTATCTTTCTCATTTTTGTTAAAGCTGATTTTGCCTAAGCCATTCTGCATCTGACCTCTTTTGTACATCTTCCGTCTGAGGTTAACAAAGTTCCCAAATAGTTAAATTCATTTACCTGATTTAATATTGTTCCACTTGTCTTTATTTTGCACTGAAATGATGTTTTTTTCTTTGTTGTTACCATTACTTCTGTCTTTTTGCTATTAAGGCTTAGTTATTTATTTTTGCTTTCTTTCACCATTTCATCGATTTGGCCACAAGATTGTCCTCTATAGAAGTTTATTCTCCATTAACTGTGAATTTAATTTGAATGCGAAGAAACACTGGGGAAAAGAGAATGCCAGAATAAGGCATGCATGACTGCCGAGACCTTGGATAAATTTAAAGAAAGAAAGAACAAGAAAGCAGACATAAATAAAAGCAAAGCGAGAAATAGTAAAGCCAAGACACAGGAAGCTTACACAGAGGTGCATTAAAAGGTATAAGAGGAAATAAATATATATATATATATATATATATATATATATATATATATATATATATATATATAAACTCGCTAAAGAGGCAGAAGAAGCAGCAAATAAAGGGAATATGAAAGAACTGGACAACAGCACAAAACGATTAAGTGGAAAATACAAATAGATCAATAACTTTATTAAAGATAAGAAAGGAAAACTGCTCAGTAATATATGGGAACAAATGGAGAGATGGAAAGAGCACTTTGAAGAACTTTTGAACAGACCCGGCTCAAATAATCCTCCAGATATACTACCAGCAGAAGAAGAGTTACATGTTAACTGTGGAAAACCAAGCAAAGAAGAAATAATGAAAGCCATCAAGCTATTAAAAAAATGGTAAAACCACAGGACCAGATGAAATTCCTTCGGAAGCTATCAAAGTAGATCTCTACCGAGATGTTACATAATCTATTAGATAAAATTTTGGAGAGAGAAGAAATACCTAAAGACTGGAAAGAAGGTTATATGATCAAACTACCAAAGAAAGGAAGTTTACAGGAGTGCACAAATTACAGGGAGATTACGCTACTATCAGTGCCAGGAAAAAAATATTAAGCAGAATCATTCTGGAGAGACTAAAAGAGGCTATATAGAAACATTTGAGAGATGAACAAGCACGTTTTAGGAAGAACAGATCATGTGCTGATCAAATAACTACTCTACGTATAATAATTGAACAAATTTTAGAACTAAAATCCATACTTTATATTTGATTCATAGATTACGAAAAGGCATTTGATAGTTTAGACAGGAGAATGCTTTGGAAGTTGCTGAGTCATTACGGAATCCCTATAAAGTTTGTTAACCTTATAAAACCAATGTATGAAGGAACGAAATGTAGTGTAGTGCATAATGGACAGCTTACAGAAGCATTTGAAATAAGAACAGGAGTAAGGCAGGGATGCCTTCTGTCTCCATTTCTCTTTCTACTGGTCATAGATTGGATTATGAAAATGACTCAAAACAGAAATTGAATTCAGTGGTCAATGACCAAACAACTTGATGATTTAGACTTTGCTGATGACATATCTCTCCTATCACACAGTCTTCGACAGATGCAGGATAACATGAGCATAATTGATGAGAGTTCACAATAGCTAGGACTCAAGATTAATATAGATAAGACCAACATTATGAGAAATAATACAGTTGGAAAAAATCAAATAAAACTAGAAGATATACCTCTACTAGATGTACAATCTTACACATATCTGGGCAGTAATATAGATAAAGAGGGAGGAACAGAAAATTATACCAACATAAGGATATGAGAAGCAAGATGAACTTTCATTGCAAATGGAAACATACGGAATTCCAAAGAAATTAGGTTAAATACAAAAATAAAAATGTTCAACTCAAATGTAAAGTCTGTCCTATTATATGGATGTGAAACATGGAGAACAACAAAATTGGCAATCACGAAAATATAGACTTTCATTAATGGTTGATTACGCAGAAGAAAAGGATCGAAATGGCTGGACAAAATCACTAACTTAGAATTATGTAAATCTACCAGTCAAATCCAGTGGATAAAGAGATACAGCGAAGACGATGGCGCTGGATAGGACACACACTACGGAAGCCACCTGAGAATTTTACACAACGGGCCCTTTTGGAATCCTCAGGGGAAAAGACAAAGAGGGAAGACCAAGGAATTCTTTGAGAAGACAGAAGCAGAGATGAAGATGATGGGGAAAACATGGAATGATCTTAAAAGAATGGAAAAACCTAAGTGACATGTAAAGTGTTTGTTGAAGACCTATACTCCACTGGGAGCTAAAATAAGGTAGATAAAGAGGAAGACATTTGAATTGATTTGAAATACATAATAGTCTTCCGTTCTCATTGTGAGGCAAAAATTATTGTTTGAAAACATGCATGCTTATATATTGTATATGTTGAAAAATTATAATTCCAGACGAGGAATAATGAATTGTTCTGGTAATTTATGATAACAACAGTGATGATATCTATATGTTTAGAATTATATTTTTTCTTAAATCTAAATTTCCTGTATACTCCTAGACCCCTAATTGGTATGACCCAAACTTTACAGTAAGTCATTTGTTCTACAATTAACTTTAATATCAGTAAGAAAGTTTTTAGTTCTTCTTCCTCTTTCTCTTCCTCTTTGTTTCATCGTTTGCCTTTCAGCGTCACGATCGAACCTGGACCTCATCAGGTCAGGAAGCGAACATATTACTAACTCAGCCACCGATGCTCCAACAAACTAATGATGTCAATGTGGTGTAGATATTGTTTAACAAACTAATGATACCACTGTGGTGTAGATATTGTTTAACAAACTAATGATACCACTGTGGTGTAGATATTGTTTAACAAACTAATGATACCACTGTGGTGTAGATATTGTTGAACAAACTAATGATACCACTGTGGTGTAGATATTGTTTAACAAACTAATGATACCACTGTGGTGTAGATATTGTTTAACAAACTAATGATACCACTGTGGTGTAGATATTGTTGAACAAACTAATGATACCACTGTGGTGTAGATATTGTTTAACAAACTAATGATACCACTGTGGTGTAGATATTGTTTAACAAACTAATGATACCACTGTGGTGTAGATATTGTTTAACAAACTAATGATACCACTGTGGTGTAGATATTGTTTAACAAACTAATGATGCCACTGTGGTGTAGATATTGTTTAACAAACTAATGATGCCACTGTGGTGTAGATATTGTTTAACAAACTAATGATGCCACTGTGGTGTAGATATTGTTTAACAAACTAATGATACAACTGTGGTGTAGATATTGTTTAACAAACTAATGATACCACTGTGGTGTAGATATTGTTGAACAAACTAATGATACCACTGTGGTGTAGATATTGTTTAACAAACTAATGATACCACTGTGGTGTAGATATTGTTGAACAAACTAATGATACCACTGTGGTGTAGATATTGTTTAACAAACTAATGATGCCACTATGGTGTAGATATTGTTTAACAAACTAATGATACCACTGTGGTGTAGATATTGTTGAACAAACTAATGATGCCATTGTGGTGTAGATATCGTTTAACAAACTAATGATACCACTGTGGTGTAGATATTGTTGAACAAACTAATGATGCCATTGTGGTGTAGATATCGTTTAACAAACTAATGATACCACTGTGGTGTAGATATTGTTGAACAAACTAATGTTGCCATTGTGGTGTAGATATCGTTTAACAAACTAATGATACCACTGTGGTGTAGATATTGTTGAACAAACTAATGATGCCATTGTGGTGTAGATATCGTTTAACAAACTAATGATACCACTGTGGTGTAGATATTGTTTAACAAACTAATGATGCCATTGTGGCGTAGATATCGTTTAACAAACTAATGATACAACTGTGGTGTAGATATTGTTTAACAAACTAATTATACCATTGTGGTGTAGATATCGTTTAACAAACTAATGATACCACTGTGGTGTAGATATTGTTGAACAAACTAATGATACCACTGTGGTGTATATATCGTTTAACAAACTAATGATGCCATTGTGGTGTAGATATCGTTTAACAAACTAATGATACCACTGTGGTGTAGATATCGTTTAACAAACTAATGATACCACTGTGGTGTAGATATCGTTTAACAAACTAATGATACCACTGTGGTGTAGATATCGTTTAACAAACTAATGATGCCATTGTGGTGTAGATATCGTTTAACAAACTAATGATACCACTGTCATGGACATATTATTTAAATAAACTTATGTGCGGCTTATCGTCATTAGTTTCGAGGTAGCGCATTGGTTTCCCAGTAAAAGGACTGTTGATTCTATTCAGCTGGAATAAAAAAAAAGTAAAGTACCGCTGTCACGCCAAGTGGTGTATAGGGAATATGGTGTTAGTGATAATAAATTTTACAGACCTTCAGCACATTCTTTTTTGGGGTAATGTGGTCGATGTTACGCCCGTGTCGCTTTACTTTCCATGACAAAAATCCGGTAACCATTAAAGGCTGGGTGAACCGAAACCGTCGGTTGGAATCGAACCCTACCGCTTATCCTTTGTAGTCCAGTTCACTAACAACTGAGCTATCGTGACAGCTCTAATAATTCTAGTAAATTCAGCTAAAAATATAGGACACATTGGCCTTAGCGTTGAAGGAAGTAACAGCACCAAACAAAGCACTAGCTATCTCAACTTTAAATACTGTGATCTAATGCGATAAAGTTGAATGTGTCCGTCCACATCACATCGAAATGTTTCGCGGCTTTGGGAGTCACTGAAAAGGAGGTAACCAGAACAATAACACGAGTGAGATTATTGGAAGAAATAACATTGTATTTGATAAGATATGCAATAAGAATAAGAAGGGATTATCTTAATATAAGAGGCTAACATGTTTGCTTGAGACCTAATGTGCAGAATAGTTGTGCATTACCAGAACAGGAGACTGGACACATATCATCATTACGTGCCTTCCCTGCTAGTGTGCATATTCATGCTCTCCACAAGTTTTCATTCATTGAGGTATTGAGTTATAAATATTACTTATTACTTATTATTAATTAGTTATTAATTGAGTTATTAATATTATTGTGTTTTCTTTCACGTTAATCTTTATCAGTTTAAACGTTTGACATTACAGGTTGCAAGTTGGTTACGTTGTCTGGAGGTGTGTCCGTGTGTGCTTCCTCTTACCTCAATCATTTCCAGTGACCACTAGATAAACATTTCTCCATTTCAATTAATGCTTAGATTAATACATTGTTTCCTTTCTGATGTTTGTAAGAGGCCTCGTTTTGCTTGATTTCTTTCAGAATAATTTCAATACTTACTACAGATGCCAATATAAACTGGATCATTCCTTTATAGAATATTTAACATATAACCTATTTTATTTTATTCATGAATGTAGTTATGTTATGTCAACCACCTGATTTATCTTTATTACACATCGACCAACTGTTTCTTAGTTCTCAGTTATCGTTCTCAGCAAATCCCGCAGAGTGAAACAACCAAAAAATGTAAACAGGCTCACGAGTAGTCTTGTGTTCTCTTGAATTTAGTCAACACCCATCTAGGTTTGAAGAACCGACATTCCAACCATGTCTGCACGTTCACGAACATCCTCGGAATCTGCATACACGATTTTAATATTTTAATATGAATATGCAAATAATGGCTCTATATGCAACGGATCAACTATTTATTGTTTCAAACAAATGAAAAAAATTTGTGTCATATAATCATGAACATAGATACATAGTGCCGTTATTTACAGTGTTGAAACTAAAAAGCATTTTACTTTTCGGTAGAATTGATTATAATAACGTTCATAAAAAGATTTGTTGAGAATGTTTTTGCTTAATCATCAAAATACGTATGTTGTTTTAGCTTAGCGTGGCAGTGGATGAACTATACCATGTAAATATATTATCGTTTACGTCGTAAACTTGCTATACACTATGATTTCTCATCATTCAGAAAAAAAAATATGTATAAAGAATCTACCTGCCTAACTATCTACCTACCTACCATCTAACCAACCCAACTACCTACCTACCTTCCTGTATGGCCCGTTTCGTCTTGTCAGACGATCTAGTGGAGGCTATTCTGTATTTCTTTTTAGGTTTTGATTTTGTCGAACAGCTTCTCTCATGACTGATTCTACCAATTTTTGACAGAAACACACGGCCACAGAATGTACAAGTCAGGCTCCACTGATCTACAGGGTTTTCCATCCTTTTTCATGAGCCTCTTCTCTTCTAAGTTTTGCTTTAGCACATTCTCAAATGATGTTATACAATTCAGTATACATGCTCTCCATGATGTGCGATTACTAGCCAGATTTTCCAGTAATTTTCACAGATGGAAAAGTCATTCAGAGATAATTTACAGATATCTCTATATTTTAGTTTAGGTCTGCAGATTTGTCTTTTCCCGTGTATTAGTTCACCATATAGTATTTGCTTGGGGATTCGTTTTTCTTCTACTCGCTGGACATGTCCCAGTCATCTAAGTCTGTGGCTTATGAGCATAGACATGATTATTGGGTCTTAGCACGTTGCACGACAGTCATGTTGGTTTTTTTGTCCTGCCATCTGATGTGCTTTATTCTGCGGAGACATCACATGTGGAAGGCATTTAACCCACATACCAACCATCACATGTGCCAAACAACCTACCTACCTAAATAATTACCAGCCTACCTACCAGCCGACCTACATGTCTACCTACTAGCCGACCTACACATATCTTACTACCTTTTCTATTAATATTGGATATTATCTATCCTTTTGCTTTGGCCTCTTCCAGAACGATAACATTACTATTCTTAGCTGTCCATGATATCTCAACATTCTTCTGTAAAACTGTAGACGGGGACTAAGACATTATTAAAGTCAAGGTCAGAGCAATGCATTTTTAAATGGTTACAGGGAGACCAGTAAAGAATGGTTAAAAATAGATCATGTGTCAGGGCCACGAGTGAATGTACGAAAAGGTGTTGACACAGGTTATTTGTGACTGGCACTATTCGACACAAGCTTATTCACCCGAAAAAGAGACGTCGGGGATAATTATCCGGGATATAAATGTAAGTGTGTAGATCTAATCCCAAGCCTGGAAAAACGTCATAGTTGAAATAGAGTCTATCAAGAGACCGATCTTTATTTCTGACAATGGCAAGATGGAACCAACAGCAGCGAGCTTTAGCTACAGGCGTGTTATCTGCATGAATTAATATATCGATAAATCACATTTCAATGTTCTCTGGAAACACAGTGTCATGCGTTGAATGTATACCGCCAAACTTGATCCACTGCTGGTTGCCACAGAAGTCGTATAACATGAGTTACTACCCTTGCACACGATTATTATATTACTGTTATGTATATTTGTGACATGTTTATTCAGCAAATATAGCCTGTCAGGAGCGTTCTAAGCTTAAGTTTCGTGATGGGCAGTGCAAAATAGACTTTGATACCTCACAGGCCTTCATTTATCCCGGTACTGTCTGTTTGAATCTGCCTGCGTCCAGAAGCATGTGGCATGGCCCTATCATCAAATCATCAAAGGAGACACATAGTAATATCCAATGATTCAAGAGTGTGTTTGTATGGCAATGATGGGCGTTGTTTGGTGTACGGGCTTCATGGAGAACGTTTTACTCACGTTTTGTGAGATACAGAGAAACTGGATTTGATGAGACAGTGCAATAGGGAGGAGTTTCATTAGAAAATCTTAAAACAAGAAAATAATCGTTCACTAAAGTTTTAATTTCATGAATTTCTAAATACAAAATGTTGGCCGAAAAGTTACATTCTCACAAAGAACACGTAAAGTAAATGATACAAATGAGCACATGAATTCTGGGAAATGCAATCTAAATACTTGAGCTATATAACCTCAAGCCTCTACTTTATACTCAAAAGCAACATTCTAAAACAAAGGCAAAATGTCTGTGTTGTCTACAGCAAACCTTTCAGCAGTTTAAATCTCAAAACATGAAATTAACCAAAGTAAACTGATCTTTGAGGACAATTCTAGTGACTTGGATTACTGTACTTGTTCGCTTCTTCCTGGCTATTCTTGTCAGGTTTTCCATCCTTCGGACACTTTCTATTATTTCAGTCTGATCATGGATACACGCACACAGTGTTCACATAAATGAATTGTCGACAAGCCCAGCCTTTTTGGGTGCTTTAAGATTATCTTTTGACATAATCTTTATTGAAGCACAATCATCATCATCAAGTACCTGACCTGCTGGCGTAGGTGATCATGTCTCTCCACAACCTTACTATCTCGACAGTTATTTATTAATTATGTTGTTGATTTTCTGCCAAGCCATTTTTTAAAGCTATCTCGTAGTTTTTCTCTTTGCTTCCCTCTATCTCTTCGTCCCTCAGTTTTCCCAGTTGTAACAATATATCCCAGCTGTTCTCTTCTCATTACATGACCAAAAATGATGATTATTTCTTCCTAATATTGGAAATTAGCTCTCTTTTTGCTGTGACCTTTTTCAGAACGTTTTCATTACTCTTCTTAGCTATCCATGGTATTCTCAACATTCTTATGTAAAACCACATTTCTAAAGACTCCAGTGATTTCCTAGTCTGTTGTCCTATTGTCCATGATTCACATCCAAATGTTAAGACTGGCTCTATATAACAGAATATGGAAGCTAATTGCCACAGTCACCTTCCCACGAGCCATGGCATATAAAGAATTAAACTAGATCTTTCAACGTTGACTTCATTTGAGAATCCAACCTTTGCTTTTGTTTCAAGGCGTCTTCGCTATTCATGAGAACATTTATCGAGTCACTCAATCTGCGCCAGTCTACGTCATCAGCTAAACTATAGCTTTATTTACTGCCATTACCTTCACAGTTACACTACGTCTAATCACCGAAAAAGTGCATTCTTAAAAATACCACTTTCGACTCGAGCCGTGAATGGTTATTGAACATCGAATGTATGATCACGACAATTATTTTCTTTTGCAAATAATTACATCCCTAGAGGAATACATCTCAGAAATCAAAACTTTCACTTTAGCCTCTACTGGGGTTTAACTATGAGCATTGTCTGCCTAAGAGATAGAAGTGGATGTAGAACACTCTGTTGAGACGTGAACGGTCTGTTCAATACTTTCAATTCTCTTTAATGAGCGAATCTGTTTAATACATTTACTCCGTCCTTTTCGTCCATGCAGTTTCTTCGTTTTAACCTACTGCCTATCTTTTCTTACTTTTCTCTTTTCACTGATACTGAAATGTTGTCGTGATCTATATCATCTGTCGTTCTTGAGGTGCTCGAACTGTCAGTGATTGTCCTTTATTGTTATATATCTCTGTCACTGCATCTATCCATCTTCTTCTGGGTCTTCCTCTTGGTCTTTTTCCATGCATTCTCGAGAAGAACGCCCTTGATGGTGATTGGTGAGGATTCATTCTGACCAGGTGGCCCAACCATTTAAGTTGTTGTTGCTCTGTATATTCTTAGCAGGGTTTTATTCGTACCATTTTCTTATGGTTTTACTTGGTATTATATCTCTTCTTGTGTTGTTTGTTACTTTTTCAAGCATCGCATCTCACATGTATTGATCTTTCTTAAATGTGATTTAGAAAGGGTCCATGTTTGACTTTCATAGCACAAAGTTGGTATAAAAATGTTATTTATCATTGGTTTACTTTTTAAGAACTGAACTTATTTCATGTGATCCACGTGTGATGGGCATATTGTCATTGTGCATCTTAACTTGTTATTTTTTATATTTTATGTCTAGCTGAGAGCCAAACTTCTCAACACAAACTCAGTCATATAAATGGCTGGTCGCTAGCATACAATAAGTATTTGTCATCAATCACAATGAGCTGAAATCATTACCTTCAACACGAACAAAAAAATCTTCATACATCATTGTCTACGTGGTCAGCAATCGCAAACGTGAGATCGAAGAACACAAGTAGGTATTTCTTTGCATGGACCATATCTACACTCTCTGGAGACGAAACAATTTTATTGATGTTCATACAATGCAAATCTTCCATAGAACCAAGTTATATCTGACTTCGAAATAAATGAAATACTATTTGCAGACGATCAAGTTCTGATAAATGAAACAACTGAGGACCTGCAAGAACATATCAACAGGCTAAACAACAATTGTAAACAATACAACATGGAGATTAACATAAATAAAACCGAAATAATGGTAAAAGCCAGAAAGAAAGAAAAACTAAACATCATAATAGATAATACATCTCTGGGTGTCCGGTTAGCGCAATCGATAGGCGGTTGGCTTACCACGGCAACAGCCGGGGTTCGTACCCTGGCGAGGACACCTGGGTTTTACTAATTCCCTAAAAATTAGTACCTCTGAAGTCGGAGTAAATCTGCCTGCATGGCGAGGGGCATCCTGTAATGGGATAAAACAGACTTTACACGCAAAATTCAGTCCCACAAAATTGAGTGGGTGGGACTTCGTCAGAGGTCAAAGCTGACGAAAGCGAACGAACGAACGAATACATCTCTGAAACAAGTAGATAATTTTAAATACCTGGGTAGCACGTTAGCACAAGACAATAACCAAGTGACAGAAATAGATATACAGTGTAACAAAGCATGCCAAGTAATAGGCCAAGTATCAACACTAGTGGAAAATAAAGCAATAACTACAGAAGCAAGAAGCTCAATTTACAAATCAATTTTTCTACCAACTCTGTGCTATCAGTGCCAGAATTGGACGCTGGACTCTAGAACAATAAGAAAGATAACGACCACCGAAATGAAAAATGTGTCAGAAGAATGACAGGGAGCAGGTTAAGGGACAGAGTAAGAAACACTGACCTGAGGAAGAAACTCGAAATTGAACCACCCATCGAATATATAAAGAAACAGCAGATAAAAGGGTTCAGTCACATACCAAGACAAAAAGAACTAACAATGACTCAAAGAGACATAAACAAACGCTACGAAAACGCCAGATTAAGAGGAAGACCGAGAAAGAGATGGATAATGTGAATACTAGTGTCACTAGTAGGGATAACACCAGAAGAGGCCAACTGAAGAGCAAAGAATTGCAGATTGCATCTCCCCTCGACTCCAACGGCAGTAGAAGAAGTAGAAGAATATCTGCCTTTACCGGATTAACAGAAGCCTCTGTCTTTATCAATTTAATTTAGTTACAGCCTTCTCATAATGATCGAAACACCTGCCTTTATAAGACTGGTTTAAGCTCCCGTCTATATCACAATGATCGAAACACCTGCCTTTATAAGACTGGTTTAAGCTCCCGTCTATATCATAATGATCGAAACACCTGCCTTTATAAGACTGGTTTAAGCTCCCGTCTATATCATAATGATCGAAACACCTGCCTTTATAAGACTGGTTTAAGCTCCCGTCTATATCATAATGATCGAAACACCTGCCTTTATAAGACTGGTTTAAGCTCCCGTCTATATCACAATGATCGAAACACCTGCCTTTATAAGACTGGTTTAAGCTCCCGTCTATATCATAATGATCGAAACACCTGCCTTTATAAGACTGGTTTAAGCTCCCGTCTATATCACAATGATCGAAACACCTGCCTTTATAAGACTGGTTTAAGCTCCCGTCTATATCATAATGATCGAAACACCTCCCTTTATAAGACTGCTTTAAGCTCCCGTCTATATCACAATGATCGAAACACCTGCCTTTATAAGACTGGTTTAAGCTCCCGTCTATATCATAATGATCGAAACACCTGCCTTTATAAGACTGGTTTAAGCTCCCGTCTATATCACAATGATCGAAACACCTGCCTTTATAAGACTGCTTTAAGCTCCCGTCTATATCACAATGATCGAAACACCTGCCTTTATAAGACTGCTTTAAGCTCCCGTCTATATCACAATGATCGAAACACCTGCCTTTATAAGACTGGTTTAAGCTCCCGTCTATATCACAATGATCGAAACACCTGCCTTTATAAGACTGGTTTAAGCTCCCGTCTATATCAGATTGATCAAGAACCTGCCTTTATAAGACTGGTTTAAGCTCCCGTCTATATCATAATGATCGAAACACCTGCCTTTATAAGACTGGTTTAAGCTCCCGTCTATATCAGATTGATCAAGCACCTCCCTTTATAAGACTGGTTTAAGCTCCCGTCTATATCAGATTGATCAAGAACCTGCCTTTACCAGATTGATGGAAAGGTCTGCCGTACCATTCCACTTCTAAGGCAAAAACTATCGTTGCAGTTTACCAGCGACCTTCTCTTTCATTACTACATTGACAAAAGACGCGAATACAAGAACAATGTAGATCATCATTCGTTCCTGTAACAGTGCCTGCCTATGTATTATTTCACACAGTTTACTTATTGAACAACACTGACAATTGTGTTGATCCCTATAGTAGATCGGGGTGTATTATATAACTGATCCATTGGTCCACATATTTAAAATAAACACCGACTTTAGCTTGATCAAATCTATTTAAGTAGAAATATATTGTTGATGAGTGCTAGAAGTAAAATTATCATAAAATCCATCTGTTCCATTTGGCACGCCTCATCAAAGTTATTTACAGAGTTAAGTTATGGAGCCTACAATTTAAGAAAACTACCAGAAACGTTTATTTTGTTCATTTTAAAAAAAGTATAAACGAATATATTGATAAATAACACCTAACACTGATTATACAGTTGTTCATTCTTCTTGTTATTTAACTTTGGCCATGAAACATGGTATCCGACTGATGATTTGTGAGTGTATTGCCAACTCTACTGGTTGAAGTATCGCCATCGGTTCTCGTTGCCAATAAAGAACAGACTGGAATGCGCTCCTTTCCGAAGTTGCACTAAAATCATGCCATCAGAGAAACTATTTTAACATTAAATGTATTATCATCAAACTTGATACGCCTCAATAACTTTGTTGAAAGGGTGATACTGGGGATATATTTCTGATTTGAGAAACATGTTCCATAAACACAATGCTTTACTCCCGGTACAGAGTGCATATATTATAAATAAAGTAAGTATTATATTGTAGGCATGATGTTGGTGCAAACCATTTCCTTCCTTTACTTTTCTTGCGTCAGTCGTTATCATCTACAATCATCAAATTGTCCCATTTTGAATTCACCTACTTAAATTTGTAAACTCAGTGAGAGTTAGGAGGGACAAACCATGGGTTCCTTGATCGTGTTTAGCTCAAAGCCTCCAGCGTCTAAGCTTGCGAGTTGTGGGTGCCACAAGATGGACGAATTCTTAACGACATTATTTAGAGAGAGGCAGGATCTGGTAACAGAAACAAATAACGACATCTTCCTGTGAAGGTCATATAACACAACCAGGCATGACATAATTATCATAGAAGTGATTGGCAAATGGAGATCTTGGTTAATGCGGAAAATAAATGTTGACATGAAACAAATTGCCCGTATCTTGGGTATGTTAGTTTGTTCCAATAAAACACGAGGGAATCAGAAGTATATATATATATATGGTAGGTATCAGAAGTATATATAGATGGTAGGTAGGTACATATTATAGAATAGAGCATAAATAAGGCACACAGTTCTCAACTTAAGAATAAACGTATTTATGAATTACATTCTATTAGAATATAAATCAGAAGCCGCTAACGATAGCCATATAGAGGAGGGAATAACAATCAATGTTGGACAAGTACAGTCGTTGAGACCTTATCAGCCTGTTAACTGTTCCAGTGTTTTCTATACAATAGGACTGTAACACCTCGTGTAGTCAACGTTTGTTGCATATTTATTGTACTGTTGTTACTTGGCTGATAATGAATACAAAACTGTTGAGTTTGATGTTATGAAATGATAACATCTTCTACTATTCAGCTCCCTGTGGAGCATAGATCATTAACAAATACTGTCCAAGCCGTTTTGCTTCTTGCCATTCTTTTAAGATCGTTGCATGTCTTCCCCATCATCTTCATCTCTGCTTCTATCGGTCTTCTCCAATAATTCCTTAGTCTTTCTCTTTGTCTTTTTCCCTGTGGATTCCAAAAGGTGCCTGTTGTGTAATACTCTCAGCTGTATCTCTTTATCCACGTGTATTTGAATAGTACAGTTCCATAATTCTATGTTAGTGATTTTGCCCTGTCATTTCCAACCTTTTATTCTGCGTAAGCATCCATAAGTGCGAATTGATCTACATGGCAGAAACATGGACATTAGACGAGAAAACAGAACAGAGAACTGACGCCTTTGAAATGTGGATATATAGAGGAATAGGTAGAATTGGATGGAAGGAAAAGAAAATAAACGATGCAGTTTTAAAACAACTAAAAATGAAAAGAGAACTACTAAACACAATTCAAACAAGACAAATGTGATTTTTGGGCCCTGTTAAAAGACACAACAGCCTACTAAAAGTAATTCTGGAGGGGAAAATACAAGGCAAAAGAGGTATACCAAGACTAACATGGATGAGTAACTTCAAAAGATTGACAAACCAGCCTATGACAATCTGCACCATCAAAGCAAGAGACAGAATGGCGCTCCAAGGTAGCCAACCTTCGTTGCGGAGATGACACTCGATGATGATGAAGCATCCATTAAAGAAGGTATGTATCTTCATGATTGTCATTTTTGTTGTACTTCATGTCTTACAGCTACATAATAATACTGAATTAAAACTGCAGTTGCAACTTTTCAGAACTGATAGCTTAAATTTCATAATTAAAACGTCAAAAACGACAGTACTCTTAACCAAAATCTGCAATCAGTTGAGCAATGTAATGACTATCTTATTATTGTGAAGATGCAGAAACTGGGTTGGTAGAACGGTGTTTTTTCTTTCCTGATGGACCGAGAACCGATGTCTCAGGGAAAATGTAAAAAAAAAAGAATGTACGCAGAAAAAAAGAAAAACAACAAGATAGTGCATTAAAGTAAAACCATTAATTGTTGACTTAAGATAAGTGCATTCAGAACAAAGAGACCAACTCTCTAACACCTGTGAAAGACAACAGAATAAGTGATTGATTAAGTGAATGACCAAATAAAATAAGTAAATTATTATTTAAATGAGTGATTTACAGAGTAACGCAGTTGACAGTACAAATGTTAATACACGATTTAGTTATTTAGTCCGTATATGAGTCAGCATAATTATACAATAAAATAACATATATAATCACACAAACAGGAAATCAATCTGGAATAATATTTGTAGAACATAAAAATGTACTGAGAAAATATCAACCTACACAAAGTTGTGTCGAAATTAATATATATATATATATATATATATATATATATATATATATATATATATATATATATAAAGTAAAGTAAAGTACCCCCCGTCACGCCAAGTGGCGTATAGGGAAATATGGTGTTAGTGACCCTATATTTTACAGACCTTCAGCACATGATTTTTGGGGTAATGTGGTCGGTATTACGCCCGTGCTGCTTTTACTTTCCCAGAAAAAATCCGGTACCCATTTAAGGCTGGGTGAACCCGGAGCCGTCGGTTGGGATCGAACCCTACCCCTTGTCCGTAGTAGTCCAGTTCACTAACCACTGAGCTATCGCGCCACCACCCCTCTTGTGTCTTTCACAGTCACAAGAAGTGAAGCGGTTTTTGACGGCTGATTCCGATAAGTCGGCGTTGATAAGTTGTTGATTACCAGTTAGCAAGTGTCAGGAACGTCTTACATCATCGGAACACCAGCCATGCCGGTGATATCCCTAATGGCGGCTGACGAAAAGATCCCTGGAAATCTGACAGGCAGCTGAGCTGACGTCAAACCCTGCCAATTATGAGCCCTGTCTGCTACATCACGGTTTGTTGGGCATTTTGCACACAGTCGCTTCTCAACTGCAACTTCGAAATAAACGCCTATATATATATATACATATATATATAATATATATATATATATATATATATATATATATATATATATATATATATATATATATATATATATATATATATACACCACACACAATTAAATATGTATACATTACAATCTATTTTTTCTAACATTGCATACTTCTTACGTAAAAAACCCGTATTTCATATCAGTTTGTAACGGACATGGACACAGTTAAAGATGTAAGTAATTGTATATTGAACGTCTGTCAATTAATTATAATGATAAATCATAATGAATATCCTTATATATATAACAATGAAGAAAACATAGACGTTTTAGACAGGCACTTTTCTGTTGTCAATATACTGAAGGGAGGTCAAAAAGTAATGCACACCAATTTTTTTCTCGGAAACTATTCGGGCAAAATGTGTGAAATTTTCACAGATTGTAGCTGAACATCCCCTTTACACTATCTATTTTTCAACATAATATCCGTCCAAGCGTATTGCCTTACGCCAACGCGAAACTAGGTCATGAATGCCTCGTTTGTACCAAGTTTTGTCCTGCTCGCGTAGCCATTTTTTAACTGCACGGATCACATCCTCATCATTGTCAAAGTGTTTCCCACGCAGGAATTTTTTGAGTGATCCAAACAGATGGAAATCTGAGGGAGCCAGATCAGGGCTGTAAGGAGGATGGGGCAGTACAGTCCAACCAAATTTGTTGATTGCTTCCCGTGTTACCAGACTTGTGTGAGGGCGTGCATTGTCATGTTGAAGCAACAAATCTGCAGATGGCTTATTAGGCCGAACTCTGTGGAACAGATTTTTTAGTTTTGTCAGTGTATTGATGTAAGCTGTCGAGTTGATTGTCTCACCTCTTGTCATTACATCAACAAGAATCACTCCATCAATGTCCCAGAAGACAGTGATCATCACCTTTCCGGCTGATGGAGATGTTTTGAATTTTTTTCTTTTTGGTGACTGCGGATGATGCCATTCCATTGACTGCATTTTTGTTTCAGGCTCATAATAATGTGCCCACGTTTCGTCACCGGTAACAACTTTTGGACAAAAACATTTCTCCTTCAACACCGAAACGCTCCAACAATTCAGAACAGAATGTTTTCCTTTGAACTCTGTGATCATTTGTTAGGCACCGAGGAACCCATCGAGCGCAAATCTTTGAATATCCGAGAGTTTTAAAAATTGCGATTGCACTTCCCTTGCTGACTGTAAGCTGCAATACCAATTGCTGACTAGTGATACGCCTATCCTTACGAATAATGGCATCAGCCCGGTTTAACATGTCTGTGCTGGTAGCCGAGGCAACACGTCCAGAACGCGGTAAATCATGCAGCTCCACTCGTACACTTTCTGCAGCTTTAATTCTCTGAACCCAGCGACTAACTGTGCTCCTATCGACTGCAGAACATTTGTACACTGCACACAGTCGTTTATGAATGTTTGCCACAGTTTCTTTTTCCGCAACCAGAAATTCTATGACAATTCGCTGTTTGTAACGGACATTGTTGACAAGCTCCATTTTAACGGTTCATAGATTGCGTAATATTTTTCAGAATGCTGTGCAATTTGGTGCACATAATTGGAACATGTCATATTCCAAGTGTGCAAAATTTCATATTCATATCTTTATTATTAGCCGAGAAAAAAAAATTGGTGTGCATTACTTTTTGACCTCCCTACGTATAAATACTTTTGTAAACAATATTTGTTGTGAATTTAATGGTACTAGGTACATGCTGTTTATAGATTTTGTGTTTGTTCAATAATATTAATCTACATCATCATAATGTGCCACACGTAGGCGATTATGTCCGTCCACAATTTACATTCCACTCACGTTGTATCAATTTTGTTGTTGACTGTTTTTCATGCCATAACACCAAGCTATCTAGTATTTTCTCTCTTTTCGCCATCTATCTTTCCCTGTATTTTGCCAGTTGTAACAAAGTATTCTAACTTTCCGCTTCTCATGATGTTCCAGAAAAATGTTTATTGTTTCTTTCTGATGTTTCTTAGGCGCTTCCTTTTTGTGTTGGCATATTTGAGAATTTATTCATAAGACTTTTTAAGCTGCCCAGGTAACTTTCAACATTTTTCTGAGAAATCCCATCTCTTGACATCTAATCGTCTCTTCTTTTGTTTGTTTACTGTCCATGATTCGCTTCCATTGGTCAAAATTGACTCTATATATATCACAGATGAACTCTCTCATTTCAATTGTCATAGATTTGTCGCGTAAGATGTTTTTAATTTTCTATTTTGGCCTGAGCTATTCTGCATTTTATTTCGTACAATTTTCAGCCTATTAAGAAATGCACTCTCTGCAAACTTGAAGATAAAAGACCATACGCTCACTATTGACCAAAACCTAACATATCTTGGTGGCACCATGAATCGCAGAATGATTTGGACAAATCAGGTTGACAGAGCAAGGAAAGAAATTGGCAGAAACGGACTGGGGAGCAGACAGCAAAATCTTGAAAAGACTATACGTTAGAAGAGTCGGGCCAGTTCTAGAGTATGCAGTCACAGGCTGGGCTATGGCTTCCAAATCTCACCTTTGCAAAATTAACAGAACACAGAATCAAGCTGCCCGTATCATCACTGGTGCTATGAAATCTACACCTATCAAGACTCTAGAAACAGTAACAGGTTTACAACTCTTAGATGGCAGACGGGTCATTAAAGTATTGCAGCAAACGGAGAAATATAGAAGGCTCCTTAGCCACCCCATGCACCAAAGAATAACTGGTTTCGGAATTGTACGACTGAAGAGGAGCAGCTTCACTGCAATCGCCAATGAACTAACTACTGGAGACCCAGTACTTTCTCAAACAATACCGAAACCCTTGGACCCATCTGATATATCTCCTCATGGGAAACATAAAAAAACCAGAACTAAAGGAAAATATAACAGGAATCATGAAAAAAGGCACCCAATCAGACACAGAAAGAAAAACGTAGCAGAAAGACACATACACGATACCAACCCATGGAACTCTTGGTCCCATAAATACACAGATGACTCTGCTACAAATGCCACCAGAAACGGATGGGGGAGGTGTGTTCCTGACGCTGAATAACCAGGACGAGATCACCAAGTCAATAGCTACTGGACAATTCTCAAACCGCTTTAAGGCAGAAACTGAGGCTCTCAGAGATGCTGCAACACTGGCTACTCAACACAAAAATAACATGCACAATAAATTGGTGATTCTGACTTATCAGTACTATCAGCCATAAAAAGCCCCAAGAACAATGAACTAGATGAATTGAGAACAACCCTGGACCAACTTCCAGAGAGTAGTGATTCAGTGGATACCATCACACTGTAATATACACGGGAACGAACGCGCAGACAAATTAGCTAAAGAGGGAGGGAGATTACCACAAGAAAACCATTCGCTCAGTTATGATGAAGCCAAATCCATCCTCAAAGGTCAGTTCCATGAAAACTGGAAACGAGAACACCCAAAGAATAACGAGAGTGACGAATACCACCAACTATCAAGGAGGGATCAAGTCATCACACTTCGCCTACGCACTGGCCACAATAGAATGAGGAATCACATGTTCACCAAATTCAAAATAGGTACAACCAGCCTATGCCACTGTACACTGGAAAATATGACTACAAAACATGTTCTACAGGATTGCTCCCAGTACACAGACCTGAGAAGAGCAATGTGGCCCACGCCCACCTCCCTGGAAGAGAAACTATATGGGTCAATCGATTCACTTAAACAGACATCTGACTTCATGAGAGAGTCTGGAATCCTACTCTGAGTCTTGATCGCAGACAGAGAGAGAGAGAATGAGAGAGAGGGAGAGAGAGAGAAGGAAAGTCATTATAAATGAAAATATTATTTATAATAATATTGCTGACATAATAGATACATGACACTATTAATACATTCACTTATCTCATTTATGAAGGCATTCTTAGTATGTGTTACATTTGTCTGATAAGCACCACTTTAACTGCAGTCAACGTGTCGCAATTTGCACTGGGCCAATATATAACGCTAGTGTGTATAAATATAATTATATATGTACACATATGGTATTTGACGTCTTAAAAGACAGTTGGTAATGACCAACCATGATTAGGCAATATTCTAAGTAATATAGTATTATTAGTGTCTTATACTGAATGCTATTATACCGATCATCTTCTCTCGTGGCTGAATCTGCCAATTCTGGATAGAATTGCCACAGCAGAAAGAACAAAATGCGTTTGTGGTACCTGACCTCATCTCCTTACTCCTGCGTCGTAATTCTTCTGACTCAAATTCTGTGTTTTTTTTTTTTGCTTGTTTATTGTGTGTTCTGCGTGTACTACGATCTGATGTTAGACCTACCGAGTTTCTTTCCCGAATAGAGAATTCACCCAAGGAAGCAAACGTCCTTTATTCATTCACATATCGCCTTCACTGTGGGCCGCGACAGCTCAGTGATTAGTACGCTGGACTACAAATGACAAGAGATCGGGTTCGAAGCTGATGACGGCTCCGGGTTCACTTAAATGGGTACAACAGAAATAACAATGTAAACAGCCCCGTCACGCCAAGTGGTGTATAGGGAATATGGTGTTAGTGACCATCATATTTACAGACCTTCGGCACATGAATTTTTGGGGTCATGTGATCGGTATTACACCCGTGCCGCTTTACTTTCCCAGAAGAAATCCGTTACCCATTTAAGGCTGGGTGAACCCAGAAGTCGTCGTTCAAAATCGAACCCGACCCTTTTATATTGTAGTACAGTTCACTAATGACTGAACTACTGCGACTCTCCTTAAATGGGTACCGAATTTTATCTCTGGTAAAGTATAGAGTTACGGGTGCAATACTGACCACATTACTCCCAACAATCATGTGCCGAAGGGCTATAAAAATTATGGCCACTAACACAATTTTCCCTAAAGGGCACTTGGTGTGACGGGGCTCTTTAATTTAAAAAAAAAAAAACTTATATAGTCTTCACTACTTTTGTTTCAATTTCAACGATGCCTAACAAAACATAACGCTCGTAATGTTGGGTTCAATGATCGAAGACGATGTCAAAAACCCTTTATGCCAACAAAAGCCTCTAGGTTGAACAGGTAGTGTTCTTTCAAGGCAACTTATTCGTTTTCCTGGAGGCGAAGGCGCGCCTCCCAGCACCGAAGCTGGAAGTTGTCAGCGACCCACAGCTGATGGCCTGCGCCAGGATTGGTGAATCAGAACCAACCAGACCCTGCTCCACCTCTCCGAGGTGTCTCCAGTAACAGACTAACCTGTCTAGTCTGGCCAAGCGAACAGGGATCGAAGAGGGAAGACAACCCGGTACTTAAAAATGTCATGCTGAAGTCGGATGTGTTGGGCCGAAATGCGCAAATATCACAGTTATACTGTAAACCACAACACAACGCAGACACGCCCACTCAACGTCCTTTTAAGGGCGGATGATGAAGAGGAATATTCTAGTCTACCAGAATACTCTAGAATAATTTAGTCATCGGGCGAACGCAAGCAAGCAAGCATTCGTTTTCTATGCACGAATGTATTTATGCATTTGAACTTGAACTGTATTAATGGGATTGTAATATATATATATGGTGGTTCATAACAGTGCTTCATTTGTAGTTTATATGATTGGTGCTTCTTAATGAATCGTGTAGATCTACGTTTGAAGATGGGTGTTCAAAGTCTAAAAATGAAGTATTTTAAAAATATCATTATGTGAACACGTATTCATGGCAAGTCTTATTTTTTTTCAAATGATTAATTATTTCATATACAAATGTAGACCAATCGTATACATACCACACTATGCCGACAAGTCACTGATAGCACAACAAAATGATATTCAAACTACAGTCTGAAATGGTAGATCTCTCAGGAACAAAAATATTTGTCATATATTTTTATTCATGCCTCTACTGTATTTTACTACCTGGAATACATTAAAAGTTTTAGAACCGCTGACGTTCAGTTGACTAGTGGTCAGCGCTACCAATGTCTGATCAAGAGACATCCTATAACACAAAGATTCAATTGAACATTTAAACATATGGATTGCGGTTTCCATACGTTACACACTTTAATAAATTGGTTCATGTAATTTTTTTTATTAATTTAGTAAAATATTACATTGTTTCTAGATCGTGAAAGGACCTTATGGGCTGGCAATAAAACAGGAGGAAGTAAGTCACGACCATTCTGGAGAGTTGATAAAAAGTGTGTTTTAAAATTGTGAAGCCAATGCAATGATATTTACGTAAGCTACGGCATCAGCTCTAATTGAAGCCGATTACAAGACATAGAAATGGTGACAATTTTTATATGAGGGAACATTTAATGAATATTTGTAATATAGATACTGGTTTTAAGTTTTAGACTAACACAACATAATATCATTGTATCCAGTGATGCATGAAATATATCATTGGTTCTTTGATTATGGGAGGCCTCGGTACCGCTGTAAATGATTTAAAATCCATAATTGCTCAACCGCCCGTGCCAGTAGAATCATCTGAATTACTAACTCATCTCCCAAACAAGGAAAGGTAGCTGTAGTCCCCATTATAGCAGTCTCAGCACACGCCAAAAGACATGAGGCGAAACCGCACAGAAAGTGAACACAGTCAATTGTTCCCTGCCATACAATATCATCATTCATCGTAAATAATTGGAATATCTAAATATGATCAAAACGGATGAAATACACAGCTCACGGTGTGCACATAGCACCTAACTCAGTAGCTCCTGCAACGAGCCGGACTTGGAATATGAGGAAACTGCAACAAGGAACACTTTCATACACAGCCTTCAATAGTTCCTACAGCCTATCCACAATTTCACGTTCTCCTGAAAATGATGTTCGTCATACTTTTTTGTTAATGCTTGATGATGTTAGGACATAATTTTTTACTCCAATTCCGAACATTTAAAATACAGTTATCGGACTATCCTTATCCCACATCAAGCAACAGACGGTAAGATTAGCGTATGACCGGTCTAGGGATATACGAAGAGCAATTATGATGACGTACCACACATAATAATGGCTGCGCCCATAGATTCTTGATTACTCTAACGAATGCAGCCTACAACGAACGAAACACGGTGCGATATCCCTAAATAGATACAACTTCGGCTGACTTGACTTAGCAAATAGCATTAATGAGTTGTAACATGTAAATGGCTTGCGTCAAACAAGTCCAACAACGGTCATTGAACAGCACTCAATGTGACGTAAACCGCAGATCAACTCTAGAGAAATATATCAACTGTTTTGTAATTTGACTTACTACAAGAAAGCGGGATGCCTTTTAGTTAAAATAACAACTTTGTTAGCACACACATTAATTTATATGTAATATAGTATCGTGTGTCTTCTTCTACCTTTTTAGCTCACTAACATGGAGCAAATGTCTTCAACAAACACTTTCCAAGTCGATTTGATTTTTTGCCATTCTTTTAAGATCATTCTGTTATTCCCCATCATCTTCATTTCTGCTTCTATCTGTCTTCTCCAAGAATTCCTTAGTCTTTCTCATTGTCTTTTCCCATGGGGATTCCAAAAATGGCCTGTTGTGTAATACTCTTAGTTGGCTTCCGACAGTGTGTCCCATGCAGCGCCATCGTCTTCGCTGTATTTCTTTACCCACTGATATCTGACTGGTACATTTCCATAATTCTATGTTAGTGATGTTGTACTGCCATTTCCATCCTTTATTCTGCGTAAACATCCATGAATTAAAGTCTGTATCTTCATGATTGTCAATTTTGTTTGTTCTCCATGTTTCACAGGGATATAATAGGACCTACTTAACATTTGAGTTGAAAATAAATTTTTATTGTTTGTTGTTAACCTAATTTCTTTTGATTTCTATATGTTTCCCAGTGCACCGAAAGCTCATCTTGCTTTTGATATCCTTATTTTTTTATCATTTTCGGTTCCTCCCTCTTTATCTATATTACTACCCAGATATATGTAAGATTGTACGTCTAGTAAAGATATTTCTCCTAATTGTATTTGGTTATTGCCAACTGCATTAATTCGCATAATGTTGGTCTTATCTCTATTAATCTTTAGTCCTAGCTGTTGTGATCTCTCATCTAATATGCTCATTTTATCCTGCATCTGTTGATGGATGTGTGATAGGAGAGCTATGTCATCAGCAAAGTCTAAATCATCAAGCTGCTTGATCAGTGACCACTGGATTCAATTTCTGTTGTTTTGAGTTGTTTTCATAATCCAATCTATGGCCTGTAGACAGAGAAATGGAGACAGAAGGCATCACTGCCTTACTCCTGTTCTTATTTCAAATCTTTCTGTAAGCTGTCCTTCATGCACAGCACATTTCATTCCTTCATACATTGTTTTTATCATGTTAATAACCTTTATGGGGATTCCGTAATGACTCCGCAACTTCCAAAGCACTCCTCTGTGTAAACTATCAAATGCCTTTTCGTAATCTATGAATCCTATATAAAGTGGGGATTTTAGTTCTAAGCTTCTAATATTATACGTATTCTAATAATAGAGTTGTTTAGTTCTAAGCAACTATTATACGTAGCACATGATCTGTTCTTCCTAAAACCTGTTTGTTCATCTCTCAAATGTTTCTCTATGGCCTCTTTTAGTCTCTCTTTGGTAGTTTGATCATATAACCTTCATTCCAGTCTTTATTTATGTTTCCCTCTCCGAAATTGTATCTAATAGATTATTTAAAATCTTGGTAGAGGTGTTAATATCTGCTTTGATGGCTTCCTAGGGAATTCCATCTGATCATGTGGATTTGCCATTGTTTAATAGCTTGATGGCTTTCATTATTTCTTATTTGCTTGGTTTTCCACAGTTAACGTGTAACTCCTTTTCTGGTGGTAGTATATTTGGAGGATTATTTGAGCCGGTTCTGTTCAAACGTTCTTCAAAGTGCTCTTTTCATCTCTCCATTTGTTCTCTTATATTACTAAGCAGATTTCCTTTCTTATCTTTAATAAAGGCGTTGATCTGTTTGTATTTTCCACTTAATTTCTTTGTGCTGTTGTACAGTTCTTTAATATTCCCTTTATTTGCTGCTTCTTCTGCCTCTTTAGCTAGTTCATCTATATATTTCCTCTTATCCCTTTTAATACATCTTCACACTTCTGTGTTCACCCCTGTGTAAGCTTCTTGTGTCTTGGCTTTATTACTTCTCGTTTTGCTTTTAGTTATGTCTGCTTTTTTGTTCTTTCTTTCTTTAATTTTATCCAGGGTCTCTGTTGTCATCCATGCCTTATTCTGGTGTTCTCTTTTCCCCAGTGTTTCTGTGCCTGTCTCTTTCCATATATATGTTACCTGTTTCCAATGATCTTCTATTTTTATTGTATTTTCTAGTTGTTGCAGGACTTGGTATTTGTTTAATATTTTGATTGCAAATTTTACTTTAATTCCTTGTTCTTTAAGAAACCCTACAATGAAATACTTTGTGCCCTTATTCGTTGTAGTAGTATATTGTATTCCCAAACGAAATAATTACATTTATGGAAGTGCTGTCTTCTGAAAAGTTCGCCTATTATATTGATGTGGAAGAGTGACATTATTTGTACAGCGAGGCCACGATATCTGCTCCTCTTGGCCCGATAAACCTACGATTAACATTCGCAAACAGCAGCCTAAACCTACATGTCAATAGCAAGGGAAACGGAAAGAACAAAGAGAAAGCCCAAGGATAAGGATATTCTTGGCGTGACAGAGCGAATGGTAGTGATTGGTGAGGATTCATTCTGACCAGGTGGCCAAACCATTGAAGTTTTTGTTCTATATATTATTGGCAGGGTTTTGTTCCTACCATTTTTCTAATGGTTTCAGAAGAGATAGAATACCAAATGAAACCATAAGAAAAATGGTTGGAACAAAACCCTGCCAAGAATATATAGAACAACAACAACTTAAATGGTTTGGCCTCCTGGTCAGAATGAATCCTCACCAATCACCATCAAGGGCGTTCTTCTCAAGAATGCATGGAAAAAGACCAAGAGGAAGACCCAGAAGTAGATGGATAGATGAAGTGAATGAGACATGTAATAACAAAGAAAAATCACTAATTCAGACAGTTCGAGCAGCTCAAGAACGACAAATGATATAAACCACGACACCTTTTAGGTGTCAGTGAAAAGGGAAAAAGAAGAAGAGAGCGAATGATGAAAAATACAAGACATATAATAAAAAAAGGATGACACTGCACTTTTAAAATCCCGTCTTTTTTCATCATACGGACAGGTGAACATAAGACTAGGTACAGTTTCTAGGAAAGAGGCAAGTTAATAAAAGTCATTCTGAAAAGGGAAATAAAAAATACATGATGTAGAAATGGGAGGAATCTAACTAAGGACTGGCAGCAATACCTGTAATCGACATTAGAACATATGAGTGGGTGTACCAAGACAGCGTGAAATGGGGCTCTATTGTAGCCCATCACGCGGCACACAATGATAGTGATAACACAGAAGATAGGAACATTGATAACACCAGTGTGCTCACAACGATCTGGTCTTGACAAGTATAATGATTGAATTGTTATTGCACCTCAAGTTCCTTTATTTATACAATAAAATAACCACCGTGTGCCTCGCAACTCATGTCATACCGTTGTAGTTTCCTTGATATATACCACACCATACTACCAGAGATATGTGAATTTTATTTCAACGCTCTCCTCTTTTTGTATGTTCTATATGATAAGATATTGAACAGCATAATCTTCAAGATGACAAGGGGGAAATTGGCTATTCTTTTGCTTTTCTTTTAAACTAAATTAATATTTAATTTCAGATTACACATTATATTCATAGAGTAAGTTAAATTATTTGTGACTTATGCAGTTTCGCTTAGTTGACTGATCATCCTCGTTTCACATTATTTACATCCATAAATGATTAGGCATTCATATCTATCTATCTATCTATCTATCTATCTATCTATCTATCTATCTATCTATCTATCTATCTATCTATCTATCTATCTATCTATCTATCTATCTATCTATCTATCTATCTATCTATCTATCTATCTATCTATCTATCTATCTATCTATCTATCTATCTATCTATCTATCTATCTATCTATCTATCTATCTATCTATCTATCTATCTATCTATCTATCTATCTATCTATCTATCTATCTATCTATCTATCTATCTATCTATCTATCTATCTATCTATCTATCTATCTATCTATCTATCTATCTATCTATCTATCTATCTATCTATCTATCTATCTATCTATCTATCTATCTATCTATCTATCTATCTATCTATCTATCTATCTATCTATCTATCTATCTATCTATCTATCTATCTATCTATCTATCTATCTATCTATCTATCTATCTATCTATCTATCTATCTATCTATCTATCTATCTATCTATCTATCTATCTATCTATCTATCTATCTATCTATCTATCTATCTATCTATCTATCTATCTATCTATCTATCTATCTATCTATCTATCTATCTATCTATCTATCTATCTATCTATCTATCTATCTATCTATCTATCTATCTATCTATCTATCTATCTATCTATCTATCTATCTATCTATCTATCTATCTATCTATCTATCTATCTATCTATCTATCTATCTATCTATCTATCTATCTATCTATCTATCTATCTATCTATCTATCTATCTATCTATCTATCTATCTATCTATCTATCTATCTATCTATCTATCTATCTATCTATCTATCTATCTATCTATCTATCTATCTATCTATCTATCTATCTATCTATCTATCTATCTATCTATCTATCTATCTATCTATCTATCTATCTATCTATCTATCTATCTATCTATCTATCTATCTATCTATCTATCTATCTATCTATCTATCTATCTATAATCCTTTCGAGCCGAAGACGGCACATAGGGCAGAACTACAATCTCAAAAACAGAAACCTTGTGTGCCAAAGTGGCACATATTGCAGAGATCACTGCAATATATATATATATATATATATATACACAATAGTAATAATAATTTGTGGTAGTCAAAGTGAAGGAGGAGATATATATGCATGCACTCTTACAATTATTGTTATTGCTATAATAAATATCGATGTCCTCCTCTTAGGTTGGAAAAAGTCAGTACAATATAGACATAGTAGGTCAATATGTTTTAAAGTTGCGTCAAAGTAATTATACATGTTTGCTTTTGTGTACGTGTAATTTACATTTAGTTTACTCATAGTTTATTTTGTTTCTACTAATGTCAATGACATGTCATTTATACAAACTTCATGATTGAAAAAAACTATCTAATTAATATGCTATCGTTGAGCCATGTAGAAAGCCTGTAGCTACTGTAGCAGTGGTATCCAACCTATGAGGCCAATGAAAACCGTTGGGATGATATCAATCCATAACAAGCGAATGTCATGCACCATCAAGTATAAGAGAACAACTTCGCTATATTCATGAACAAAACTATCCAGAAATGAACAACGGCAGTCGCAAGGCATAATGAAAGCTAGCTGGAAGGGTTGTGGTTACGTCAGAGATGAAATATATACAAGCAAGAACGTAATAAGTAGTTTAGCCTCGTACAACCAAACGGTAATCTATCAAAACTGTGACGAAAAGGAAAATAATGGAAAACCTAGAACTTAAGACCGAGCGCTAAGAAAATATGATACACCAAGACACAATCATAAATGAATTAGTGAATAAAAGCTAGGAATAACCACCGCCATAGAATATATACAGAAACCACACACATCGTCTCGCCGCGTGACAAGGGAGAAAGACCAAAATACAACAAAACGAGCCCACAATAAACGTTGGGAGAACACCAGATCAAAGAGCCGACCACGTAAAAGATGGATTGACGAATAATTAGAAACACTAGAAAACATAACAGCAGCAGCAGAGGCGAACATAAGAGCAAAATACCGCAAATTATATATCCCCTCGGGAATAAAAGACAAATGAAGATGGAAAGTAGAAGAAGAAGTAGAATAGCTTCGCTCATGAGAAAACCTACAGGTCGTTGGCTCAAACATTTTTTTTTCCTTGGAAGTTCCAGGACAATAAGGGGAGACAGTAAAATCAAAGTAGAGTGCACCGCTTCTTGGACGGAGACTTTAAAAAAAGATTGTCATGTTTATACCGGAATATTCCAACAAGATTTACTGATGGAAAGTGCTGTTGAGAAGTAATTACCATCAAGATATAAACAATTTACACAATATACAAGCGTAATGCTTACCTTAATACAGAGAGCTAAGATAGCATATGTAGTATGTACTGTTTATTGTTATCATTTAAACGGATGTGTGTGTTCGTGTTTGATTAGCCCACTGGATTATTATTTCTTCAATGACACATGTTAAAGTAATGTAATCAGTTCGAGTCGCAGTTGAAGAAATGACAAATGGAACGTCATTCTCAACTTTAGTGAAGCACATGGAAGACATAATTAGATACAGATTGGTCTGAATGTAGTTTAAACAGACATGCCAGTGGCAGATACGCAATTTTAGTAGAAACAAATATATAAATGTGTATAAATACATATAGATGACTGTGTATGGATATATATAGATGACTGTATATATATATATATATATATATATATATATATATATTAGTGTGTATAGATCCAATATAGGTTTAGAACTGGAGTCGTCAGTCGCTGGACACTGCTGGACTTGCTGAGGAGGGGATATGAGCACATATGGACATGATCGAAGTGCAATGATGATGACCCGCAAATAACGCAATAACTCACAAACATATAGATGACTGTGTATAGATACATATAGAAGATTGTGTGTAGATACATATAGATGACTGTGTAGATACATATAGATGACTGTGTAGATACATATAGATGACTGTGTAGATATATATAGATGGCTGTGTATGAATATAATTAGATGACTGTGTATAAATATACATATAGATGACTGTGTAGATACATATAGATGACTGTGTAGATACATATAGATGGCTGTGTATAAATATAATTAGATGACTGTGTATAAATATACATATAGATGACTGAGTAGATACATATAGATGACTCAGTAGAGATATATATAGAAGACTGTGTATAGATACATATAGATGAATGTTTATAGATACATATATATATGAATGTACATATACACATATAGATAATTGTGTATAAATACATAGAGATGATTGTTAATAAACACATATGTATATGGCCATGTATAGATAGATACAGCTAAATGCGTTGAAAAAGAGGAGTTCCAAAATAAGATTTCTCATCTCTCTTCAGATTGGACACTTTCTGTACAACGTAAGTAACAGGAATTATAAAAATGGCGGGAGCGTGAAATACAATGATTTAAATAGTGTGTAAGCTTGGCAACATTTTATCTGAGCCATTTTATGCAAAATGTGAGGTCAAAGGGGTGCGTCATTCTCCTAAGTTTTGTAGAATCTCTGTGATTCCCTTTGCACGATGTTTTCAAAGTACTTTCCGCAGAAGTCTGCATTCGAACACGATCCGGCCGCTCCATCTTTAATCTAGCAAGCATGAGAGAGAAATGTAGCAACGAAGTTTCTCTAGACTGGCTGCTGAAGATTTTTTTTTTTATTCGCCAGCTTTTTACCTATGACGAAGTCCCTAGATATTACGAACTTTTGCGTGTTAATTCGTTTTTTTTTCCCGGCAGCCGTGTACACAGAGGTCCCTCGCCGCAGAGACAGATAACTCCGTCTTCGGAGGTACTAATATTTTTTCTGTCCATGAGTAATTGACGTTTCAAGCCGGGTCTCGTTGCTGCGACCAGGGGTGGTTGCCGCAGAGAAAAATCATGAATAAAAATCACAACTGATGCAGTCGAGATTTGAACCAACAACCTCTTCGTCCTGAGGCTGGCGTCTTGCCTCACGACCAACCAGTCCCCCGCTGCTGCAGATAAAGCCGCCGTGCAGTCAAAGAATGATAACATTGCTAAGTCGTTTGCCTTATTCTTCTTGCTAAAATATGCACAGCCACATTAGGCTTTCTAATGTGAACAAATTGATCCTACACATATAATCATGAATAGTAACTCTCTTGAATCTGTGCTTCCTTAGCTCTCTGATGCAGTCACTTCATGAGAAATAAATACCGAATCGGCAAGGAAGCTGAAACATTTGGCAATTTAAATTAAGTATGTATGGAAGCACAAACCTAACGTTCAGAGTAAAGATACACAATTATCATATTTGTTTGTTTGGTACGCATGGATCCCAATCAGTTATTTATTCGTTGGATCATCATCTTCACACATCAAATAACTGTCATTAACGCCCAAAACTCCTCTCCAGCAAATGCCCGCATCGGGATATGATAAACAGCTTTACTAGTACTACCCTGATCTCCTCGTATCTCTCCTGCATTTTGGCAACACCCCTCTTGGCTAACACGTAGATCTGGGAATTTCACCAGGGTTGCAGATCCACGATAAACATCTACATCTTTATCATCTTAAACTTCTTTCCGAGTCTACGACGGGTTAAGAATAAACGATCGTTCATCATTATGACGTGCCATGCACAACATTGTCAACAAAGGATGCACCCACATGGCTTGATTTATTTTTGAAGAGCACAGCCAGATGAACGGCTGCCGTAGCACCGACGCAGAACAACTTAAAGTGGAACCTTTGGTTAACTTAGCACACCAATCTATTTGAAGGAGCTATGAATAATCGATGTCGTGCAATTCCAACGGTGGTAACGCCAGCTCTCAATGTTATGACGTAATACGTAATCTACTTGACGACATACGAATGTCGTATTCACACATCCGATTCACCAAACAGGACGGCTTACATGTGCACGAACTCTGTTGTTCCGGTAGGAATCCGTAAATTTGACTATTTTGTTGACTTTAACACAGCGATCTGCATTAGAGAGCTGAAATCCATCAGTCTACGAACGCAAACACAGCAGCGGTCGATGGTGCACAAACTCTGTTTCGTCACGGGGATCTAAAATTGTGACTGTCGGGCAGGTCAAGAAAAAAAAACGTTAAACTTTAATGCATTCGCAAAGTAAGTGGCTTCAGGAGGAAGGACAAAGTAACAAACTCCAATGTCTGCAACGTGTTAAATCAGCATCTATCATTGTGATTGTCTATGCAGGTCAAGTAAAATAAAACGTTGAACTTCAGAGTTTTAAAACAACTAAAAATGATAAAAGAACTACTAAACACAATTAGAGCAAGACAAATGAAATTTTTGGACATGTTAAAAGACACAACAATCTAATAAAAGTAATATTAGAGGGGAAAATACAAGGTAAAAGAGGCAGAGGCAGACCAAGACTAACATGGACGAGTAACATCAAAAGATAGACAAGTCAGCCTATGATTATCTGCAACATCAAAGCAAGAGAACATGGTAGCCAAACTTCGATGCGGAGACGGCACTCAATGATGATGATGAAACTTCATTGCATTCGCAAAAAACGTGGCTTCAATAGGTAGGACAAAGTAACTAACTCCAACGTCTGGCAACGTGTTAAACCAGCATCTAATATTGCAATATAAGTCTTGGAATATGGTGGATAGGGCACGTGAAAAGAAAGAACGCGATCGTATTTCCAAACAATGATTGTATTGAGAACTAAGTGACGTGGTGAGACATACGATTATAATGATATGTTGATTGATATACCTCTTTTAGACGTCACCCGGAGCAGGTTATTCTTGTGCTGGACACATTTATTACTAGACTAGAGAGGATGATATGTATACGTTTATCAGCGATAATAGGCAGGTGAATTCTGTCAGAGTACAGAAACTGGTTCCGAATATAAACATCAGCTGAAACGCTTGTAAAGTTAATACTGATGTTGAGGGCTGAGGAAGATGGATTAACAGGGAAGAGAGAAACATCATTTTCTGGTTACATATTGTAGAGCATGGACAACACAAATAATGAATTGCCTAGTCAGCTTCTGAGAATGTGATGATATTTAAAGCAGAAGACAATGGATGCTAGAGAAAAGGGAATGAATTCCGGCTACACTTATGAATGTCGATCATTAATTTCTTGAATTTGCGGATTCAAAAATGGCATACTTAACTACTAAAGCAGAATCTGAGCAAGACAACACCAATAATTGTTACCAAAGTTCTGTTCAACCGTGACTACGAGTCGCAAACTGTCACGACGCTATAGGTCAGTACTGTCATCAAACAATATCCTTGTTATAGGTCTTGTGTCATCTTGGTATTCGTCATCAAGTACCGGGCCTGCTGGCGTAGGTGATCATGTCTCTCCACAACTTTCGATCTCGACAGTTATTTATCATTTCTGTTGTGACCTTCTTTCTGGCCATGGTATTCTTAACATTCTACTGTAAAACCACATTTCTACAGACCCCAGTGATTTTCTTGTTTGTTGTCCTATTGTCCATGATTCACATCCCTATGTTAAGACTGGCTCTACATAACATTTAATTATTCTTTTTATTGTTTCTATTGTCAAAAATGGATTGCATACTATATTTCTCATTTTTTTTGGAAAGCTGCTTTTGCCTGAGCCATTCTACATCTCACCTCTTTTGTACATCTTCCGTCTGAGGTTAACAAAGTTCCCAAATATTTAAATGCATTAACCTGTTGGCGATTCATGATTGTACAAACAAGTTATGACGGTGGTTTTCTGCTGCCTTCCGTCGGTTTGTTTACGGTTGGCTCCGCTAGCTTTTGACTAAAAAGTCACACCCACAAAGCAGGGGGGGGGGTTGTTTTACTTCGGGGTACCCTCCCTTGGCCTTTTACTCTCCCGAGCTTATCTGCAAGGCAGCAGGGCAGCCACAGGTTGTACTGTTTACTGCATACAGCAGCAGGTAAAATTACCCGACCTGACAAATTCTTGGTATTGATGAAATCTAATATGTTTATGTGTTAGATACATATAAATATGTCAAACGATTCTTTAAACTATGAATAATTTTGTCTCTGACATTTCTTCCGTTACATTGATATAAAGCTTCCGTACTAAGGAACATAGAGAACTGATAAACTTGTTTAGAGATAGCAAAGTTATCTCCCCTTTTGCAGTAACATCTACGCCAGTATTTATCCTGCATCTATGCCACGGCTCTGAATCATTATATATGTCCCCATAACATTACAAGAGACACATCATGTCCCACTTCAGATGGTGGCTCCAAGAGAAGACTCGGTCCATACATCTTGAAGTAAGCTAAGTCGCAGGAGTTGCCAAAGTAACATTAAATACAATGACCAAAGCCCTTATAATTACGGCCCCTGATTTGTGCTTTGATTCTCTCTCAAATACTCTCTTGTATAAGGGTATAATCACACATGAAGATTTGAATACAGAGTTTATGCGGTGTAATATATTTAATGAACAACATGTTATTTCTCTCTTATGAAGACATTGTTCACATAGACAACATGATGAAGTTGTTTAAGCAACACATTTATTCCTTATTTTCTTTATATGGAAAAACAGAACATATCATTAAGTTTCCTGTACCATACACTCAATAAAATGATTACAAGCAACCGACACTATATTATCAAGAACGACATATGTGAAGCACTGAACTAAGATCCCTAACATTTTCACGAGCAGATTGTGATTTAAATTGATACATATAGAGAGGGATAGAGTGACAAAGTAGCTATATAGTAGGTGAATTATACATTTGGAGTTATACCTTTGATAACCAGATGTGGTTGTTAATGATTTATTCTTCGAGCGAGTTAAAGAGTAATTCACTCATAAGTCAGTTAGTGTGTCAGGTGAGTCATATGTTAGTTTCATTGGCGTAGATAATAATGGATCCTCCAAATGAGTTGCCTATACAGTTATAGTTCGTTAAAAAATTCGTGCCCACAGAGTTTATTAATTATCTCGGAAACTGATGAAATTATGTAATTCTTTCTTCGTGAAATCTTATTTTTACACCGACCTTCGGCATGTTTTTTTGCCCTACTGTCATCCATTTAGTAAAGATTTTTGCTTATTTGAGATATATAAAATTATGATTTTCTTGCTTGTCATAAATTTTTGGATTTTATAATACCCACCTTTGTTGTCACTCACCATTAGAAAGGCAAATTTCACGTGCACACCACACAATCTTAGCACCGTTTCGCACTCTTAACTTGTAAGACGCGTGCCATTCCGAGGTTTTTGTTTGTTCATTTCATTTCCGGTTTCTTGTTGAATTGGTCCAGAGGCGTATTTTGACAACATATTTACTATTAATATATATCCCTTTATATGTGATAATTTGTAAGCTGTTGTGAAATGATTTCTTGATTTTTAAAACCATGAAGAGTTTAAAGTGTAAATTCATCACTATGCAAAAGGTAACTCTGTTATTGAACAGGCACTTTTGCAAGGAATCTAAAAGGGGTCGGTTAATATTTCGATATAAAAAAAAATAGAAAAATGAACACTGGCAAGTCTAAATAAAGATAGAAAGTCTTTCGATCCATGGATAGGACAGAACTTTGACTCTGCAGAGGCGACGGTCAAGAAAGGAAGAAAAATGAAAGTTGTTGATTTTGACAAAGATGTTAATCTCTTTCTTCTTCTTTCCTTCCTCATTAGCCTTTCAGCCTTGAGGGGAGATATAATGTGCATTCCTTTCCTCTTCTGTTTGCCTCTGCTGCTGTTATATTTCCTAGTACTTCTAGTATACCGTCGATCCATCTTTTTCGTGGTCGACCCTTGGGTCTGAAATTCTCGCAACTTTTTTGAGAATACGCTGTGTTGTGTTTTGATCTTTCTGCCGTGTCACGTGGTAAAACCATTTTATATGTTGTTTCTTTATATGTTCTATGGCGTTATGGGGCTATTCCTAGCTTATTTCTCAGTTCTTCATTTCTGATCTTATCTCTCAGACTGTTTCCTGTCATTCGTCTAACACATTTCATCTCTGTAGAGGTTATTTTTCTTATTGTTCTTGCATCTAGGGTCCAGGTCTGGCATTGGTAGCACAACGTTGGGGTGAAGATTGTATTGTATAGTGCTCGTTTTGCCTCCAGAGTTATTTACTTGTTGGACAACAGTGGTGATAACTGTCCGATGATTTGACAAGCTTTGTTGCATCTTGATTGTATCTCTGCTGTTTGGTAATTATCGTTTGTCATTAGACTTCTTAGGTACTTGAATTCTTCTACTTGTTTCAGTTGTCTGCCTTCTATAGTTATGTTGATGTTCTGATAGTTATGATAACATTAACAAATATATACTTTTTATATTCTTGTAGAGCAGCAATATGTTGTATGTAGTAACAAATGTAAGTTTCATAATGTAGAAGTATGTAAACATTCTGTTAATATATTGAATGTTTGTGTCCTGATTGATCTGGCTATTTAAACAATTAATATCCGTGTAGAAACATTGCCAATTGCTCGATAAGAACATATTTTACTTGACATATTTCTGACAAATTGGATTAATAATTTTAAAAAAGAAAATTAATGTTCTTAAAAACATTTTTTTAAACATTTTTTTTAAGAAAATTAAAATTATAAAAAAGAGAAACACCTCTGTGTGAATGTTAAATATATATATATATATATATATATATATATATATATATATATATATATATATATATATATATATATATATGTATAC
>JAVIAB010000101.1:33819250-33851750 GCA_032433765.1 Megaustenia siamemsis
ATTTCAAGAACTGATGTATTCGCATGATATTCGTTACAGTCCCTGATGTTTTATTAATTGATGTGTGATGTTCAGTTTGGTTTCTGATATAAAATGTGCCAAGTGATCTTTGATATTTTATGAAATAACCCAATGTTAACTGCTGTCCTATGTTATGACGCAGCATAAAAATAACATGACAAATATTAAACAATTGCAACGTTTGAAATACTAGGGCACAAAAGTAACATCAGATGGAAGATGCAACAAATAAATAAAAAGCAGAATAGCTCAGGCCAAAATAGCATTTCAGAAAATAAAAAAAATATATAATGTAACAAATCTATGTCAATAGAAATGAGAAAGAGAGTTCATCGTTGCTATATAGAACAAATTCTGACCTATGGAAGCGAATCATGGACAGTAGACAAACAAATGAAACGACGATTAGAGGCCACATAGATGGAATTTCTCAGAAGAATGTTGAAAGTTCCCTGGACAGCTAAAAAGACCATTGAGGACGTTCTCAAAGAGGCCAACACAAAAAGGGAGCTCTCAAAAAACATCAGAAATAAACAATCAATATTTTTTCGGGCACTTCATGAGAAGAGGAAAGTTGGAATACTTTGTTACAACTGACAAAATAAAAGGAAAGAGAGATCGCGGGCGACAAAGAGAGAAAATACTGGATAGCTTGGTGTCATGAAAATAGCCAACAACAGACCTCATAAAATGCACTGTGGATAGAAGATTGTGGAAGGACATGATCGCTTACGCTAGCCGGTATGACACATGATGATGATGATGATGAGTATTTCATGTCAACCCTCCAATCAAATGCAACTGCTATCAACGTCACGTCTTTAGGACTGCTTCCCTATTGTTTTTTTCCTCACAATGACCTTTTGACAAAACAACTTATGTTTTCGATTCAGAACTTTCCTACCAGACTTCTATCACGTTTTCCTTATCTTTGGTCCATTATACCTCAGGACTATTATGTTTTTTTCTACAATTATTTGGTATCGATTACCTCGCCGTCATTTACTTTATGAGAATATAAACTGTAATAAATTGCATTCCTTTTCGCAACGTATTTTTTATTTTATCAAAAAGATATAAATTTCCAATTAGCTGTAAACGCATATCAATTTCATTAAAATGTACAACTTGTCTCCTCATTTCTACATTATCAATTTACAAACATGTATTGCTTTATTTTTTTTCTCTTGTCTTTTGCTATGTAAAATATTAAACTACATTACATTGGATGTACTATATCGGAGCTTTTATTTATTTTTTTTTTATGTAACGTGACTATAGCAACATGTTATAACTTCTCATTGGGCCTGTATGGTGCAAAAACATGGATAATTTGATAAGAACAACAGAAAAGAAAATTGAAGCCTTTGAAATGTGAATTTATAGAATAGGTAGTATTGAATGGGAAAAAACAGATAAGGAAGTCTAACACAAACTAAAAATTGAAAAGAGAACTGCTAAACACAATTCAAACAAGACAATTGTAATTTTGGTGGCATGTTAAAAGACACACCAGTATACTAAAAGTAATATTGAAAGGGAAAATACCGAGTAAAAGAGACAGAGGCAGACCAAGACTAACATGGACGAGTAACATCAAAAGATGGACAAGTCCACCTAAAACAACCTGCACAATCAAAACAAGAGACAGATGGGAATTGGGCTCCATGGATGTCAGCCTTTGATGTGGAGTCAGCAATCAATGATGATGAGCTTGACGATATAATGGATGTGAATTTATAGGATCATTAAAGCTGTCCGTTTGATTGAATTTACAAATAAACTGAAAAATGGCCCACTAAGTTGAAAGAAACAAACGACATTGAAGAAGATTCTTGTTCCCCCAATCCAAACATCAAAATTTCTTTGGGTGGTTGAACGTTTGTTTCAATCCCCTAAGATGCTATATTTGTTATGGACGTTGCTATGTGTTAACTTTTGCTTTTTTCAAATAGTGAACCCAAATAAATTGTATTCACGTAAATATAAAACACGTACTGTTTAATATCTTCCATAACTAGTGGAGCCAGGCCGCATTCATTTTTATGGTAGACTACTGGAGAGTAAAGGTAAAGATAAAGTACGAGTCTTGAATCAGCGTCTTAGCACGCGAGTTCTCACCCATATGTTCACAGCCGCCTATCCAGAAGTGTTCGGAAACTTCTGGCAAGTGTCGCTTCAAGCATCGAAATTCACAATGCGAGGCGGCATTGCTCACCTTCCCAAAGTAATACCCTGGCACCACATTTCTGCCAGCGGCTGGGTCGACCGTGGAGGTATTTTTGTTTCCAATTACGATTATAATTCACACACTGTGTCTGTGACTGTGCAGTCGTGGTTGACAAAAAAAACACAGCTTCTACTATAGAGTATCACGGTCTAAATGAAACCATAAACATTGTGTATATCGTTGAACGAGTGAGCTAACTAGTACTCTATGACACTCTCAATACTGTGTAGACAGTCACAAACAGAAAAAAAAAATAACTATAGAAGAGCAAGATAGATCTGAGGCAGATTTCTTAACCAAATTAATTGTTCTCTCACTTTTCACACAGGTCAACATTTGACAAAATGACATCAGACGGGAGATTACGAAGGAAACCCATTTCTAATTAACATCGTGTTGTTGTGAGGCAGTTACTCGTATTGGAGATAGTCATGGCACGTGGAAGTTAAGTCAGAGACATACGTAATTGTATCAACACCAGATCTATACCTACTCTCCCGGAATATTATTCTTACAAAGTTGAGCTGCTAAGTAAATAAATACATAAAATATCAAATGACATTGTGCCCTGTGATGTATTCTTTTGGAAAAGTGCAACATTAAATGTAACGACTTACTTCTTGTTATATCTAACACGCGTGCTTGGCTCAGTTCTGTACAGATCTCAAACTTTGACAATCTTAATCAAGTCACGAGAAAAGCAAAGTAGTTTCCACGTGAGCTGACTTTAAAACATCATGAATACACAATGGCATGACATAACCATCAGCTCTCTTAATGTATGTGTGCGTGGTGTGAACATTAGAAATAACTTGAAGTATATCTTAACTAGACCAGTTTCAGTCTCCAGTTTGAACTTTGGAGAAAAAAAAACATGAAACAAAATGAATGGGTAGTATTAAAACATTAAGATTTGTTATTACTACAAAAAGATAAGCACATTAGTTTTAAAAACCTGTAGCACACTATTCATCATCATGCGTCATACAGGTTGGCGTAGGGGATAATGTCCTTACACAATCTTCTATCTGCCGTGCATCGTAACAGTTCTGTTGTTGGTTGTTTTCCATAACATGACACCAAGCTATCTAGTATTTTCTCTCTTTATCGTCCCACAACCTTCTATCTGCCGTGCATCGTAACAGTTCTGTTGTTGACTGTTTTCTATGCCATAACACCAAGCTATCTAGTATTTTCTCTCTTTGTCGACTGCGACCTCACTTTCCATGTAGTATGCCAATTGTAACTAAGTGTTCCAATGTTCCTCTTCTCAGGATATGCCCGAAAAAAGTTGATTATTTCTTTCTGATGTTTCTTATGAGCTCCCTTTTCTGCTGGCCTCTTTGACAATTTCCTGGTTGGTTTTTTAGATGTCCAGGGAACTTTCAAAAATCTTATGAGAAATCCGATCTCTGTGGGGTTTATTCGTCTTTTCATGTGTTTGTTTGTGGTCCATGATTCGTTTCCATATTTCAACGACGAATTCTCTTTCTCACATCTATTGGCATAGATTTGTTGCATAATTGTTTTCTTTTAAATTTTGTGAAATGTTATTTTGGCCTGAGCTATTCTGCTTTTTATTGATGTGATCCATCTAATGGTATTATTGAAACCAAGTATTTGAAGCGTTGCACTTGTTTCAGATTTGTCCTGTTTATTTGTTTGCTGCATGACGTTAATGATTGTTTCTTCGATATGGCCATTGCTTCTGTTTTATTACTACAATATTAATAAATTTTTTAAAAAGTGAATGCATTGTGATCATGAGCATCGTGTTGATCTAATAACATATGAACGAAATGAGCCACTTCTCGTGGACACTAGAAGTTGGTGCGGTGATGTTTATGTCTTTCTTCATATTCTGGGATCCACTGCAAGATTTCACCATGTCAGTTCTAAAGAAACAGCAACATTAAGTCGTCTGTATTTTAAAGATTGCGTCACTATTGGAAGTAATGCTGCCTTTATCTCGTATTGGTGCAGATTTAACGCAGATAACTTTGACCTGAAGTGAGGTCTTGGTTAGCTGTGGTCTATTGATCTTGTTGTCGTCTTGCAGAAGATAGTAGAACAGAGATAAACAGTTGGGACTAATAAATGAATGCATGCATCACAATCAAGTTATAATTAAAAGCTTTGCATCCGTTGCGAAACAAGGTATTATTTAAAAAAAAAGTTATATAAACGTGCATAAATAACTACACAAATGTCGGAAAAAAAGGAGGATTACTTGTATCAGATATATATTGGGGTTGGTACACAAAATAAATATGTCGTCAACGTTTAAAATTGTAAATTAATTAATACGTAGAAGAAGGCTAGCACCGTGTGCCTGAAGTCAACATCAAAATCTATGTCTTTTGGTACTGCCACTAACAGGTCAAATACATTTTGTGACGTCAGTGTTGTATTCCACATTTTACTAAATGTGCGTCAAATCGTTTGGACAGGCCAGTCTGACCATTTGTCATGTTATATTTTGAAATATGATCGTATTTGTTCAAGGCCAGAGTCGCAATCCGCGAAATATAAAATTTGTAATTTCGCCAATACTTGATATCCTCATTATTCTTTTTTCTTCCTCTTCTTCTATCCTTCCTCCCTTGCTGTTGGCGTCGAGGGGAGATACATGCTGCGATTCTTTGCTCTTCTGTTGGACTCTTCTGGTTTTATCCCTCCTAGTGACTCTAGTATTCCCTTTATCCATCTCTTTCTCGGTCTTCCTCTTAATCTGGCGTTTTCGTAGGGTTCGTTTATGGCTCTGTGAGTCATTGTTAGTTCTTTTTGTCTTGTTATGTGGCCGAACCAATGTATCTATTGTTTCTTTATGTATTCGATGGCTGGTTCAATTTCGATTTTCTTCCTCAGGTCGGTGTTTCTTACTCTGTCCCTTAAGCTGTTTCCTTTCTAACACGTTTCATTTCGGTGGTCGATATCTTTTTTATTGTTCCAGAGTCCAGCGTCCAGTTTTGGCACTGATAGCACAGAGTTGGTAGAAAAATTGATTTGCATATTGTCCTTTTTTTTGCTTCCGTAGTTATTGCTTTGTTTTTCAATAGTGTTGATTCTTGGCCTATAACTTGGCATGCTTTGTTACACCTTATATTTATCTCTGTCTCTTGGTTATTGTCTTGTGTTAACGTGCTACCCAGATATTTAAAATTGTCTACTTGCTTCAGAGTTGTATTATCAATTAAGATGTTTAGTTTTTCTTTATTTCTCGCTATTGTCATTACTTCGGTTTTGTGTATGTTGATCTTCATGTTGTATTGTTTACAAGTGTTGTTTAGCCTGTTGATATGTTCTTGCAGGTCCTCAGTTATTGCATGTATTAGAACTTGGTCGTCTGCAAATAGTATTTCATTTAGTTCTTCGTCTCTTCTGCTGTTTTCTGGTACGTATATTTTTTTTCTCTTTTATGTTATCGCTTGTTATCATCCTTGTTGGTATACTTCCTTTGATTCGGCATGCTAATTTGCATATATTGCTCATATATGTGATGAGAATTAAGTGGGAAAGCACGCAGTCTTGTCTTACTCCGAAGTTAATAGTGAAATGTTTAGAGTAGCGTGCTGAACTTCTTACTATCCGCATCGTTGCAGGACCAAAATGTCTATTTAATGTCTGGTGGTACCATCTGGAGAGGTTCATTCATATTATTTCATTGGATAATGTTTGAAGAAAATATTGACAATGCAAAGATTGTTCTTATAAACATCGATTTTTTAATAAAATGTTAAATGGTCTTAGCGCTTGTGTCTGATATCTCTCATCAACTGCCCACTCCAAAATATGTTGAGCATTTAAGACGCTACATAAATATCAACAAATTAATTCTTTCCTATTTTCCGATAGTTTTTCTGTAATTTGCTGCAATTTTCGTTTTAAAGTTTCCGTTTAATTTGATTCAGTCCCAATAGCAGAAAGAGAGAACTAATGAAAACAACAACGAAAAGACATCACCGCGATACACAATAAATACAAGTGGGGCAATATTAAAATTGGTAATGAATTGAAATATATGGGACCACTGTTAACCTTCTCATTGTAGATGTACAGCAAATGTGAGATGCAAAAAAAAAAAAAAAAAAAAAACTCAGGCAAAAGCAGCTTTTTAAAAAAAAAGGAATATATTGTGTAACCCATTTTTGACAAAATAAAAGCACACAAAACAAGTTCTTAAATGTTATGTAGAGTCAGTCTTAGTATATGGATGTGAATCATGGACAATAGGACAACAGACAAGAAAATCAATGGAAGCTGCAGAAATGTGGTTTTACATAAGAATGGTGAGAATACATGGTCAGCTAAGAAGAGTAAGGAAAACGTTCTGAAAGAGGCCAAAGCAAGAGGCGAGCTAATACCCAATATTAGGAAGAAACAATCATCATTGTTGGCCATGTTATAAGAAGGGAACAGCTGGAACATTTTGAAACAAATGGGAAAGTTGAGGGACGAAGAGATAGAGGGAAACAAAGGGAAATATACTAGGCAGCTTAAGAGAATGGCTTGGCAGAAGGTCAACAGCAGAACTTATAAATAACTTTCGTGATCGAAAGTTGTGAAAATACATAATCACCTACGCAAGCAGGAATGATACTTGATGATGATAATGTAATGCTGTTGTGATCGATATGTTTGTAAAACGGTGTTGTTTTATTCTCTCTCTTAAGTCTGTTTGCTAACAATCAGTCCCTAAATCTGAAATGCAGCAAGGAATGTTGCATATGCTTTCTTTGTCAATATGTACCCTACTCTTGGTCCGCTCTATCCCTTTACTGCGCAGATAAATAATTTCCATATTTGGGTCATAATATTTGGATATATCATAATATTGCACATATAAAATTGGAGTCATACGTTTGGTATAAAATATTATATTTTCTCAAAATTCATATATGGTGCAGAAACAGTGACACTAGACAAGAAAACAAAACAGAGAATTAAAGCCTTTGAAATGTGGATATATAGAAAAATATGTATAATTGGATGGAAAGAAAGGAAAACAAGCGATTCAGTCTTAAAACAACTCAAAACGAAAGTAGATCTACTAAACACAATACAAACAGGACAAATGCGATTTTTGGGCCATGCTAATAGACACAACAGCATATTAAAATCAATCTTAGAGGGGAAAATACAAGGTAAAAAAGGCAGAGGTAAACCAAGATTAACATGGACGAGTAACATCAAAAGATCTCCAAATCACCCAATCAGACACATAAAGAAAATACGTAGCAGAAAAAACACATACACGATACCTACCCACAGGACTCTTGGTCCCACATATACACAGATGGCTCTGCTACAAATGCCACCATAAATGGAGGGGGTGGTGTGATCTTGACGCTGAATAATCATAACGAGATCACCAAGTCAATAACTACTGGGAAAATGCGTCCAATCAACTTTAACAACTTTAAAGCAGAAACTGAGGCACTCAGAGATGCTGCAACACTGTCTACTCAACTCAAAAATAACATGCACAATAAATTGGTGATTCTGACTGATGCTCTGTCAATACTATCAGCTCTCAAAAATTCCCAAGAACAATGAACTAGAGAACTTGAGAACAACCCTGGGCCAACTAGGCAATAACTTCCAAAGAGTAGTCATTCAGTGGATACCATCACACAGTAAGATACACGGGGACGAGCGCGCCGATAAATTAGCTAAAGAGGGAGGGAGATTACCACAAGAGTACCATCCGCTCAGTTATGATGAAGCCAAACCCATCCTCAAAGGCCATGACAAATGGAAACGAGAACACCCAAAGCATAACGAGAGTGACGGATACCATCAACTATCACGGAGGGATCAAGTCATCATACTTCGCCTACGCACTGGCCACAATAGAATGAGGAATCACATGTTCACCAAATTCAAAGTAGGTACAACCAGCCTATGCCACTGTACACTGGACAATATGACTACAAAACATGTTCTACAGGATTGTCCCCAGCACCCAGACCTGAGAAGAGCAATGTGGTCCACACCCACCTCCCTGGAAGAAAAATTATATGGGGCAATCTAATCTCTGAAACAGACAGCTGACTTCATGATAAAGTCTGGAATCCTACTCTGACTTAATCTTGATCGCAGAGAGAGAGAGAGAGGGAGAGAGAGAGAGAGAGAGAAGATGGACAAATCAGCCTACGACAACCTGCACAATCAAAGCAAGAGACAGAGCAGAATATCGCTCCGTGGCAGACAACCTTCGTTGCGGAGATGGCACTCGATGATGATTTTTATTACAAAATTGTAATGTTCCAGCCCATATATAATGATAATTGTCCGGTATAATTATATTTAACCTGCACCATGAAACCAAGAGACATAGCAGATTGACACTCTATAGTAGTCAAACTTCAATGCTGGACGGCACTTAGTGATGATGATGAATATCTAGATAAAATCAAACCATTTCCTCTTGATCATTAGTAACGTTTCCTGATATAGATCCTTACATCCTAATTTGAATTGAATTAAGTTTTTGAATATCTTTGTTCCACACAATAGATGACCGTCATATAACTAGTCAATAATCAATTCATTCCCGTGATGAAAAAGATGGGAATTAAAATGGGCACGGAGTTAAGATGGGCACCGCCAGAAACGAGAAACTTTGTGGGCGTGTAAGAAGACTTATCAAACAACACAGAACTGGAGTCGTCAGTCGCTGGACGCTGCGTGACATGCTGAAGAGGGGATCTGAGCACCTATGGACATGTTTGGAGTACAATGAAGATGACCCGCATATATCTCAATAACTCAGTAACTCAATACCTCAATAACTCAATAACTCAGACTAGCTATGACAGTCTGTTCTCTCGTACCACATCACATCCAACATTTGAACTACAAAAATGCGATCGCCGTCTTTACCAATGAACGGATTGCTATCACTAATTGAATAGAGTGAGAGAAATATATAGTAATAGCCTCCGTCAGTCATAGTTGACTATGGATTTTTCAGCGCCCCTAGAAACGTTATTTTTTCTTTCCTTTCGTCGTGTATTCTCCTTCTCTATGAATCTGTCTGTTTCCTGTTTGAGGTGAACCTTTAGAGTGTGTTGAGAGAGAAATAACAGGTCACTGTTTCTGTCTTGGCTGTGTTGACGTTGTGATGAGAGAAGAAACATATAAACCATGTCTGATCGTGATATGGAGGATCGATGTTGTCCAAGCCGCAGCTCTGTTCCTATCAAATCACCACTCGATATAAAATAACTTCTAGGGCATTATAGTGCTTGAAGAAATGTTAGAATGACACTTGCTATTCCATCTCCAAAGTTCTCTTCAAATATGGGCTTGACTATAAGACAGCGGAGGTTTCAGCTAAGAGATTCACTTCTACTCAGATAATTTCCAAATAATTTACATATCCCAAATCATAGCAAGAGAATATAACACCTTGAACTTGTTGAAGATAATGACATCAAATATTTGGTGCGATTTATAAAAATATCTAGCAAAGATATAGAATAATAGAAAAAAGACAGAATGATAGGTAACAACAAAGAAAAATAAATCACCTCAGTGCAAAATAAAGACACGTGGAATAATATTAAAACAGGTAAATGGATTTAAATATTTGGGAGCTTTGTTAACCTCAGACGGAGGATGTGCAAAAGAGATGAGATGTAGAATGACTCAGGCAAAAGCAAAATTAAAAAAAATAAGAAAGATGCTATGCAATCCATTTTTGGCAATAGAAACAAGAAAAAGAGTTCTTAAATGGTATGTAGAACCAGTTTTAACATATCGATGTGAATCGTGGACAATAGGACAACAGACAAGAAAATCACTGGAGGCTGCTGAAATGTGGTTTTACAAAACAATGTTGAGAATACCATGGACAGCTAAGAAGAGTAATAAAAACGTTCTGAAAGAGACTAAAGAAAAAATAGAACTATATTCCAATATTAGGAAGAAACAATCATCATTTTTTGGCCACGTAATGAGAAGAGAACAGCTGGAATATATTGTTACAACTGGAAAACTTGAGGGACGAAGAGATATAGGGAAGCAAAGAGAAAATATATCATACAGCTTAAGAGAATGGCTTGGCAGAAGGTCAACAATAGAAATGTTAAATAACTGTCGAGATCGAAAGTTGTGGAGAGACATGATCACTTACGCCAGCAGGCTTGGTACTTGATGATGATGATATCCAGCCTACATATATCATTTATTGTGGAGACACATTATAATAAATGAAGAATATTATGGAAGGAAATTTCTGAGGCAGTAGAATATTTTTTCCCAGGTTTGTAAACATATCGCTTCCCCAGGTTTGTAAACATATCGCTTCCCCAGGTTTGTAAACATATCGCTTCCCCTGAAATTATTCGCTAATTCACTGTGTTTTTTCGCACTCATTCTCGGCCAGTGTTTACATATTGTCTACATGTCTAAAGACATCCGCCATCTGTTGCTGTTATTGTGTCCTGCTAATTTAATACTGCTATTATTTTATTGTTTATGTAACAGCGGGTAATGTAAATCAATTAGCAATACACAAGCCACGTTAGAAATGGCTTATAGTCTAACTCTTCTGTTGTATAAAACGTTATTACTTCTGTCAACATCGTGGCCGACAGATAAGAACTGGGTAAATCTCTTTGTGTAAACAAATTTAGCAGTTTCTCAATTATTGCGCATGTAATAAAGGATGAGTCAAAGTCAACATATATAACTGCCAAATGTAGACAGACCAAAGAGTAACTGATGATCCACAATGTAACGTTTATATCTAATGAAATTTAACTCTTCAAAATATTATTTTTTTCATAATTTAAATTGCATTTCTAAGTTGTCAAAATATATTAATGTATCAATGGATAGAGTGTATGATAGCTTTTCGCTACTATTGTAAAATGTAACGAAACAATTCTTGAATTGTCAATGACATGCATTTGTTTGTCCATTCTTTTCCATATGATCATTGAATGATTAGCTCTCTATACAGAGTATATCAAGTAATGAAGAAAAGAAATAAACATGTAGAACATACATATAGTGAGAACATAATACCGCTAGGAGGATGTAGCACAACATAACTGTGCATTGATATACACCACACATATACCATATACATGTAGTTATAGTTTGGTTTTTTTTTGCGTTCACCAGCATTCAACTCTGGCGAAGTCACTAGAAACTAGGAACGGAATTGTGCGTATTAATTCGTTTTTCCCTGGCAGTCGTGTGCACAGGGGTCCCTCGCCGTACAGGCAGCTAACTCCGTCTTCTGATGTACTCATATTTCTTTCGTCGATGAGTAAATGACGTTTCAAGCCGGGTCTCACTGCTGAGACCAGAGAGAAATTATAAATACAAGTTCCAACTGGTTTAGCTGGGATTTGAACTCACAACCTCTCTGTCTCAAGACCGGCGTTCTGCCTTGAGGCCATCCATATAGTTATGGTTATTCGAAGTTCTAACTTTCTGCCTGTCTGTCTGATTGTCAGTCAGTCAGTCTGTCTGTCGGTCTCCCTGCCTGCCTGCCTGTCTGTCTGCATATCTATCTGTCTGTCTATCTGTCCGTCTCTCTGTCTGTCTGTTGTTGTCCCTTCAAGGTGAAGACAGCACATAGGGCAGACATTCTAGACTCTTGTGTCCGACGATCTTGATATCAAATGTCAGACCTTGCACATGAACATTATCCCGACACATGGGTCAGATCTAGGGGAGTCGCTCAACCTTGAAGGTGGAACAGATGCTTGCTGATTTGGGCTCTCGCCTCACTGCTCTTTTTAATGTCTCTATCGGTCGACCTCTTTTTATTTTACCCTCTGGTTCCCAGTTGAGGGCTTGCTTTTTGAGTTTCTTGTGTCGTTTCTTCTCATCACTAATCCAGCATATGAAGCACCTCTTCTATTGGTTATAGCAGAAAGTGTTGGAAACATTGTCATTTCTCTTATTTCTGCACTATTCATGAATAAATTACTTGGTTTATGAAGCATTTTCCGGAGACATTTGTTTTCAAAGACATCCAGTTTATATATATATATATCTATATATATAGTTGTTTTCCAGCTCTTGCAAGCAAGTGTAAGGTTAGATGATATATATGATTTGAATTGAGCACTGTTGTTGTGCTTAATAATTTGTATTTCCATATGTTATCGATATTTCTTAAAGTCATTGCCGGCTTTGCTATTCTGATATTTATTTTTGTGTGTGCCTCCTGCATGATCTGTGCAGCTTCCAAGATATACAAAATGATCTACTTTTCCCACTGTTCTTCAAGATATGTATATATTTTATTACTGGCTGCAAATATTCAGAATTACAACAAGTTAACAAAATTAGCAAACCAAGCAAAGAATATCGTTTGGATATACATATACAAGGACTAAAACTATGAATATAAGCAGAGAAATGACCCAAAGTATACAAGTAGATAAAGATGATGGAAAAAAAAAACATAGACAGGGTTTAATAATATATCTACTTGGGAAATATTAATATAACAAGTGATGGAAATGTATGACATAAATAAACAAGAAAATAGAAATGGCAGAAAACAAGAACTCGAAAATTATAATAGCCTCACAGCAAATAAATAGTAAAAACTAAAACTACCATGTTAGACTGTTGTATCTACTTCAAATTCTTCGTGTGTGGTGTAGAAAGGTGGACACTAAATAAGAAAAAAACAGACCTTTGAAATGTCGATCTATAAAAAAATTTAGCAAATTTGATGGAAGGAAAAAGAGACAAACAGTGAAGGTTTGAATCAGTTGATAAAAAAGAGCTGTTTAAGACAATTCTAAGACAACAAACACTGTTGTGGCATTTGAAGAGACATACTCTATTGACAGTCACCTAGGAAGTGTAGATTAGCTCTTCTCATGTTTAGTTCCATCATGAATTTGCTGTTCCAAACTTAAAGTTCCATTTAATGATTCAAGTCTCTTGTCCATAAACATCATCATCATCAGACCTCTTGTCCATGCTCATCATCATCAACATCAGACTTCTTGTCTATACAGATCAGCAGAACTAAGCAAGGAAAATTACTGTGAGGTATTGAAGTCAGATGAAAGAGGGAGATATAGAGTTGGTCATGTGGGGCACATGTGGTGTAGGTAGCGATATTTTGAGCAGAGAATGTAGGGCTTATCATCAGACACTGCATATGATGCTTTTATTTACTGGAAATCTTTGTAACACTAGTGGGAACATTATACTAACTGTTGTAACACTTGTGGGAACATTATACTGACTGTTGTAACACTTGTGGGAACATTATACTGACTGTTGTAACACTTGTTGTGGGAGCATTGTACTGACTGTTGTAACACTTGTGGGAACATTATACTGACTGTTGTAACACTTGTTGTGGGAGCATTGTACTGACTGTTGTAACACTTGTAGTGGGAACATTATACTGATGTTGTAACACTTGCGGGAACATTGTACTGACTGTTGTAACACTTGTTGTGTGAGCATTGTACTGACTGTTGTAACACTTGTGGGAACATTATATGACTATTGTAACACTTGCTGTGGGAGCATTAAAATGAATGTAACAGTTGCTCTGTCAGCATTATACTGACTGTTGTAACACTTGCTGTGGGAGAATTCTATTGACATGACTGTTGTAACACTTGCTGTGGGAGCATTATATTGACATGACTGTTGCAACACTTGCTGTGGGAGAATTCTATTGACATGACTGTTGTAACACTTGCTGTGGGAGAATTCTATTGACATGACTATTGTAACACTTGCTGTGGGAGAATTATATTGACATGACTGTTGTAACACTTGCTGTGGGAGCATTATATTGACTGTTGTAACACTTGCTCTGGGAACATTATACTGACTGTTGTAACACTTTATTTCGGAGCATTCTACTGTCTGTTGTAGCACTTGATGTGGGATCTTTATACTGACTGTTGTAACACTTGCTGTGGGAGCATTAAAATGACTGTTGGCACAGTTGCTCTGTCAGCATTATACTGACTGTTGTAACACTTGTTGTGGGAACCTTATACTGACTGTTTTAACACTTGTTGTGGGAACATTATACTGACTGTTGTAACACTTGTTGTTGGAACATTATACTGACTGTTTTAACACTTGTTGTGGGAACATTATGCTGACTGTTTTAACACTTGTTGTGGGAACATTATACTGACTGTTGTAACACTTGTTGTGGGAACATTATACTGACTGTTTTAACACTTGTTGTGGGAACATTATACTGACTGTTGTAACACTTGTTGTGGGAACATTATACTGACTGTTGTAACACTTGTTGTGGGAACATTATACTGACTGTTGTAACACTTGTTGTGGGAACATTATACTGACTGTTGTAACACTTGTTGTGGGAACATTATACTGACTGTTGTAACACTTGTTGTGGGAACATTATACTGACTGTTGTAACACTTGTTGTGGGAACATTATACTGACTGTTGTAACACTTGCTCTCACTTGCTCTGGGAGCATTATAATGGCCTTGGAACTGTCGAGTTTCTCATTGCATGAGCGTGAGATAGCGATGGCCTAACTTGACCACTGTAAACTTTCTACTTTCATAAAGTTCTGGTTTTAAATAACAATTAATTCTGAATTATTCACAATCGCTCTTATAAATCTTTTAAAAAAAAATTAAATACAGTTTACTCTAAATAAGTGGGAGCCCCGATAGCTCAGTGGTTAGTGAACTGGACTACAAAGGAAAAGAGGTAGTGTTCGATCCCAACCGACGGCTCCGAGTTCACCCAGTCTTTAATGGGTACCGGATTTTTTTCTGGGAAAGTGAAGCGGCACGGGCGTAATACCGACCACTTTACCCTAAAAATCATGTGCCGAAATTCTGTAAAATTTATTGTCACTAACACCATATTCCCTATACGCCACTTGGCGTGACGGGGATACTTTACTTTTTTTTACTTGTTATTCATAATCTTTAACAATAAGTTATAAAGAGCATAAAACAAAACAAGTTAACTTTCATTTCGCTCTTTTATTTTTAATGATTAATTTTATGAATCATTCACTAAGGCCTCAGAGAATTAGATATGACGAATCTGATATTAGGTCTGTCTCTGACTCAAATTTTGCCAGCCTTGACTTGTAAGTTCTTTGATAAATTACTACAACACCATGTCACTTGTCCATCAACTGTTTAGCCGTATTTGTCTCCCATAACAGATCAGGTTATACTGTCTGTGTGGCCTGTTTGAAGAATGAGAGAAATGTTAAATTCACAAATATACATACTTGAGCCCTCGCCAAAGATACCTTAGAGCATGCCCGTAATGAAGGGAGAGGTAAGGGGGGCGACATATCGACCAATAGTTTTGAGGTTTTTATCATTGCGTGCAAGGGGTTAGCTGTCTATTGCTGGCATACGTCACACATGTTGGTATGTTTTCGGGAAAACCCCCTTAGTGGGCACGCTCTGATCGGCGGCGAAGTATGAGCTATTAATACTATGTCATTATGTGTGTGTGATCTTTCATGCTTGTTTTATTTAATAGATGAAATGCCTAAGTCTAAAGATCCGTATTCTTGTAAGTAGTGTCGAAGTTAAATAACTTGCGATATGCGAATGACACAGTCTTAATAACAGAGACTGAAAATGAACTACAAGAAATGATAGACATAATAGTAAAAGAAATCAATTAAAAAAAGGTCTCAGTCTGAATTGACACAAAAGCATAGCATGTGGAAATAATCAATATGCAGGAGAAATTAAATATTGAAGTCAAGGATCTACGAATCATAAAAAAACATATGCTAGTAACAAACAGCAGTTTTACGAATTAGCAACCAAACATGAGAATTCCATTATATAAAATAAGGTGTCAGACATGGCATTGTTCTATCGCCGGATTTGTTTTCACTTTACAACGAATATATTATGAGATCAATAGTAGACAAAAAGGAATTGAATTCAACGGTCACACCATGAATAATTTGCGATATGCGGATGACACAGTCTTAATAGTGGAGACAAAGAATGAACTTCGAGAAATGCTAGACATAATAGTACAAGAAAGCAACAAAAGGTATTAGTCTGAATATAAAAAAAAACACAGAAGTAATGGTCATATCAAAGAAACAAATATCACCATCATGCAGCAAAAAATAAACAGGACAATTCTGAAGCAAGTACAACGTGTCAAATACTTGGGCACAATAATAACACCGGATGGAAGATGCTCCATAGAAGTAAAGAGCAGAATTGCTCAGGCCAAAAAAGCCATTTCATAAAATGAAAAATATATTATGCAACAAACCTATGTTAATAGAAATAAGAAAAGGAGTTCATTGGTGCTATATAGAACCAATTATGACCTATGGAAGCGAATCACGGACAGTGATGAAATGAAAAGACGATTAGAGACCACAGAAATGTGATTTCACAGAAGAGTATTGAAAGTTCATTGGACAGCTAAAAAGAACAATGAGGAAGTTCTCAAAGAGGCCAACACAAAAAGGGAACTCCAAAAACCATCATAAATAAACAATCAACATTTTTCGGGCACATCATGAGAAGAGGAAAGTTGGAATACTTGGTTACAACTGGCAAAATAAAAGGAAAAAGAGATCGCGGACGACAAAGAAAGACAATACTGGATACCTTGGTGTCATGACATGTAAAACAGACAACAACAGAACTGATTCGATGTACTGTAGATAGAGGATTGTGGAAGGACATGATCGCCTACGCCATCCGGTATGGCACATGATGATGAGTGCATAAGTTAGTCTCTTGATTCACGAAAAAGCTAAAATGAGTTCAACTTTACCCGTTCACCCCATTAGCCTATAATGTATAAATCGAATGCTTATCTACTCGTGAAAAGATTGACGTTATTAACCATTTCTAAATGTGTCCATTTTAAATTATTTTCCAATACAGTGTTATCAAAGACAAGCCAGAGCAATACAAAATACTTATTCAGATATACCCAATGAAATAATGTTTTGGAAGTTTAAATTTCATTGGAGCCAACATAGAATACAAAATTAGAAGTGACAAACTGGAAAGACAGCACCATAACCACGTTTGCAGTAGAACATAGTGAAACCACGCATTGACCAGATTGGAAACGTAACCTATCAGAAAGTTACTTAGCAAAGCCAACACAATAATCTAAACACGCGACAGAACATAAGAAATGATGTGAAGGAACTAATGAATAATCGAAATGCTATAAATATTTGAGAATCCTATAGTAAACGGAGTCAACTATATATGAAATGGCTTCAACTCAATTCTCTCATCGATGTTGAGAGGGGAAGACATACCTAAAGAGGAAACGACTTCAAACTATTTCTCTCCTCGATGTTGAGAGGGAAAAATATACCTAAAGAGGAAACGACTTCAAACTATTTCTCTCATCGATGTTGAGAGGGAAAGACATACCTAAAGAGGAAACGACTTCAAACTATTTCTCTCATCGATGTTGAGAGGGAAAGATAAAGAGGAAACGATTTCAAACTAATTATCTCATCGATGTTGAGAGGAAAAGATAAAGAGGAAACGATTTCAAACTATTTCTCTCATCGATGTTGAGAGGGAAAGATAAAGAGGAAACGATTTCAAACTAATTATCTCATCGATGTTGAGAGGAAAAGATAAAGAGGAAACGACTTCAAACTATTTCTCTCATCGATGTTGAGAGGAAAAGATAAAGAGGAAACGATTTCAAACTAATTATCTCATCGATGTTGAGAGGAAAAGATAAAGAGGAAACGACTTCAAACTATTTCTCTCATCGATGTTGAGAGGAAAAGATAAAGAGGAAAAGATTTCAAACTATTTCTCTCATCAATGTTGAGAGGAAATGATAAAGAGGAAACGATTTCAAACTAATTATCTCATCGATGTTGAAAAGGAAAGATCTACCTAAAGAGGAAACGGCTTCAAACTAATGCTTCCATCGATGTTGAATGGGTAATACTGAATTGTCGGGGAAAAAAAAGTATGAGACATACAGAACAATGTATTTAAATTTTATTAATTTAGAGGAAAGCAAAATAAATTTTTCATATATTGTTAGTCATGCATATTGAACAAAACTTCATTTATATTATAAGTTTTACATTGACAACTTAACCTTGAAAGAGTCAGAATCATTAAAAAAATCATGCTGATAACAAATGAATATAGATATTGCATATCAAACTATTTATGTTATCCTACGATATGCAATGCAGTGTTCCATTCAAAACGGGCATTTTCTGTCGTGCGATTTAAATAATTACTTTAGTGAATCTATCGATGTCTTTTATAGAAACATCAACATTTACTTTCGTTACTGGCCATAATCGAACAATAATATTAATAGTCAAAACGTTTCGATTAGAACTGACGGTCCCTGGGTTGTGTGGGGAAGCTCGTTTAAACTGAGGGTGGAAAGCCTCACACCCAACCCCAAGGAGAGAATGAGAGAGAGCAATGGACAGAGCAAGAGAGAGAGAGAGAGAGAGAGAGAGAGAGAACGATAGGGATTATTTTTGATTACTCTCGTCCGGAATCGGTGGTTACATTTAAGACCAGACATTGGTGGAGCAATCCTATACCAACACACTAACGGATGTTGGTACAGTAATGGCGATACAATCCTATACACACACACTAACGGATGTTGGTACAGTAATGGCGATACAATCCTATACCCACACACTAACGGATGTTGGTACAGTAATGGCGATACAATCCTATACCCACACACTAACGGATGTTGGTACAGTAATGGCGATACAATCCTATACCCACACACTAACGGATGTTGGTACAGTAATGGCGATACAATCCTATACCCACACACTAACGGATGTTGGTACAGTAATGGCGATACAATCCTATACCAACACACTAACGGGTGTTGGTACAGTAATGGCGATACAATCCTATACCAACACACTAACGGGTGTTGGTACAGTAATGGCGATACAATCCTATACCTACACACTAACGGATGTTGGTACAGTAATGGCGATACAATCCTATACCCACACACTAACGGATGTTGGTACAGTAATGGCGATACAATCCTATACCCACACACTAACGGATGTTGGTACAGTAATGGCGATACAATCCTATACCAACACACTAACGGAGGTTGGTACAGTAATGGCGATACAATCATATACCCACACACTAACGGAGGTTGGTACAGTAATGGCGATACAATCATATACTCACACACTAACGGATGTTGGTACAGTGATGGCGATACAATCCTATACCCACACACTAACGGATGTTGGTACAGTGATGGCGATACAATCCTATACCCACACACTAACGGATGTTGGTACAGTAATGGCGATACAATCCTATACCCACACACTAACGGATGTTGGTACAGTAATGGCGATACAATCCTATACCCACACACTAACGGATGTTGGAACAGTAATGGCGATACAATCCTATACCAACACACTAACGGATATTGGTACAGTAATGGCGATACAATCCTATACCCACACACTAACGGATGTTGGTACAGTAATGGCGATACAATCCTATACCAACATAATAACGGATGTTGGTACAGTAATGGCGATACAATCCTATACCCACACACTAACGGATGTATGTACAGTAATGGCGATACAATCCTATACCAACACACTAACGGATGTTGGCACAGTGATGGCGATACAATTCTATACCCACACACTAACGGATGTTGGTACAGTGATGGCGATACAATACTATACCCACACACTAACGGATGTTGGTACAGTAATGGCGATACAATTCTATACCTACACACTAACGGATGTTGGTACAGTAATGGCGATACAATCCTATACCCACACACTAACGGATGTTGGTACAGTAATGGCGATACAATCCTATACCCACACACTAACGGATGTTGGTACAGTAATGGCGATACAATCCTATACCAACACAATAACGGATGTTGGTACAGTAATGGCGATACAATCCTATACCCACACACTAACGAATGTTTGTACAGTGATGGCGATACAATCATATACCCACACACTAACGGATGTTGGTACAGTGATGGCGATACAATCCTATACCCACACACTAACGGATGTTGGTACAGTGATGGCGATACAATCATATACCCACACACTAACGGATGTTGGTACAGTGATGGCGATACAATCCTATACCCACACACTAACGGATGTTGGTACAGTGATGGCGATACAATCATATACCCACACACTAACGGGTGTTGGTACAGTAATGGCGATACAATTCTATACCCACACACTAACGGATGTTGGTAGAGTAATGGTGATACAACCCCATATCTACACAATATATGATGTTGGTACATTAATGGGAGTACAGTCCCATACCCACACACCAAAGGATGTCAGTACAGTAATGATGGTACAATCCCAAACACACACACTAATCTATATTGGTACAGTAATGGATGTACAATCCAATACCCATGCACTAACGGATGTTGGTACAGTTATGTTGGTACAATTCCATACCCACACACTAAAGGATGTTGTTACAGTAATGGAGGTACAATCCAATACTCACACACTAAAGGATGTTGGTACAGTAATGATGGTACAATCCCATACCCACACACTAAAGGATATTGATACAGTAATGATGGTACAATCCCATACCCACACACTAAAGGATGTTGGTACAGTAATGGTGGTACAATCCCATACCCACACACTAAAGGATATTGATACAGTAATGATGGTACAATCCCATACCCACACACTAAAGGATTTCGGTACAGTAATGGTGGTACAATCCTATACTCAGATGCTAAAGGATGTTGATACAGTAATGACGGTATAATCCCATAACCACACAATAAAGGATGTTGGTACAGTAATGGAGGTACAACCCCATATCACACAAACTAAAGGATTTCGTTAAAGTAATGGTGGTACAATCCCATAACTATAAACTAAAGGATGTTGGTATAAAAATGGTGGTACAATTCCGTACCCACACACTAAAGGATGTAGGTACAGTAATGGTGGTACAATAACATACACACACATTAAAGTATGTCGGTACATTAACGTGCTACAATCAAATACCCAAACACTAAAGGGTGTTGTTACAGTAATTGTTGTAAATTCCTATACCAGCACACTCATGGATGTTGGGACAGTAATGGTGGTATAATTCCATACCCATACACTAACGGATGTTGGTACAGTAGGTGTTTGTACAATCCAATACCGACACACTGTAGGATGTTGGTACAGTAATGGTGGTTCGATCCCATACCCACACACTAAAGGATGTTGGTACAGTAATGGTGGTACAATCCCATACCCACACACTAAAGGATGTCGGTACAGTAATGGTAGAACAATCCCATACCCACACACTAAATGATGTCGGTACAGAAAAGGTAGTACAAGCTCATAACTACACACTAAAGATTATTTGTACAGTAATGCTTCGTACAATCCCATACCCACAAACAAAAATATGTTGGTACAGTAATGGTGGTACAATTCCATACCCACACACTAAATGATGTCGGTATAGTAATGGTGGTACAATAACATACCCACACACTAAATTATATCGGTACATTAACGTGCTACAATCAAATACCCAAACACTAAAGGGTGTTGTTACAGTAATTGTTGTAAATTCCTATACCAACACACTCATGGATGTTGGTACAGTAATGGTGGTACAAATCCATACCCACACACTAACGGATGTTGGTACAGTAGGTGTTTGTACAATCCAATAACGACACACTGTAGGATGTTGGTACAGTAATGGTGGTTCAATCCCATACCTACACAATAAAGGAAGTTGGTACAGTAATGGTGGTACAATCCCATACCCTCACACTAAAGGATGTTGGTACAGTAATGGTGGTACAATTCCATACCAACACATTAAAGGATATTGGTATAATAATTGTGCTACAACCCCATATCCACACATTTAATGATGTTGGTACAGTAATGGTGATACAATACCATACCCAAACACTAAATTATGTTGGTACAGTAATGTTTGTACAATCCCATGCACACACACTAAAGGGTAATGATCTTGGTACAGTAATGGTTGTACAACCCTATACCCACACACTAAAGGATGTTGGTACAGTAATGGTGGTACAATCCCATACCCACACACTAAATGATCTTGGTACAGTAATGGTTGTACAATCCCATACCCACACACTAAAGGATATTGATACAGTAATGATGGTACAATCCCATACCCACACACTAAATGATGTTGATACAGTAATGATGGTACAATCCCATACCCACACACTAAATGATGTTGGTACAGTAATGATGGTACAATCCCATACCCACACACTAAATGATGTTGGTACAGTAATGATGGTACAATCCCATACCCACACACTAAATGATGTTGGTACAGTAATCACATCTTTACACAAAGGAAATTATGATTTATTTCCAGGTCATTATCATTGAGCCGAGAAACAGACAAAGGTGGCCTTACGTATTTTTGACTTCCTCAATGACTCTATCCATTGCATGCGTACAGAACCCGCCTCCACTTTTTTTTATCAAGCTCATCGAATCACTCAGTAAACATGAGTGGGTGTAGTCTTGTGACTCTAACCAGTTGATGATCACTGCCATCACATCCATCGTCATGCTACTCGTGGTCATGTCGTATGCACCACTGTCTTATTTTTTTTTATTTGGCCTGCCGAGCGTGTTGTAAATGCCCATGCACCCGCTTGGGGTTGTTTTACACATTGGTATGTATAGATGGTTGCATCTTCCTCATCGATTTTACCAACATGAGTCCGTTGACCTCCGCATTGACAACGACTAAGTTCAGTTTCCTACAATTCCTGTCTAGAGTGGCAATACACGAGAATGTGCTCCTGACTGACGCAAGCACCGGTATCCACTCTTCGCCAGCGTTGATATTGTAAAGCCGGCATACTTGTTTCATGACAGCTTCTGCTTGGTTCACCCAAGATTAACCTCTTTTTAGTCTCACTCCTTTCCCTGCGTTGAGCTCATGGTGTAATTGATGTTCTTTATATGCACTTATCTTCAGTAATGGGAGACTGGTTGGTCTCGAGGCAAGACGCCGGCATCGAGACAGAGAGGTTGTGAGTTCAAATCCCGACTAGACCGGTTGGGAGTTTTATTTATGATTTCTCTCTGTGGGAACCACTCCTGGTCTCAGAAGCGAGGCCCGGCTTGAGACGTCAGGTACTCATCGACGGAAAAAAAGATGAGTACCTCCGATGTCGGAGTTATCTGCCTGTGCGGCGAGAGACTCCTGTGCACACTGCTGCATGGGAAAAATGGATTAACACGCAAAATTCAGTTCCTGGTATCTATGGACTTCATCAGAGATAAAAGCTGGCGAACGAAAAAAAAATCTTCAGTAATGCTTGTGCAATCCAGACCTCGATCCTATCCACCATGGGTGAAAAATCAAGGAGATACCTCACTGTTTCTTGTTCACCCAAAAAATATGCACATAGCTTCATTCTATTCGATGTTAGCATATGTTTTTATCCTTAAGGCGGCTAATTTTTTGCGGAATTTTGTTGTCATATGGTCGACATGGTCCTTAAAAACACTGTCTTCGACAAAACTTAACAACGTGGTACGTCATCAACTTGTTCCAACACAAGGATTACGGTACATTAATCGTAACTTTGCACAAAATAATGATGATACAGTTATCGCATCTTTATACACAACAACGATGGTACAATAATCACATCTGTAAACGCAACAATAATGGTACAGTAATCACTTATTTATACACACGATTTTGTCGCTGAACGTCGATGGTCTAGAGTCACGTGCACTTACTCAGTTGCACGGTCCAGAACCCATTTCCCCGTTATAAACTGGCCAACTCCAGTAAATAACTCTGGAGCACGCGGATACACTGTGAGCCTTTTACAAATTAAATGAATTACGCGTCCTTGACGACAGACCGGCGAAAACAAACCGCCATTTTTTGACGCGTTCAATGGCGCAATCAACAACAAAGATGAGTATCAGTGATCAAATAAAGAAATTGTAACAAAATGCAATGAAACAAAAGAAGCAAAGTGATTTACATGAAATAGAAAGCGCATAACATCACATGATCCCTTCAACTATCAATAAAAACAAAAAAATAAACAGAAAAGTTCACTGGAAATCAGCACTTATATGTGAGCCCTCTGAAGAAGACAGCGAACAGGGCGCCATATTCTCCGGAAGTCATGGGAGCTGCCAACATCTAGCAGAGGCTACTTACTCTTCTGTTCCAGAGATTAGTCCTCGCACCAATCGACTGACAATTCTTACTGTCAGTACGACTCAAATTGATAGGCTGGAGAAAATACCAAATGAAGCCATGAGCATTATCTTGGGATATAAATGGGACACTCCCTATGTAGCAATGAGGTATCTGCTTGACTTCCAACCATGGATGACAAAATCAAGATATGGAGAGCACGAGCATACCTGAAGATTAGTACAGATAAAGAGCATCCATTGCACCACGTGCTCAACACAGGGAAAGGTGCCAGGCTAAAAAGAGGCAAACCCTGGGTGGGCCGAGCAGAAGATGTCATCAAACAGGTCTGTGGGTTTCCAAATATCAACGTTGGTGAGGAGTTGATACCATCGTTCAAGGGGACTTTCTAGTGTATTGTCACACTCGACAGGAAAAGTAGGGAACAGAACCCGGTCGTGGTTAATGCTGAGGTCAACGGTCTGATCTGCGATAACACCGATGAGAAAGATGCAGTCAGCTATACCGACGGATCTGTAAGACGACACCAAAGAAGTGCATGGGCATTTACTGCACGCTCGGCAGGCAGAATAGTCAAAGAAGACAGTGGTGCATACGTCATGACCACTAGTAGCAAGACAATGGAGGTGATGACAGTGACCATGGCATTCAAATGGTTAGAGTCACAAGACTACACCCACGCATAGGAGGGCATTGATGATGTCCGCCCGATCCATTGGTTGCCCGTCCTCAACGACAGCGCAGCTAGTCAACCTGTCCGCTCTTTCATTTCCCCGTACTCCCGCATGTCCAGGGACAAAGACAAAGGTGACCTTACGTATTTTGGATTTCTGCAACGACTCTACCTATTACATGCGTACTCCACTTATTTAATCATGCTCATCGAATCACTCATTATACATGCGTGGGTGTAGTCTTGTGACTCTAACCATTTGAATTCCTTGGTCACTGCCATCGCATCCATTGTCATGCAACTCGTGGTCATGACGTATGTACCAGTGTCTTCTTTGACCATTCTGCGTGCCGAGCGTGCTGTAAATGTCCATGCACTTCTTTGGTGTCGTATTACAAATCCGTCTATATAGATGACTGCATCTTTCTCATCGGTGTTAACGCAGATGAGACCGTTGACCTCGGCATTAACCACGACCGGATTATGTTCCCTACTTTTCCTGTTGAGTGTGACAATACACGAGAAAGTCCCCTTGAATGACGTAGGCACAGGTATCCACTCCTCACCAACGCAGATATTGGTAAGCGCACAGACCTGTTTCATGGCATCTTCTGCTCGGCTCACCCATGATTTGCCTCTTTTTAGCCTGTCACCTTTCTCTGTGTTTAGCACGCGGTGCAATGGATGCTCTGTATCTGTACTAATCTTCAGGTATGCTCGTGCTCTCCAGATCTTGATTCTGTCATCCATGGTTGGAAAGTCAAGAAGATACCTCATTGCTACACAGGGAGTGTCCCTCGTACATCCCATGATAATGCGCATGGCTTCATTTTGTATTTTCTCCAGCCTATTAATTTGAGTCGTACTTACAGTAAGAATTGTCAGGGCATACTCGATTGGTGCGAGGACTAATCCCTGGAACAGAAAAGTAAGTAGCCTCAGCTCGATGTTGGCAGCTGCCATGACCTTCAAGGCGGCTAATTTGCGGGATTTTGTTATCACATGGGCGACGTGGTCCCGAAAACACAGGCTGTATGAGTACAAACTCAGAGGCATATCATTAACTTGTCCCTGGTCACCTCATCGGCTCCCATTCGTACTACCGGTGTGGTCGTATTAACGATATGATTGTTAAGGGAGAACCACGAAACTGATGCTTTATTAGGATTAACCAAGGCACCTGAAACCCCACACCTGGAAAAAATTCGATCGAGTTCGTCTTGCATTGTGGAGGCGATTCACCGTCTGTCTCTCCCTGTCGATATACCAGAATATCATCAGCAAAAGTCATAGTTCTTCCCCTCCCATCCAGCTGTTGTTCCGTGATCGTTATTGTGTACACGTTAAATAGAACTAGTGGCAATGGTGAGCCTTGTGGCAGCCATAGACAAATGGATATTGGCTCGGAAGACCAACTTCCACATCTGAGTATCACCTTCCTCTGAAACAGTGCCGCCGCGATCCATCTAATGATTGAAGAGCTGCACCGCCAGTTTGAGGAGCATATGCATGAGATATTCAAATGGTACCCTGTTGTATGCATCCTCCAGATCTATAGCAGCAGCACATGTCTCCTCTCGTCTGTGGAAGTCTTCTAAGACGTCATAGGCAAAGACTGTCGCATTGGGCCATGTCTCTTTGTTATATATATAACCTCCGAGTGTGGCTGCCATAGAAAAACTGATTAACACGCACAATTAAGATCCATGTCTCTATTGACTTCGTCATCATCATGTGCCATACCGGTTGGCGTAGGTGATCATGTCCCTCCACAATCTTCTATCTACAGTGCATCGTATCAGTTCTGTTGTTGACTGTTTTCCATGCCATGGCACCAAGCTATCCAGTATTTTCTCCCTTTGTCGTCCGCGATCTCTCTTTCCTTTTATTTTGCCAGTTGTAACCAAGTATTCCAAGTTTCCTCTTCTCATGAAGTGCTCGAATAATGTTGATTGCGTCTTTCTGATGTTTTTTAAGAGCTCCCTTTTTGTGTTGGCCTCTTTGAGAACTTCCTCATTGGTCTTTTTAGCTGTCCAGGGAACTTTCAACATTCTTCTGGGAAATCCCATCTCTGTGGCCTCTAATTGTCTTTTCATTTGTTTGTCTACTGTCCATGATTCGCTTCCATTGGTCAGAATTGGTTCTATATAGCACCGATGAACTCTCTTTCTCATTTTTTTTTTACATAGATGTGTTGCATAAGATATTTTTCATTTTCTGAAATGCTATTTTACCCTGAGCTATTCTGCTTTTTTATTTCTGTGGTGCATCTCCCATCTGATGTTATTATTGTGCCCAAGTATTTGAAACGTTGAACTTGTTTCAGTTTGACTTCGTCAGATGTAAAAAAAAAAGAAAAGCTGGCCAACGCTATAAAAAAAAATGTATCAGTTACAACACATTAGTACGGTCTGCTGTGCCTAGTAGATCGGCAATTTCACTTGAGGGAATTTGCACCATGTTTCGTACTTTAGTGATGCAGAAATTACAATATGATATAGAAAGAGTAATAATTTATATGAAAAATGAATGTTAGAGGTAAGTAATATGAAAAATGTGGAATGGAATTGTAAAATACATCGCATTGTTGTGTGGGAATTGTAACAATTTAAACGACAAACTACTGGCAATGCATGAATTTAATGTGTGCAATACTCGTCTAAAATTTACATGAGTGACACATGATTTGCTCATGCAAACTCAAGGTGTGAATGCGACCTTCCCCCGTTTTGGAGTCGATATGCTAATTGCGTCACTATATTGAGTACTGTTCAAAGGCCGTCGCTGGAACTTCTTGGCGTCAATTATTTACAAGTTATAGGTACTGGTTGGTCTTTAGGTAAGACGCTGGCCTCGAGACAGAGAGGTTGTTTTTTTATAAAATCCTGGCTGCACAAGTTAGGAATTTTTAAGTAGAGAGGCCCGGCTTGAGGTGGCGCATCCATTGTTGTGTGTGGTACATCATCATGATGGCTGATCGTTTCTCCTTAATCCGACCGTACACTTATAATGAAGGTCGAAATGCGAGAGTTTTGTTCATGACTTTGCAGCCCCAGTGTGACTCACGGAGTTTCATGAGTGTCAGCAGAGATGTCTAGATTCAAGACTGTAAGATTGAGAGTATACTTGTGGACTGGTTTATAATTTCATAGATTAACTTTGAAGGGGAGATCTCAGCGCTTACGGGCTGTTGTCGATGTCTGATATGGATGTTACGACTAATAAATGTGTTTCATATGTTCGGATTTAGAGACAATAACGAAGTCCTAACATCAAGCGCTATACATTTTAAAAGCAATTAAACCATCAACATTTTCGGGAGGACGTGAACTTGGTTGGAGACCAGTATGTGTACTCAAGTGTACGTGCTGCGTGAGTCAACGAACATGATCCTAGAGTAGTAAATATAGTAAAGAGCCCCGTCTAGCCAAGTGATGTATAAGGATGATGGTGTTAGTGACCATACATTTTACAAGTCTTCAGCACATGATCTTTGGGGTAATGTGGTCGGTATTACGCCCTTGTCGCTTTACTTTCCCAGTATAAAATCCGGTACCCATTTAAGGCTGAGTGAACCTTGAAACCGCTGTTTGGGATCGAACCCTACCTCTTGTTTTTTGTAGTCCGGTTCACTAACCACTGAGCTATCGCGCCTCCCATCCTAGAGTAGAATCCGGCCTAATTCATCGTCAATGGTTGATATCTAAACATAGATCCAAGATTTGCAGTATCAATGTCATGTATGTCGCAGGTCTTGCTGGTGTTAAGGGCAACGACAAAGCGGACAGACTGGCCGGTTCGGCAAAATTAGTTGATGGACAGCCAATGTATAGGGCGAATATCATTGACAAACTGCGATAGATAGTTCGAACAACTGACTTTGAGAGAAGCACAAATATATGGCCATCTAGAATGTGCGAACATGAAGTAAAGACCTTTGTTGCCAGAACAAAGCGATATTCTGAACAAATGAGAGGATCTGTCAACGAACACCAAATTGGCACAATTAGTCACAGTGTGATGATGAACATTTTGAGGAGAGGATCGAAGTTTATGTGGGTGTGCCCCGGGGGTCAGTGAAATGATCCTAATTTAACATGACATAAATTAACAATAACGTGACAAGTCAGATCGGGCAATAACAAAGATGAAAGTGAACATGATATATTTATTCATGAAATATCAAAGATTAGAAAGAAGATAATAAATGAACTCGTGAAATATCACAGATTACAATGAGCAACCTTTATTAGTATGTGCATTATAACCGATTACATGGAACATTAACATTAAGTATGTGATGAAACGTTCTTGTGCCGACGTTGAAAAGGTGAAACGTAATAACATAAGGCAGTAATTTCGCACAGCCACACACTGATTATGATATCGATATTTATTGAGTATACATTACAAACTCTGATACCATTATTGATATATGTGAATAGACAAAGGCAAAGTAAAACAAACAATCCGGATCCCAAAACATTATTTTAGATAATTCATTCTTGATTGACCGATGTTGTCAATCTAGCGCATAGTTGTTCTAATCTGTCTATCATTCATAAATACAATTTACCAGTTCTCAAAAGAATGGTTTACAAAAGTCTCTGATGTGTAAAATCTCGTTTTTGTGTATCTGTTTTATGACATAAACTTACTATTAATGCCCTATTAGACGTAGCGTCCGGAGATAGAACGCCCCTTATTAATATGCAGAGTGGTCTACATTCATCTGGATATCCCACATCCATTTATGGTGTTAATAAATAGAAGGTCTAGGGAGCCCCGATAGCTCAGTGGTTAGTGAACTGGAATACAAAGGACAAGTGGTCGGGTTCGATCTAAACCGACGGCTTCCGGGTTCACCCAGCCTTAAATGGATACCGGATTTTTTTCTGGGAAAGTAAGGCGGCACCGGCGTAATACCGACCACATTACCCCAAAAATCATGTGCTGAAGGTATGTAACATTTAAGGTCTCTAACACCATATTCCCTATACGCTACTTGGCGTGACGTGGGTCTTTACTTTTTTTTTTTTTTTACTACGTCATCTGGATACCCTTAACTATGTATGTTGAACCTGATTCACGACCACTTCAGTGCTAACAATAAAGATGGCATGAGGAACGCACGCCGGAAGCTAATTCCTTATAGCCTTTGCCATAGACTTTAGGTCATAAAGATGGCATGAGGAACGCACGCCGGAAGCTAATTCCTTATAGCCTTTGCCATAGACTTTAGGTCATAAAGATGGCATGAGGAACGCACGCCGGAAGCTAATTCCTTATAGCCTTTGCCATAGACTTTAGGTCATAAAGATGGTATGAGGAACGCACGCCGGAAGCTAATTCCTTATAGCCTTTGCCATAGACTTTAGGTCATAAAGATGGTATGAGGAACGCACGCCGGAAGCTAATTCCTTATAGCCTTTGCCATAGACTTTAGGTCATAAAGATGGTATGAGGAACGCACGCCGGAAGCTAATTCCTTATAGCCTTTGCCATAGACTTTAGGTCATAAAGATGGTATGAGGAACGCACGCCGGAAGCTAATTCCTTATAGCCTTTGCCATAGACTTTAGGTCATAAAGATGGTATGAGGAACGCACGCCGGAAGCTAATTCCTTATAGCCTTTGCCATAGACTTTAGGTCATAAAGATGGTATGAGGAACGCACGCCGGAAGCTAATTCCTTATAGCCTTTGCCATAGACTTTAGGTCATAAAGATGGTATGAGGAACGCACGCCGGAAGCTAATTCCTTATAGCCTTTGCCATAGACTTTAGGTCATAAAGATGGTATGAGGAACGCACGCCGGAAGCTAATTCCTTATAGCCTTTGCCATAGACTTTAGGTCATAAAGATGGTATGAGGAACGCACGCCGGAAGCTAATTCCTTATAGCCTTTGCCATAGACTTTAGGTCACAAAGATGGTATGAGGAACGCACGCCGGAAGCTAATTCCTTATAGCCTTTGCCATAGACTTTAGGTCATAAAGATGGTATGAGGAACGCACGCCGGAAGCTAATTCCTTATAGCCTTTGCCATAGACTTTAGGTCATAAAGATGGTATGAGGAAAGCACGCCGGAAGCTAATTCCTTATAGCCTTTGCCATAGACTTTAGGTCATAACCGTGAGTTATTGCACGAACCACAATCTTTTACTGATCGTTAAGCCGTGAATATATTTATTTATTTTCACGGTCTACGTGACTGTTCATTTGACTTCAGCGGATCAAAGCACAACATAACATTATACGATAGTGTGTAAAGAATTTAAAGTTTCATTGTTCACAAGACTTCAATTATACATCACATTACTTACCATTGAGACATATTCTAAAATCTGAATTTGAAGGTTTTGAAATCTAATATTTAAAAAAAATGCATTTCCTAAACAATGTTATTCATAATGTTCATTATCTTCTCAATGTCGGGTGGAGAAAATATATTTTTTTACACGTCAGATTCAGATTTACTACTTAATGAATGTTGTCTTGAACAACTTGGGGTCAAACTAGTTTACTTACATATTTATGTATGGGCTGTTTGTTTGTTCCTGTTGTAGGCCTAATGTGCCGTAACGTCGGTCAAATTTGTGTCGTCCATCAATTACGTAAAACTTTAACCATACCAGTTCTTTCTATTTTTTTTTTCATTTCTCCTTGTACGACTTATACTTTGTTTGTTAACGAACAATGGATACCAACAATAGTCATTGCATTTGTATGCACATATTTTACTCTGTAATGTTGAATCATTGAATACTTAGTTCATCAAGCTTTACAGACTTATGTTATGGAGATAGCGAACTGCTTGTCATTTCTCAAGTTGATATTAACAAGCAACAATTGAAAGATAGAATACATCTGTTAATGGGAGCCACGATAGTCAATTGTTTGTTAACTGGACTACAAAAGAAAAGAGTTTGGGTTCGATCCTTATCGACGGCTCTGGGTTCAGCCAGACTTAAATGGGTACCGGATTTTTTCTTGGAAAGTAAAGTGGAACGGGCGTAATTACCACGCTAGAAACAAATTCATGTTGCTGCAGGTTTATACAAATTATGGTCACTAACACCATATTCCTTATACGCCACTTGGCGCAATATGACTCTTTACTTTATTTATTTTTTTTTTTTGGCATCTGTAAAATAGGAAGAAGAGAAACTGGGATAGTATGTGCACATAGTTGGACGTAGAGGATAAGATTATGTACCTCATTTAAAAGAACGTTGACATAGTGTATGGTAAACAAACAAATTATGTCACTTCGTTTTAAAAGAAATTGGAGTTTTTTTAGGCTTCCGTTTCCAAGATGGCG